>OU015751.1:90635004-90664634 GCA_907169655.1 Acomys percivali | reverse complement strand
GTGTGTGTGTGTGTGTGTGTGTGTGTGTGTGTGTGTGTGTGTGTGTGTGCAGTAAGCTGTCCTCTCAAAGGATGCAGTGCTGCTGCACACACAGCCTAGGCTTCTCGCTGCACTAAAGCAACTCCACACTTCACACACAAGAGTGGATGGATCACTGCTCAGGTTTTCTCTACAATGATGATGTTTCCCCTGCTGCCTTTTTCAAAGTTGTAACAATGCTTAAGCTTTAATTGTGATATCTTTTACTTTATGGAATTATCGGCCTAGAATCCATTGGGCTGTGACCAGTGACTCAAGTGAGCTTCATATAATGCTCACTGCAACCCTGCACAGCACAGCCCTGCTCAGCACAGCCCTGTTCACTGTAGCCCTGCTCACTGCAGCCCTGTTCACTGTAGCCCTGCTCACTGCAGCCCTGCTCACTGTAGCCCTGCTCACTGTAGCCCTGCTCACTGTAGCCCTGCTCACTGTAGCCCTGCTCACTGCAGCCCTGCTCACTGTAGCCCTGCTCACTGTAGCCCTGCTCACTGCAGCCCTGCTCACTGTACCCCTGCTCACTGCAGCCCTGCTCACTGTAGCCCTGCTCACTGTAGCCCTGCTCACTGCAGCCCTGCTCACTGCAGCCCTGCTCAGCACAGCCCTGCACAGCACAGCCCTGCACAGCACAGCCCCGCTCACTGCAGCCCTGCTCAGCACAGCCCTGCTCAGCACAGCCCTGCTCAGCACAGCCCTGCTCAGCACAGCCCTGCACAGCACAGCCCTGCACAGCACAGCCCTGCACAAGGTAGCCCTACTGCTCCAATCCCTCAACAATGTCCCGACTGAGAGCCTGTCATTATTTCATCTCTGGCACTCTATTCTCATTTCCTAGTAACTAAATCTCTCCTTCCTTATGAGTGTTTCACGTTTCAGGGGCTCAAAACACAAGTAAATGTTTTAGAGCTGTATCCACGTACCATATCCCTAAGTGTACAGTGATGTTGAATAATATAAGACTTGAGGCAGGCCATTTATTAATTTCTCTTCCATCTATTTAATCCAGTTTATAAAACACAACAAATTTGTTTGCGTCCACAACAATGAGAAGTGGGAAAATGGGAAGGAAAGCAGCTCCAGGCCAGTGGAATTTGCTGACGGCAGGGCCTCCTTCCGTGGGAAGATGGGCTACCTGCAGTGGGTAGCCCTCTTCGCTGGGCGCAGCTGCGAACTTTCTGACAGGGCTCCCCGCCGTCCCCACTGTTCTCATGTCTGACAAACTTGTCATTCTAGATAACATCTGTTCCTTTTTGTGCTGAGAGCACAGCCTTGCTACAGAATACAGGAGTTCATCATCGCCATCCCCCAGAAACCTTTACGGTCCTCCGGGGTCTCAGTTAAGATGCTTTCTACCTGTGGAGGAAATGTTAGGGCATTTAGAGGACCTCCCGTTTCATCAGCTTTGGATACTGAGGGATGGCTTGGCTTTGAGCCCTCTTTGCCTCAGCTGCCTCATGGCTGAACATGTAGGCCATGGATAAACAAGCATTGCCCATGTGCATCCAGTGAGAGACACTAGGCTGACAAAGCTTCTCTTGAGATCTACCCCAGCCCGATTTAATTTGAGAGGCAGATCTGAGCACTTCCGGAAAATGGTGACCCTGGGGTGAGCCTTACTGTTGTCATGACACAAGGCACGTACACAGTGTTTAAAGTGTTCTTTAGTATTACAAGACATTCTTCTCATCCTACCTATTCCTGGTAACTTTCCATCCTTCTCATTAGATAGTCTATGTGCTTATTTCTTTTTCCTTCCTGAAAAAAAAAATCACAGTTTATAAAAGCCCAAATTTAAATACATAATCTCTTGCCACTAGCCCTAGAAGCAAAAATAAATGAACTCATTAAATATGTCAGTTCAGGCAGAGAAAGTCTCATCATTTATTTAAATAGTTCTGTTGAGACTGATAATATTTGGTGCCCATAAAATATTGATATTTTTTTCACAAGGACAAATACTTTCGAGTTCAGGAGAGAACGTATTAGAACTTCAGAATGAGGGTTATAATAACTGCTTAATTAAACACAACATGCAAGACAAATGAGGTAATTAACTTGAGTGTGTTTTAGTGCCTCCAGCTAGTAAACATGACTTAAATATTCAACAACACGTACTTTTACACATCAGCATTCTACCAAACACTGCTTTATGAGCTGAGCGTCATGATCCCAAGCTTCTTCTCATGGCAAAGAAACAGGGGCCGAATTTTTTTTTAAAGAAATTGACCTCTACTGTCATGTTTATTGACAAGAATCCAAATGACGAGCATATACAAATACACTCTCAATTACAGCATTTACCTGGCACTCTTCGCTTTCTTCTGATGTTTCTAAGAGGTGCATTATGGTAACACAGCCCCAACACATAAACACTATAGATATTTCTTGGACAAGTTGTTAAAGCTGCTGCAGGGCAGGTGACTTCATCACTTGTTTATAGAACAAATCTCCATATATAGAGAGAAGGGGGATTATTAGAATGACTTACAGGCTGTGGTCCAGCTAATCCAACAATGGCTTCCTGTGAACAGAAAGTCCAAGAATCCAGTAGTTGTTCAGTCCATGAGGCTGGATGTCTCAGCTTGTCTTTGGAGTGTGCTGGACTCCTGATGAAGTTGGCTCTAATTCCAGTGAAGGAATGGATTTGCCATCAAGGCAAGAGCAAGTGGGCAAAGATCAAAAGCTTCCTTTTTTCATGTCCTTAGATAGACTTCCAGCAGAAGACATGGCTCAGACTAGAACCTTACTTGAAGGGATGTGAATGTGGGACTGTCTACTGGGGCATGGGCAGCCTCTCGTGTCCCAGTTCCTGGAAGAAAACTGACTTTCCCCCACCAGCAATCATCAATTGCCCCCTCAGATAGGGTGGGACTTCCCGAGTCCCTCCTCTTCGTGCTGGGATCCTGTCTGGCTTGCTCTTGTACAAATCTCGTGCATGCAGTCCCAGCCACTGTGAGTTCACAAGCCTAACTGCACTGCCAAATATGTAAATACTGTTTTTCTACAGATGTCCACACCCTGTGGTTCTTACAGTCTTTCCACAACCCCTTTCATGTAGTTCCCTGAGCCTTACAAGGAGGCAGTGCGATGCAGACGTCCTATTTAGAGCTGAGCACTCACAGTCTCTTTTTCTCTGCATGCTGACTGGTTGTGTTTCTTCATTAACCATCGTCTCCTGCAAAAGAAGCTTCTTTGATAAGTGTTGAGAGATGCACTAATCTATGGGCATAAAGAGAAGAACTTACGGGGTAGTTTATTATTATGTCATCCACTTGGCAGAATAATAGCTCTAGATATTCCTATTAGGGCCTATAGTCTAGCCATGGCACCACTGGGTTTTGACCCAGTTACTGGACCCAAGCATGAGTTACATCTTCTGGAATGTCCTTGAAATCCAGTCAGAATGTGGTTGGTTTGGCTTTGAGTCAAGGTCTCACATAGCCCAGGCTAGCCTTGGACTCCCTTTGAATCTGATGTTGAACTTGAACTCCTGGTCTTTCTACTGCTACCTTTCAAGCTGTATATCAGTGTCATGTACCCACCACATCTGGTTCCCAACAGAATCTGGTTCTACTTGTTCCCACGTGTTCCTAGTGAAAGCCACTACACAGCTTCTCTGAACTTACGTACTTTGACCAAATCTTTGTCTCTGTTGGGTATAGGGATTTACGAGTCCAGCAGATAAGCAGGAATGGCTGTTACAGATTCCATATGGGGAGGGGGGGACAGGAAGAGAGATGTGAAAGGGGAGTATTTGTGGATAGCATTGAATACATCTGTGAGAGAAGAAATAAAACTGGAAACCCCCAGCAGAGCACCGCAGAGCTGACATGAAGCATCTTAATCATGGGGAAAGAGACACAAAGACAGATCTGATGGAATACAACAGGCCATTCCTCATCAGTGGGGCTCAAGCCAAGAGTTGGAATTCATGCAGAGCTTCATCACTCAGAGATGACAGAGCTTGCTGAATTCAGGAGGCATTTTGAAGATGTGGGGCTGAAAACACAATTACCTTCAAGAGTAAATTTAGCCGATACTAATTTTGTCATGAATTTTTGGCAGTTTTGACATTTTCACTATAAGATTAACTATAAAATTTAAATTAAAATTTAAAAAGATTAACATGTGGATGTTGTAAGATAAATTAGGTAAAAATGATGACAATTATGAGAAATATGACTTGAATGAGTCACCAAGTTTGAAAAGAAGAAATGTAAAACTCTTCACTTAAGAATTATTGTTTTTAAGGGTAGAAAAATTTCAGCCCAGTTTTCTAAAATGTTTACTTCGAAGAAAAAAAATCACAACTCATAGAATTTTTTTTTCAAACTCAAGAGATGCATGAAACAAGACCTTACCTGGTGCAGTAGAAATATCAGTATGTTTATATGATAAATAGAGCATAGTTTGCTAAAAAAAAACTGAAGTAGATTTGCTTATATTTGCTTCAAAAATTTAAAGCTACAGTGTGTGAACATACATGGGGACGTATCATTAATGTGTTTTATCGAATGTAGTTTAAATGGCATACGACTTCATTCTTTTATAAAACCAGTCTCCCTTCCTTCCAGAGTTATATGCCAATGCATTTAAGGAAATTTACAGTAGAAACTTTACTTAGCAATAACTGTTAAATCTATAAATGTAAGATTAAGGGTAGAAAGTAAAAGCCAAATGAAACAGGAAAGGAAGACATATACATCCTCTGTCTGTCTCATACTTTTGTAGGTCTGTGAGCAAGGTGTTAGCTGATCATTTTCAGAGTGTTCACTCACCGCCTATCTGGAAGGAATCACTGAAGGCTTCTGTCAGGGACGAAGGCTGGTATTCTGACTGACTCGGTCCACAGGCCTGGCCCCCTGGGACAGAGGGCAGATGTCATTGTCATGTCTGTGTAATATAATCATCACAGTCGAGGAAAAGTCAGGCGTGCCTCCCATCCACCTTACCAGAACTGGGTCCCTAAGTTCACGAACCCTCTCCCAGAATACAACAAGATGCATAAACAAGCTAACAAGCCTCTTTTAGTCTGTGCCATGAGGACTGGGGCCTGGAAAGCTTGCACAAATAACTCTAACTCTCTGCTCATTCCCATTGCTCTGCCTGATAAAACTGCCCTCTCGAAGCCAGGACTGTTGAGTCTTCTGCGAGCATCCAAGAAATCATGACAGGCTTCTCTGTTAACCAGATCTCAGACCGTGTGCATTTCTTGACAACATAATCTTAGTATGATGGATCCTATTGGGTCCTTTGCCCTTTCAAGCATTACCTTACGTTTCCTCAGGCATTAGCAACCCTCAAAGCGCAGAAATACACTAAGGGACTGCTGTTCGTCCAGCCTAGTGGTGACAAGATAAGAAGCCACCCTGATGCAGAGCTGTGAAGGCCAGAAGAAAGGACTAAAATGCACCCAGGGTTCCTGGTGTAGGGAAGCCTGCCATACTGTGCTTTGGCAGGGTCCTTCTAATCATGCTGTGCGGACTGAGTGTTCTAGTCTGAGAACAAGTCAGCTAGTGGAAATGGCACCTGTGAATAATTAACCTCCTGGGTTAGATTCGCTGGGTTCTTAAAGAACCACAGAAAGGGAGAAAGTGCTTTGCTTAGCTGTGAGTGCTAAAAAGAATCTTCCTGTAAACACTATGTTTAGGACTTGTTCATCTTTTCTTGCTTAGAAGAACACAACAGAACACAAAGACTTTGCCCCGTGTACATCTGCTGTGAGAAGCCTATTTCATAAAGACGGGCACATTAGAAATATCATTCTGAAAGGTTTTAGTATTGAAGTTTTAGGGTTTGTAGACCAGGATATTAAATATGCATACCTCTAGTTTCAAGCTTTCTTGTTAAAATGAAGACTATTTATTTCAATGGAAAGCCTGAAAGAGTGGGGATGCAGGAGAGGCCACAGTGACAAGATTCTGGAAAGTAGAATATAAACTGATATGCTAATTTACGTAATGGACCGGAGAAAGCTAAATGACAACCTCTAACTGAGAAGAAAACAGAAACCAACCTTTGGAGGTTAGTCTTGGCTGTCAACTTGTTAAGAAATGGCTCGATAGCAGCAAAGCCCTCCTCTGTGAGTACCTCCGAGTCCACGCGGCTCTGACGTCACGAATGGCTGAGTCCACGGATGAACCCATTCATAATATGGATCACTATTAGACACAGTAAAAACTCAGAGGTGGCACCTAGTGGGAGAAAGTGGGTCATGGAGGACGCACCTTGGGGCCTGTATGTGTCCTGGGCCCTTCCCCTGTTGCTCTCTCTCTCCCTCTGTTTTCTGTCTACCATGACAAGAACAGGCTTCACATGGCTCTACCACCATCATGCTGTATATTAGCCAGACTCAATGGAGCCATGAAGTACTGACTGAAATCTCAGGGTCTATGAACAAAATAAACAATTCTTTTCCATCTATGTTACTTCAGTCAGTTATTTTGGTATACAAAAGTCAATAGTGGACCAATGTGGAAAAGGCATCAAATGCTTAAAGAAATAGCTCCACAATTGTGTGGCACTGGAGGTAGTCTGCCTAAATATGAGCAAATGTCTAAAAGCTGCTTGGAAGGAGTCGACCCTTCTAGCCAGTACCTTCTGCAAACTTCTAGAAAGCTGGCAGTCAGCCCTGCATCCCGCCCCAGGCACCTGTGTTTAAAGATCAACAGAAAGGTATTCTGTTATTGACACCAGAGGTGCACTTGGTTTAAACAAAGAGGACTGCTTTTACGGGAACTCATTAGGTCAACTCTAATATAAACACAAACGGCAGAAATTAAAAGTTGAATGTGGAGAGTTAAGAGGTAAGCCTGAGGAAGCTGGAGCTGGGGGAACATTGTGGGAGATTGGGAGGAAAGACTCTAAGAGCCAGAGGCAGGGCAGAATCGGAGAGGACCGGTAACTTCTGCCATGATGCCCGCTGCACCCAGGAACTCACAGTGCTGAGGTTTAGCGCACTAGATCAGTCCACACCGCACCACAGCAGCAAGGAGGGGAAGGAGATCCCGAGTTCCCACTCCTAACGGAGGAGCTATGGACAATGGATGGAGTCTGTGGCCGGGAGACATTTTTCTTTAAGGATGTGGCTTCTGGTAGGTTAACCATGTTTCAGTAAATGGCCCTACTTCCAGGAATGTATGGACAAAATAAACTGGACTCGGTGGGTTATAAAAATAATTCAAAATAAAACCCAAAAAGGACACGAAGTTAGGAGGGGTGGAGAGAGGGGAAGGAGTGGCGGGGTGAGAATGATCAAAAGACATTGTGTTCAAGTAGGAAACGCAAAGAATTAATATCAGTATTTTATGTAAAAAGGTAAACCAGAAACATCTCAGAAAAGACAGCAACAAAACAGAAACTTTTAAAAACATTTAAAAATTTAGAAAACGCACTCAACATCTGGATTAGAAAATGTTTACAAAGCATAACAGTAAACGGAGCAGAAATCAACAAGACAGTTCAAGCTGCCGCTGGTGAAAGCTGCGTGTGAGCTGCCATTAGGAAATGGTGCATCTTAGCTGTGCCATGAGTATGTGCCCTCCCCCTGCAGAGCCCAAAGAAAGTGCAGACATTATTGAATGCTGCCAACAGCTCAGAAGAGCTTACAGAGTGGTCTCCTTGCCTTGGGCTGCCCCACCTGTTTGATTGGCGTTTCTTCTGCACAATGGGCATGAGAGGTGTTTCTTCAGGCACAAAGGACACAGGCAATGCACACAGCTCTACCGTACTGACCGTTAACTGTGAAAGGCCTCCTACAGAATCCAGCAAAGCTGCAGGCATCCTGGAGCCTGAGGTGCTAAACCTGTTTTCCACAGCTAAACAGCACATTCAGGAGGCTTAGCTACAGTGGACACAGAGCCACAAAGAAAAGGAAAAACTGATATCCAGGCTGCTGGTTTGGTCCTGGACGCCAACCGAGTCAGCAAAGACACAAGCTCCGAGAAGCATCAGGCACATCCTGATTCTTAATCTGATTAGTAAGTTTGCATTGATCATTGAAACAGAATGTGGGATACTTGTGCGCTTTTCTCATGCCATCAAAAAATGTCAACAAGACTATGAAATGTGTCACCTTCTTATGTTGTAGACTCTTTGATTACAGAAAAATGAGTCTGAGCAGAAAATAATAATTAAAACCTTATTGGCTTTTAGATTTGCCAAGAAGAACCTATTGAAGATCAAGGAATATATAATGTGCATATGAGTATACACACACACACACACACACACACACACACATCCATACACTACACAAACACACCAAATAAGCACACATGCACACACTTTTCTATTATTTTGTTAGCATGTCTGTGGTCTTACAGGGTATTTTTTAATGCCAGACACTGACAATGTACAGAATGCAATAGAAGATAATGCTAAATTATTTTAAAGAAAATAGCTGTGGGTATACCAAACATACTTGGGAGTTATAAATTATCTAAATAATATATAACTTGTTTGCTTAAAAATATGTATTTGGGCCATTTTCACTCTAAC
The DNA here is from genome assembly GCA_907169655.1 of Acomys percivali. Classification (NCBI taxonomy): domain Eukaryota; kingdom Metazoa; phylum Chordata; class Mammalia; order Rodentia; family Muridae; genus Acomys; species Acomys percivali. The sequence continues at coordinate 90,656,099 of OU015751.1, read as the reverse complement.
AGGCTATATGTTTTTCCATTGTCTTTGAGAGTTACTTGGCTGTGTTCAGCTCCTGGTATGGACCAATACTGTCAATATTTGGTTAATAGATATAAACTTAATTACTCTGGCCTCTGCTTAAGCACATAATTACCTAATTAGGAAGAGCAGCAGCTCACTGGGCAGTCTGTGGCTGATGGAGAATCTGCTGCATTTTTCAGTGAATTGACTGGACAATTATCACACCTGTCCTTAAGGATGACTAGAGGTTCCAGTGTCCAAAAGAAAACATGCCTATTATTTATGACATGATGTTAAAATCATGAAATATTTGTCAAAAAATCTCTATTGTATACTTGATTATCTCTTGGAAGATATTTGACCTTAAAAAAGATGCTTCTCCCTAAAGACAAGTTGTTTTTGTTTTTGTTTTTTTGTTTATGTTTTTGGGTTTTTTTTCCATTCTTTTTTTTTTTTAATAATTTATTCTTGTTACATCTCTATGGTTATCCCATCCCTTGTATCCTCCCATTCTCCCCTCCTTCTCATTTCCCCCTTATTCCCCTCCCCTATGACTGTTCCTCAGAGGGATTACCTCCCCCTGTATATGCTCATAGGGTATCAAGTCTCTTCTTGGTAACCTGCTGTCCTTCCTCTGAGTGCCACTAGGTCTCCCCCTCCAGGGGACATAGTCAAATGTGAGGCACCAGAGTACATGAGAAAGTCAAATCCCTCTCTGGATTGAGCTAGAAATGATCATAATGAGTGAGTTAACCCAGAAGCAGAAAGACTCAAATGGTATATACTCACTTATGTATGTTTTTGTTTTTATATTCTGGGGGAAATGTCAAATAATCCTGAAAGGGGTCAGGGGAAGCATAAAGATGACCTCAAATCAGAGAAAATGTAGAATAGTCCCCCTCAGAAGATGTGATTGTTTCCTTGTGTCATCTACAAAGAAACATGAAAAATAAACCAAGTATGATGTAAATAATAAAAATATATATTAATGCCGAGATTTGGTGCGAGATGAGCGTATAGACTTGGGGTTTCATCCAGAAAAAGGACTTAGGTGTCTTATAAAGGCAGGAAAGTAGAGGGTGAGTTAAGTAGAGGAAAGTTACCACTGAGGGTGAATTATCAGGATAAGGCCACCACTCATTCCTCAGTTCAAGACAGGGAAGAAGGCAGGGGTGGGTGCCAGCCATCTTAGCTGTAGGCTGGTCATTTCAAGTACAACACCTGGAAACTCCCGGCAGATCCTCATCTGTCACAGCCCATGTTTCTCTCTGCTTTCCAAAATGAATGTAACTGACATTTAAATGGGACCCAGTTGGCAGAGAAAGATGGTAAATATTTAAGATGCAAATGCACAATGATAAATTACAATCGGCACAAAGAGATATCAAATAACACCTAGCTTCAGACAGGTGGTCCGTGCATCTCCAAGGAAGCAGACTCTCTGATGGGTACAGGGCAGCATGCAAAATAAGCTATAATAATTTCTAAATTTGGGATTTTGCCTACTTGAAAATTTGGGTAGTATTTAATGTCAGTTCATAACAGGCATATTATAAAACAGTCCTCTACTCTCATTTGTAAACTTCAAGCATTAACACACGCCAGAACTTTCCCCCAATGTATCAAGACAGAACTAGTCTTTTTAATGAAAAAGTTATAGTATGAATAGTAAAATTCAATTTCTGTTTTCTCTCCTCATCTAGAATTCCTGTTCACCAAACAACTCCTGAAGTCCTGGAAAAATGAAACCACACTTAGTTGCACTTTTACCCATTAAAGGAGTCCCCTTAAGAAAACATGCATTATTCTCAGTAAATTTTCTGTCTCTCTGCCCCCTTGGTGCGTGTTAAACAATAAGAAATTTACATATAACTCACCAAAATTGTGTCTCTGCACCCAGACTGTCTGAGTTGAAGTCCAAATGTTCCCACTTGCTATATACAGTTTTTGCACACACACATACACACACCACACACAGATGCATATGTGTACACATGCATAACATGCACACACATGCACATATGTACATACTCACATACATGCAGGTTCACATGCACACACATGCACAGGTGTGTACACACATGCCAGTACACATACATACATATGTGCACACACATCCATGTATGCACTTATGTGTGCTTGCTTGCACACAGGTACTTGCACAAACACACACACACACACACACACACACACACACTGAGTATGATATTCTCTCATCTCAAGTCTATTTAAAACAATGCCATTGTCAAAAAAGGAAAAATAAAGAATAAAATCAAAGCAAATGAAAGAACAGGTGCTGCTGCTGGTGATGATGATGATGATTGATGATGACTGGAGAAAGGGTCTTGTGTAGCCTAGGCTGGCCTGGAACTTGCTATGCAGCTGATGATGACCTTGACTTTCTGATCCTCCTTCCTCTAACTCCCAAGTCCTAAGACTATAGACATGTGCCATTGTACCCAGTTTATATGGTTGGTTCTGAGGGCCAAGTCAGGGCCTTCATGCACAGTAGGCAAGCACTCTATCAACTCAACTACGTTCCCAGCTAATTTTTGAAGAACAAAAACAATCTCATAGTTTCCTATTAAAAATGAATATAACCGGCTATGACAATGTGTTTTAAACATGGCTAAAGAGACCACTTAGGGTTTGGGTTGATCAGAAGCTGTTGTTATTGTGGTAGCGTTACTATTACTTGGTGTGGTATTGGTGTCTAAGGCCTTAGTATTTTAATGCAAAGAAAATCCTTCAGTTTTTCACCTCACCTACCAATGACATCTAGACTTGCTGTGAAATTTATTACTGAATGAGACAGTAGAGGACAGAGAACTGCATTTGTTCTTGCTTTGGAGGAGGAGGAGGAGGAAGAAGAGGAGGAGGAGAAGGAGGAGGAGGAGGAAATAAATACTCATTTTTATTTATTTAGGCAGTTCACTATGTTTTATAAGACTTCTGATATATAATGTTAAAGAAAGAAACATATGACTATCAATGGCATTTAAATAACTAATTTTAAGCACAGAGAAATTAGGAATCTTGAAGTTTATGGAGCTAGGAGAGCACAGATGGTAACAGAATCAGAAATAGTGTCTTCACGGGTCATCCAGTAATCTTCCTATTGCACCTTCACCATTAACCCTTACATTTCTGCAGCATTTATTGGTTTTAATTCTTTCTTGTGACTTCATTCACGATATATGTGTTTACACATGTTCTATATCCAACTAATTTGAAGGCATGTTTATTTATGAAAAACTGTATAAAATATATTTATTTACTTTCCACCTTGGTCATAGCCCCATTCCTCCTCACCTTCCAGTTCCAACCTCCCTCCCTATCCCGCATTCCCCCTCCCTCATTCCTCAGAAAATGGGAGCTCCCCCTTCCCATCCATCTCAGCTCATCAAGTCATATCAGGACTGAGCGAATCTCTTCCCCATAGCCTGGCCAGGTAGTCCCGCCATGGTGGTGTAGGCCTTTAATCCCAGCCATCAAAAGGCAGAGGTTGTTCTTGCTTCTTAATGACCTGAAAACTTCAGACACAAAAATGCAAACTCTGGCCTCTTGAGATTGTAAGAACAATTCTTCCTGTGATGCAAATTCATGCTGGACAATCCTGAATCGAATAGTCTCAGGGTTTGATGGACAGTGGAGGAAACAGGGTTGGCAGCTCCATTTGGGAAGAAACAGTTCTTCCATAATGGATTTTGGCAAGCTGTAAGCAATTTGTGAAAACTGTAGTGGGTAAATGCAACCCTCACAAAGGATGATCTGGAAGTGCTTAGAGGGGCATATACATGTCTAGTGATACCTAACCAGCCACCAGAGGTTTTACATGAAATACTTCATGTGGGATAAAACAGGAGAATGCGTGTAAAATGCATTTAAAACCCACAGAAATGACTCCTTTACCTCACTTCCTTTGAAAATAAATATTTCAATTTTTTGTGACAGGTACAGTTCTACATGTGAGTTCTACCCTTCAGAGTCTGTTAATGGACAAAGTTTTTAAATTTTGACTGCAGTAAAACAACCTAACCGTATCATTTTTAACAAACTGGTCCCATCCCGAACAGACACAGGCAAACAAACATCTAGGTTTCTAACAGAAATTTGTGCAGGTTCTTGATAGAATGTAGCTGAATGGACAACTCTTTTAGAGTAATTAATTTCATACCAAAATGAGATGTACCCATTAACACAACACATTATTAATAGACAGTCAGTTCAACTCCTCCTGGGCGCCTCTCTGTAATGAGCCTCAGCAGGGAGCCCTAAGGCAGTCTTCTTGGTTGACCTTGTCCTTTGAGCAGCAGACTGTTCTTTCTCCAAACAAGTTCATCTGTACTGATTGTGGTTTGATTATTTATTTAGAATGTAATAGATTGTTACTTAATAAACCTGAGAATTCTCAAGCACAAACCAATGTAATGAAAACATTCACATCATAGAACAACTGTCAAAAAGCAAAACCCACACCACACACCATGTTATTGAGAGCTGATATGTTGCCACATTTCCTGGTTCTTGTGGCAGTAGAATCTCTGGTTTTATTTATGTGCCTCATTTCTGTTCCTATAGGAGATTTTCCTGAGCATAACATTCTACAATGCTCACTGCTGTCTTCTAGTTTTGGGAAGCCACTGTCCCAGTTGTCCTGGTCTTGTCTTGTGTCTAGGGAGGGTGAGTTCCTCTTTGTCACTCATGTGGCATTCACAAGATTTTCTTATTCTGCAGCTGTTGCTTTTCTGCAGCTGTCATCAGAACACGGTCCTCGGTGACATGCTTTCAAGTCCTTAGAATAGATCAGGATTTCCCCTGCACCTTCTCAAACACAGAAGCAGGTGAATTCTTCTTCCTGATCTGAAATGAAACAATTCCTGGTATGAAGTGGTTATTTAATTTGCATCACATCTACAAACACCCCCAATTCTGCAGATGAGAATAAGGTTTCTGAGCAAATTGTTTATTATTCCTTCTAAGAAAATCAATATCCTATTTACTCCTCAAGTGTTTTTAGGTCCTAAGAAGAGCAAACAACACCGATGTTTGTCTTATTCCCAGCACACTAGTTTTTTCTTAAGATGAAGGGGCAGCATATAAGGAGTGGCAGAGCAGCACTTTGACAAGATGTTCCTCACGTAGGTGATTGTCTGCCTTCTTGTTACTTATTTGTTAGTTTCTTTCTTTTCTGTGCATGAGTGTTTGCCTGCATGCCTGCATGTGCAACATATGTCAGCTGTCGCCTGAGAGGCCAGAAGAGGGCGTCGGATCCCACAGAACTGGAGTAACAGATGGTTATGAGCTGCCATGTGGGTGCTTGGCAACTGAACTCAGGTCCTTTACAAAGGCAGCCAGTGCTCTTAACCTCTGAGCCATCCAGCCCCATTTGCTTTCTGATTGGGGGGGGGTGTGTGGGTCTCCACCTGTTTGATGGTCTTCTGGAGCTCAAGTGAAGCCAAGGTTACAAGGCAGGGGGAGTGGGACAAGGGAGTCATGCCGTGACCCGTGGAGAACACCAAGGCTGACTTCCAGCTTTAAGTGGTTTATGAGAACATTTTTTGCTCAAGGAAGAGCCATCCAATAGATTAGAGGGTACAGCATTTATTATTTACATAGCACACAGTAATATGTAATCCACCCAGACAAATGGAGAAACCTAATTATCTTTGAGACATTGGGTCAAGAGGACATGTTGCTTCAGAAATGGGGAACAGTTAGAATTAGATCAAGCCCTGCTTCAGACAGTGACAGGTACCTTAACTGCACTGCAGACCACAGCTCAGTTAACGCTTGTAAATACACACGGTGCCTAGTGTCCAGTAAAGAAGCTGGCATCTGCATTTTGGGGACTTGTTGTTGCTTGGTTTTGATTTTTAGAGATTGTGTTTGATGTTCTTTTCATGGTGTCTTTGGATCTTTGGGGCAGGGTGTGAGAACACAGATGCACATGTGTAGTCTGAATATCTACCCTAAGTGGAGATGTTCCCTCAGGGAACCAGTGCAGGAGACAGGTTTTGGAGAATGGTGGGTGATACGGGTTCACTGGTCAAGACAGCTTGGGCTCATAGAGGCAACAAATGACTGAAGAAAAGAAACCTACAAGTAACAGTGGGAATTCAGATCAAAGGAAGGATTTTTCCAAGTGAAGGTGACAAAACAATAGGAAAATTAAAACTTGTGCAGCTAAGGGTTGCAGAGCCATCTTCCGGGACAACACAAATGTTGACAGAGTTTTCAGTCAGGAGGAGGGAGGAGGGGGAGCGGGTGAGACTATGTTTTGGATAATCCTCTTTGAACTGTCTCAGAAGGTCAGTAACTGAGTGACAGTGGTAGTAATGTATGCCTTGATCCTGAGAAATCTCACATTAGATTTGAGTCACTGTATAAGTAAAAGGCATAGGCTCAGGAATGTGCTAAGCTTCAAGGGGCAGTTTGTTTTCTGATGAAAAGGAGCGAGCAGGTTTAAAAGTCCCACATGATCTAGAAGGAGAAAATTTCAGAGAAGGAAACAAAGCGAGGGGTGTTTAAATATGTCTCTTAAGAATTCATACAGATTAGCTTGAATTGCAATTTTTACAGTCTAAGTAGCAGAATGAAATGTCACCTTAATGGCAACTTAAAGGGGGTTGTTTAGTCTCGAAAAACTGTAGATAATGGTTAATCGAACTGAGTCCAATCCCAGGAGACTTGTATATTTGGAGAATGATTGCTGAGTGAGAAGCGAGAGAGAAGCAGAGAATGCACTCCTGAATGAGTCATAATGGCAGAAAGCTAATCAGCTATTAAGATGGAAAAAAAAAGATGTTTTTGAATGGTTTATGAGTTTGGTTTTATTTTTAAGAGCAGATGCTGGGTAGATTTTGTTTTGTTTCTGCTGCTCTCCACCTGGCCCAACCCTCACTCAGCTGTCATTCAGATCATTTCGTGACCTCCTGACCAGTGTCTCCTTTTTACTCTCGCTCATAGCAAGCCACCCGTCTGCTTCAGCCTACACTGGAGTTCACATCCCGTTGGGAGTAGGAGCCAGCGGAGATAGAATTGCCTTAGAAACCTCTGCATATATTGGCTTCAGTGACCCCTCCCCTGTCCTCTGCCTTTGTCAATATGTCCTCATTGAGGGATAACAAGCCTAGTGCTGAAAGTCAGGTCACCTGTGATTTTAAATTCGTCTTACATTATTTTACCTAGCTCTTAAAATCAAGGGAACTGAAACAATACACAGTTACTAAAACTGTAAAACTCTTTGATTTCTTGTAATTCATATCAACAATATGTCAAAGTATCTACAAAGTCTTAGCCTGGCTTAAAAAAGAAAAAAAAAATTCAGTCACCTCCAGAGGGGTGGGAATCACACATCACACCTCCCTTCCCAGGATTATTTTTCACATCTGTGAAAAGAGTGATTATGAAAGATAAACAAAGACAGACTTGGTTGTTTCCAATTTCTTTCCATTTGGGAAATTCTGACAATCTATTTATGATTATACAAAATATTGTCTCAAAATACCAGTGTTGAGCTGGGCGGTGGTGGCGCACGCCTTTAATCCCAGCACTTGGGAGGCAGAGGCAGGTGGATTGCTGTGAGTTCGAGGCCAGCCTGGTGTACAAAGTGAGTCCAGGACAGTCAAGGCTACACAGAGAGACCCTGTCTCAAAAAACCAAAAAACAAAACAACAACAACAACAAAATCAAAATACCAGTGTTCTTAATGATGCACCCATTCCCCTTCTTCTTCACTGACTGCAGTTCTTATTAGAATTAACTAGCCACATGTGGTTACAGCTGATGACTAGCTCCCGTTGTGCTTGATCCGTCAAGGACCTCGGTCTGACCCACGCTCGTCGAGGCTGACATCCATTTATGGCATGGAAGAGTTGAGAATGTTAACAGCACATTTGAAAATATCCGCCTGAAAGACAAGAGTTTTATTGCATTGATTTGCATTTTTTCTTTTTGAAATTTAGATGAAGGTATTTATGGAAAGAACAAATGCTGTGAGTTGGAGCTAAGAGCTGTCTTCCGTGTGTGGAACATGGGGTGTTTACCCTTCGTGGTGTCTTTGCATTGGGGTTTTTAGAAGAGCTTTACTGTAGTGAAATGTACAGGGAAGCTCTGCTGAGTGAGCGTGATAGTCAATATTCTTCCTTGTAGACTGGGAGGAGAGAGTGCCGAGCACTGAAATCAAGCCAGAGTTAGGAACTGTACCGAGCTGTAAAGGAAGTGGGCTGACAATTATAATTCAGGCTTATGCCATATTTGTTTTTGAATTAAAGGAATTTCCATGAAAGTGTAAACCAGAAACAAAATGAGGTGAAAATCTTACCAAATGGAGGAATTTAGTCTCTTCAGTGAAGAAAATAATTGCTACGAGTTCTGAGATATTTGGCAAGGAAATAGACAGTGAAAAACATCTGAACGTGGCATTTGTAGCTGAAAACAAAATGAAAAGGCTTAATTTTTAATTCTCTTCCTTCAAAAAGCCTCAATTACATTTTCACAGTTATTGTGCAGATTAAAATACCATACTTTGTGAGAATAAAATGTTTTGAAAGGAAGCGAACATTTTCAGCCCAAGTACTCAACAGCGGGTAAGAGTCTAGGCTCTGGCAGGTACCTACTACCCGACTCTGTTAACCATCCATGGTCTCAGTGTCCTTCTGCCCCAAATGTCAGTAGTGATGTTCACTGGGTGAGGTTGTTGCCTTGGTCACCTGGCATCTTTCCTAAATTTTCATGTGCTAGAAGCTGGCACATGCCTGGACCAACACTGGTTCTCATCAAAGCTGATTTCTTGCAAGGACCTAGAAAGTTTGTTTTTCTGTCCTGCTTTCCAGGCACGTGCTAACTTACTACATCACAATTAATGTAATTGATAATTAAAAATGTCTGATGGCAGATCAAGTGCTTAAGTTTAAAAAAAAAAAAAAAAAGAATGACAGCCTTGCGGCGGAACACGAGTTGGGAAACAGGAAAGGCAGCTGCTTTGGGCTGTTCCCATTTTAAAAGTTATTGCTTCTTTCTATTTTAGTCTGTGACTTTTCAGTAAACACAGCCCCCAAAAGTAAATGCATGCTGTGATCGAGACAGAAGCAGGTAGTGCTTAGCATAAATCAGATGTCATAAAAGCAAAAACCGGAAGCACTAAGACCATCACGGAAGACTTCACTGGAGAAAAGTATTTGCGATCCATTCTGGAAAAAGGGTATTCGCTGAAGCCGGCCATTGAAAGCTTTCACTGTTGCCTTGCTGGAGCGGGCCAATCCCGAGGGTCCCCGAAGCTGAGGGTTCGGTCGGGCCTGAGATCATAAAAACAAAACCTTCCAGTAAGTGGGGAAGAGGTAGGAGAAGGTCTCCAGAGAACGGTTTTCCGTTTTTTATTCATTGCTTTTTAGCTCACCCTTGAGCAACAAGCATTTGCTTCTTAAATGTCATTTGTTGTCGCTCCTCGAGGCGGCTAATGTTGCCTTCATACTAACAGCAGTTCTGGCTATCAGAAGACTGTGCCAGTCCTCTTAGCCATAACAGATTTTTCCGGGGCTATGATTAATACTGGATGACTCACTGGGATTAGAAGAAGCACCTATCTGTTGATTAGTGTCTTCCCCCAGGGGGGGAAAAATCATTTCATCTTCTCTTCTCCATCAAAATGCAGTTTCCCATAAACTTGCTGGATGATTTCACTCCAAAAAATTAGCTAATATTCAAGATAAAATGTCAAAAATGGACGTTGGTTTTGTTTATTTTGTATGGGAGTTTTGTCCCTTTTGTAGCTACTACAAAGGAATATGTATCCTACTTTGCCTTCCCTCAGCAAATGCTGGTTGCATATTCAACAGGCATTGCAAAGCAAACCAAGTCAAGGGGCATCAAAATACACTCTGCTTGGATCCTGGCTTTGCGCGGATGCTGGCCTCAGGGTGCACAGTTTTCTCACAGTATTTGTAAGCCTATAGACTATACTGTAGTGATAGGAGAGGAAGAAGGGAGGAGGAGGACACTGTGGGGAGATGAGACCTGGACTCTTCTGTCAGTGTCATTTCAATATTCTTGGGTGTGCATAGAAGTGAGAAATACAGATATGCAGCTCAGCCTGATAGGACACATTTAGGCAAAGGAATTTCTTATAATGTAGAGACCCAACTAGTTAAAGAAAATGCTATCCTATCCAAACTAGTATCTTCAAATATATATATCAATTTTCCAGCAACCAACTATTCTAACTTGCGCATTGTCCTCCATGCCCCCTTCCTCCTTTGCTTGTTCCCTTTCTCCCTCTGTTAGTCCCTTTTGTTTTTATTTTCATAGAAATATACATACATGACTTTACATACCTGTATAAAATCTTGAATCCAGAAGTGAGAAAAAAATATAGGTCACTCTGTGACATGGCTAATTAACTTGATATTATTGAATATGAACCATATGTTATTGGGGTCTGGAGTTGCTGTCTTGTTCAGATCTGATCATGTCACTTTCATTAGCATTTTGGTGGCTGGCATAGACAAAATGAAAACTATGGAAAGTGGCACAGTTACAGGAGCATGCGTCACCTCAGATGTCAGTTCCCTCCATGTACAGTATGTGGGACATTGACATGGCTAGTTAAAATTATCAAAAGAAGCTGGATATATAAATCATTGCAAAGTACTTGCCAAGGACACACAAGACCCTGAGTTCAATCCCCAGCGTCACCAAAACTAACCAACCAACCAAAAAAACAAACAAAGTAACTTAATTTCCACAATAAAATGAACTATTGCAAGTGCAATAGGAAAAGTATAGGTAATTTTTTATTTCTTATTTTTAAAATATTTTATTTAATTTTAATTTATGTGCGATGGTGTGAGGGTGTCAGATCTTGGAGTTACAGACAGTTGTGAGCTGCCATGTGGTTGCTGGGAATTGAACCTGGGTCCTTTGGAAGAGCAGGCAGTACTCTTAACCACTGAACCATCTCTCCAGCCCTTATTATTTTTATTATTTGATAATTTCATACATGTATACAATAACTTTTTATTAAATCTACCCCCTTTCCACCCCTTTGAATTCTCCTATCCTCTACCACTTCTCTGACAAACAACTTCATCATTTTGCTCTTTCTCTCTCTCTCTGTCTCAGTCTCTGTCTCCCCTCCCCTCCTCTTCTCTTTTCTCTCTCTCTCTGTCTCTCTCTGTCTGTCTCTCTCTCTGTCTCTCTCTCTGTCTCTCTCTCTCTCTGTCCCCCCCCCCCATGTCTGTGCATCCACTGAGTCCACCTAATGTTCTCTGTATGTACATGGGGGTAAGACCTTCCACTGGAGTGTGGACAGACTGCAGGGGCCATATCCCTAAAGAAAACTAATTCTCCCTCCCACCCAGCATCCATCAGTTGCCAATAGCTCCTCACATATGGGTGGAGCTAAATAAAGAAAATCCAAATCTAGCATTTATCATTCAAGCCAGTAAAATTAAATAAGCAAGCAAACCAGCCATCTCTGATTAATATTTTATGTCTTAGAATTATGGAGCTCTAAAAGCAGAGTTACCTAGACAGACAGAGATGATTCCCCAAGTGCATTTTCTTCCCTGCTTAGCACAAAATTACCAGATGCTTACAAGAACCCTTCGGTTCCTTCCTCCTGATTGATGTGGGAATGATTTGGCAGCTTGCTTATATCTCTTCCTCTACTATTCACAACTCGAGTCCCAGGTACATGTTTCTTACATCAAGACTCCCGTTCATTTTTCCTACCTCATGTAGTTTACTGTTTATCGTATGGTATCTCTATGTAACTGAGGTTTAATTAAAGTGAAAAATTCTAAATGTTAGTGTCAAGAAGGATATTATCATTTCTTTTGAATTACTCTATTTCACCCCATTCAATAGGTTTTATTAATAACTTTTAGAAGTAGTCGTTTTTCTCTATTTCTGGTGATAATCATTATGTGGTCAGAAGAGATGGCTCAGCGATTAAGAGCACGAATTACTCTTCCAGAGGTCATGAGTTCGATTCCCAGCAACCACATGGTGGCTCACAACCATCTATAATGTGATCTGATGCCCTTTTCAGCACTGTATGCATAATAATAAATATTTTTTTAAAAAGATAACACATAAACTTTTTTTTACTAATGTCAATTTGCTAGAACTTTAGTAAACATGGTGGTGTGATCAATAACTTAGTTGTTTACATATTTTCCTCTTTTCAGCTATGGAGTTTGGATGCAGGGCCTTGTGTAGGCTAGGTGAGTGTTCTTTCATTGGCCTACACCCCAGGTTTTGTTAAGACTTTTACTTTAAGACATGATCTTGCTAAATTGGTCAGGCTATTCTTAAACTTGCTATGTAGCCCCTCTGACCTCAATGTTGGGATCTTCCTGCTCAGCCTCCCCAGGAGCTAGGGTCAAAGTTTGCACACAACATTTCTTTTGTGTCTTAAAGCAACAGCTTTGGAGACCTGTTGTTCCCATGTCACCAGTTAATAACTGCACATCATTACCATGTGTGTCCTTCTCAGGGTCATCTGTTTGCTTCTCTGGGTTCCTAGCTGGATACGTTTTCTACAACATAACCAGTGGGTGGACCCGGTTGGGAATAATTAGGGGGTGTGGCCTTGTTTGTTTGAGGAGGTGTGCCATTGGGCGTGAGCTTTAAGATTTCAAAAGCCAACACTGCTTTCCAGTTCTGTCTCTCTGCCTCCTGCTTGTGGGTCATGTAGGCTCTCGGCTACTGCTCAGTTGGCTTGCGTTGCCCTGCTTCCTGCCTTGATGGTCATGGACTCTACGGGTCCCAAATTAGACGCTTTCTTTTATAAGTTGCTTTGGTCACTGTGTTTTGTTCCAGCAATAAAACAGCAACTAAGACATGTTTCATTCCTCATTTTCTTTTTGGTGCTGGATTTTTGGGTAATTGTCCAAGGACTATGCAATTACTTTTAAAAAAATCTATAAATACTATTTCATATCTCTTTTGGGGGGGTGGGTGTTCCTAATATTACTTTAGGGATTGCATGCCTTGTGTCTCTCCAGTTGTTGTTTTTTAAAAATTATTATTAAAAAGTGTTTTATGTGTATGGGTATGTGCCTGTATGTGTGTCTGTGCACCATGTGGGTGCAGTGCCCTCAGAGGCCAGAAGAGGGCATAGGATCTGTTAGAACCAGAGTTAGAGAAGTTGTGCTCCACCATGCAGGTGCTGGGAACTGAACCAGCAGCGGGTGGTGAAACCACTGAGCTGTCTCATAAGCACCTCCGATTATTTTAAACGTTACATCATTAAAGCACCCTAGAGATTAAAGTTTAAAATCTCAAATTTCTGGGTAAGAGACATTCCTTCTCATAACAATTGATCCTTATTTGAAATGGACTGTGTCTGCTCTTATTTATACTATTTTTGAATGTTTCGTCTTCTGTTAATATAAAATGACGTTTTCCCTGGGGCGTTTCTGTACAGCCTGAGATGCTTTCCAAATATCTGTATGTTTTTCCTTTGTGAGATGTTCAAATGTTTGACTAACTTAATATTGTTTCTCGGCTTTGATTATCCAGCATTAAATTCCTTAAGTTCAGATCTCAGAGTCATTTATTAAGTAATGTTTTCCATAGAGAGTAGTAGTTTCAACTAAAGTGAGACCGGCAAACATGCGCAATGTGGAGAGAAGAAGGGGAGTCTTCTAGGCCCTCCCCAGGGAGGGAGCCCCTTATTTCTCAGATCTGAGCAGTGGTCTACATCCTAAAGAGAGCCAGCGAATCCCCACAAAAAGCTCCTGTTCTTGCCTTTCCTGACCTTCAGCCCCTACCCCTCCCACTGCCGCAGGCTTGTCCTCTACCCTCTCCAGGTGGCAGTCCTTGAAGTTAGAGCTGAGTCTACAATGTCACTCATTTACACCTCCCCTCCCCAACCCACTCTTTCCCACAGCACAGGCTCCTGCCCCTCCCACAGTTACAGGCTCCTCCCCCAAGCCACAGTTACAGGCTCCTCCCCCAACTCACAGATATAGGCTCCTTACCCCTCCCACAGCCACAGGCTCCTGGCCCTGCCACACATGGTAGTTTCCTTTTCCGGCTGCGCCCTGTAGTTTTCCTTCAGAGAACCTGGAAATGATCTATTTTGTTTTTCCAGAATCTTTTTTTCTTTGTGTGTGGGAGACTTCCTGCCAGCCTGGACTACTATTTTGCCAGAAATAGGCAGGTTTTTATGTTATTATTGTTTTAAAGCAAAATTTCTTCTATGCTTGGGTAAAAACCATCCCTAATTTCATAATAATTTGCAGTAAGGCTTATTTCTGCACACAGGCCAGAAACTCTCTTTATGTTTAAAAAAGAAAACAGTAATAATATCATATATCAGCAAAAGAGAGAGAGATATAAGAAGAGATGTAATTTAAAATCCGGTCCCCAGGAGTAGGGGAACGGGGAGGAGAGGGTGAGAACTAGGAAGAGAGGAAGGTTGGGGCTACGATCAGGATGTAAAGTAAATTTAATACGGGGCTGGCTCATCGCACACACTCAAACTGCAGGAAAGGGAGTCGTGTGCTTTGCAAATATAAGCCATGGACACTCTCATCCACCTGCCCTGCTAGTAGTTTATGCCAGTATTTTATGCCTTTAAGCAATTAATGCTACGTATCATATCTTGTATATTGCCTTAATCGATGGCACATATTGGTCTAGTTCTTTTTCTTAAAATGGCATTGCGATTTATGGTAGCAATTAGTTATGTGGGTTATGATAGCACACTGGCCATGGCACAACAATTATTTACTGAGAGCCCAGCAGTTTATCTCAATTATGGTGGCTATCAGACTTACTTTATAGACTGAAGACTTTTCATTAGCTTTGCAGGTCAATCTTTCCTCCAATTGGCAACACAGGAATCTAGAAGCTAGTCATCCACCAGTCTCTAAGATATTGCTTTATTTTACATTGACTTCATTGATAAGAGAGAAAACGTGCGAAGGTTGTTGGCGGGGAGGGGTTCTCTGGAAGTCAAGCATAAAGGAAATATATAAGAATTTCACACAAGTTCTATTGGTCAATATGGTCACATGGCCTCCTTTGATAACAGACATCAATATTTGATTAAAAAATGTGTACAGGCCGGGCATGGTGGCTCACATCTTTAATCCCAGCACTCTGGAGGCAGAGGCAGGTGGATCGCTGTGAGTTCGAGGCCAGCCTGATCTACAAAGCAAGTCCAGGACAGCCAAGGCTACACAGAGAAACCCTGTCTCGAAAAAACAAAACAAATAACAAACAAAAATAAGGAAGAAAGAAAGAAAGCATAGAAAGTATAGAAGCAACAAAACACATTGTAGTAACATGTGCTCGGTATGTGGGAATACACATGGGCAATTACACAGCCAACATATTTGTTAGAATGGACGTTGAAGCTGTGAAAGTCATGACAGAACATTGGAAAGCCATGGTCTGAGGATGGCGGGATGAGAGCTCACAGCTCTTGATATAGGTCTGCATCCTGTGGCCAGATGACAGTCACTATTTTCATAAGCATAAAATTATTTGACATTTTAGTTGCCTTTTAATCTTTGAAAAATCATGATATATTTTTACTTAATGTTATTTTTAGAAATATTTTACTCCTTTTTAAAGCAATATTGGCACACCTGTCAATTAGATAACAAAATATACATGTTGATACTTGGTTATTTTCATATATCATAAGATTCATAGATTTCAAAAAAGAATAAAGATGTTCAAAATTATTTGTGCTTAAAATATGTAAACACAAATGATATTTGGTTCTATCACAAGCAAAAGAGTCAAAAGTTATGAGAATAAATAATAGATAAAAATGTGTGCACATGTCAAAAGTACAATTAGGCTACCTGTACTATGAAATAAGAACATATTTTAGTATTTAAATGATAATTATTTAACATAGGGATTGATGCTTTTTTCTTTGAATCACAAAATATTTTGTAAGATGGAAAAACTTCCACTTTCAGAAAAAAATGTTTATAATGTTTTCTTAAGAACTTGGCACCCTGAAACAGGTGTCAGACAGTGTGATTTTCTAGAACAGTTCTCCTTGGGTTCTGTGTGCATGGATGCCCTTGTTGCAGTGTCACTCTGAACCAGCAGGTATTGTTTTTAAAATTACATGTATTATCTGTAGGCCCAGCTAGCAATCAATAAAGACACAGACACTTGTTGTATTTTAAGATAGCCTTAGTTAACTTGGGGCAAGGCAGATATCAATCCTTAGTTAACCTGGGGCAGCCATGGGATCCCTGTCTCAATCCCATGCCATCTGCTTCCAATAACTTCTATCAAGCTACCTCCCATCTATAATCTCATATACTTGCTAATGTTCTTCATCTGGGCTGGATTCTCCATCCACGTCGCCGGCCATGTGCTTCTTCTCCAGCTAACCCATGGCGGCCTTCCTCCCTTCACTTTAGGTCTTTCTCCTTCTCCTTTTCTCCTGGTGGTGGTCCTTCCTTCTTCCCAGAATTCCTCTCTCTAAGCCCCACCTATCTCCTGCCCTGCCCAGGTAGAATGCCTTTTTATTAAGCAAAAGGTAAATCGCAGAGACAGTAAGCAGTAATTAGCATCAAAACACACCAGACCATCCCCTAACAAGCAGGCAGCAAGGAAGTCCTGAGATTCTAACAAGCCACCATTGGAGGCCACCACAACTAGGCCAAGGGACAGTTTCCGAGTAGCCAGAATCTATGCTAGTTTTTCTTTATTTTATTTTTCTTTCTTTATCTTAATTAGTTAATTAATTCACTTTGTACCCAGATTGTAGCCTTCCTCTCCTCCCAATCTCACACTTCCTCCCTCTGCCTCCCTCCCCCTCCCCTATTGCTCAAAAAAGGGAAGCCTCCATCTACCAACCCACTCCAGCTCACCAAGTCATTCAGGACTGAGCATATCCTCTTCCCCTGTCACCCCACCAGGGGGAAGTGATAAAAAAAAACAGGTAACAGAGTCCATGTTAGAGACGGCTCTCACTTCCCTTACTAAGGGAGCTACATGAAGTCTGAGCTGCCCATTAGCTACATCTGTGTAGGGGGCCTAGGTCCAGTGCGTGCAAGGTCCTTGGTTGGTGTTTTAGTCTCCAAAAGCTTCTCTGGGCCCCGACTTAGTTGGCTCTGTTGGTCTTTTTGTGTAGCTCCTTTCACCTTCAGGTCCTTCTATCCTCCACCTCACTTTTCCACAAGACTCTCTATGCTTCGCACAATGTTTACTGTGAGTCTCAGCATCTGTTTTGAAGTGCCAGTGATGGAGCTTCTCAGTGATTGGCTATGCTAGGCTCTTGTCTGTGAGCATAGCAAAATATCTTTACTAGTGTCAGGAGTTGACTCTCTCCTATAGTGTGGGGCTCAGGTTGGACCAGGCATTGGTTGCCCATTCCCTCCATCTCTGCTCTATCTTTATCCCTGCACATCTTGTACACAGGGTGAATCTTGGGTCTAAGTTTTTTTGTGGCTGAGTTGGTATTCCCCTCCCTCCATTAGGAGTTCTGTCTAGTTACAGGGTGTCCTCTTCAGTCTCCATGACCCTGGCTACTAGGACTCTCATCTAGAGTCAATGCCATATTCTCTCAGAAGTGTGCTCTGACTTAGGTCTCCATCTTGTCACTGAGATGCCCCCCCGAAGTTTCTCTTTTCTCTGCAGGTGTTCGGTCCTCCTGCTACAGATCTCCCCAGGTCTGATCCCCACTCTCACTTCTCTCAGCACTCCCTCTCTTACTTTGTTCCCTCTCTTTAACTACTTCCACTGTATATTCTATTTCTGCTTCTGAATAAGAGTTAAGCATCCTCCCTTAGATCCTCCCTGTTACTCATCTTCTTTAGGTGTGTGAATTGTAGTACATTTATCCTATAGTATATGGCTAAAATCCTCTTATGAGTGAGTACCATGTATGTCTTTCTGGGTCTGGGTTACATCACTAAGAATCATCTTTTCTAGTTTCATGCATTTGTCTGCAAATTTCACAATTTCCCTGTTTTTAATAGCTGAATAGTATTACATTGTGTAAATCTACCACAGTTTCTTTATCTATTCTTCAATTGAGAGACATCTAGGTTCTTTCCAGATTTTGGCTATTACAAATAAAGCTTCTATGAACATTGTTGATCAAGTGTTCTTGTATGGTAATGCATCTTTGGGTATATACCCATCAGTGGTATAGCTGTGTCTTGAGGTAGAGATAGTCCCAATTTTTTGAGAAAGAGTCTGATTGATTACCAAAGTGGTTGTACAAGTCTGCACTCCCCCAGCAATGGAGGAGTGTTCCCCTTTCTTCACATCCTCATCAGCATATGATGTCACTTGAGTTTTTTATCTTAACCATTCTGATGGATGTAAGGTGAAATCTCAGAGTCTTTTTTATTTGCATTTCCCTAATGACTCAGGACTTTGAACATTTCTTTAAGTGATTCTTGGCCATTCAAGATTCATCTTTTGAGAATTCTCTGTTTAGTTCTGTACTCCATTTTTCAATTGTATTATTTGGTTTGTTGGTGTATAATTTATTGAGTTCTTTATATATTTTGGATATTAGCCTTTTGTCAGATGTAGGGTTGGTGAAGATCTTATCCCAATCTGTAGGCTGCTGTTTTGTTCTATTGAGTGTCCTTTGCCTTACAGAGGCTTCTCAGTTTCAAGAGATCCCATTTATTAATTCTTGATCTTAGAGTCTGACCTGTTGGTGTTCTATTCAGGAAGTTGTCTCCTGTACCGATGAGTTCAAGAATCTTCTCCACTTTTTCTTCTAACAGATTTAGTGTGTCTGGTTTTATGTTGAGGTCTTTGATGCACTTGGACTTGAGTTTTGTGCACGGATCTATTTGCATTTTTCTACATGTAGACAGCCAGTTAGACCTGTATCATTTATTAAAGATGCTTTCTTTTTCACTGTATAGTTTTGACTTCTTTGTTAAAAAGTCAAGTGTCCATAGGCGTGTGGGTTTATTTTGAGGTCTTTGATTCAATTCCATTGATCAACACAGTCTATTTCTATGTCAGTATCAGGCAGTTTTTATTACTATTGCTCTGTAGTATAGCTTGACATCAGGGATGGATTGTTTTAGCTATTCTGGGTTTTTTGTTTTTCCGTGTGAAGTTTATAATTGTTCTTTTAAGATCTGAAAAGAATTGTGTTGGCATTTTTATGGAATTGCATTGAATCTGTAAATTGCTTTGGTAAGATGACCATCTTTAATATGTTAATGATCCTGATCCATGAGCATGGGACATCTTTCCATCTTCTGAAATTGTCTTTAAGTTCTTTCTTTAGAGGCTTGAATTTCTTGTCATACAGGTCTTTGATTTGCTTGGTTAGAGGTACAGAAACATACTTTGTATACTTTGTGGCTATTGTAATGGGTATAGTATCCCTAATGTCTTTCCCAGCTCATTTGTAACTACCTAACTCCTTTATGGCCAAGGAGTGGAGAAAGAGGACACAGACACATAGCTGGTTCTCTCTTCCATCTGCTATTCTGTCCAGGCCCCTCAGCTGATAATCTCTGTAAATACCTCCACAGACACAACTAGAACTAAAGCTCACTGGGAAATTTTTAATTCTCTTACATTGTCAATGAAGATCAACTATCATACCGTGCAAGATGAGCTGATACTGCTATGATTAGAATTCAGTTGGGATGCACTGGGAATAAAATGAAGCTATTAATAATTGTGAAGATACAAGACCCAAGTCAGAATGTTCTTCTCAAACTTGGGGCATCCAGTCTTCCTACTTTGAATTATAAAATATTGTATACACTCTCCAATTAGGGCCAACCATTCTGAGACACATGGAACTAGAAATTTCATGTGGGGCCATTGTGCCCCAGAGAATCAACTTGGAGCACAAAACAGTGTTTCTAGGAAAAAGCTTCAAAATAGGAGAGACTTATATTGCATAAGATGCATGGTGGAGGAAAGTTACAACCACTGAAATGAGTGTAAATTTTCTGTCTGTCACTACCTCGATACTATTGCACTTTTTAAATTTTAAAGTAAACTGCTTGTTTCAAATTAAAACAGAAAAAATTCTTGATTAAATCTATTAACCCTCTTTTTAGCTGATATTTAAACATCATAGTAAGTAATTGTTTATAGTTAAACAGTCTCGATGTCTTCAGATTCCATCATGAATTTATATATTGTTGTAACTAACTCCTAGTACATTTTGGAAACCATTCCTCTCAAAGGTTCTTACTCTTATCTTTTATCTTGAGATAGACTTTTATTTAAAAGACAAATTTTTAAATATTATATTTTAACCATTTTTCCATAAAACAATTTAGTCCATTGCTTTGAATTCAGCTCCATTCAAGTGTTCATTACACATGGGCACAGGCAGATTCTCCCTCAGTACATAACATAAATAGCAACTAAAATGGTTTCTACAATTTTCTGTTCTCCATTTAAAACCCCTTGAGATTGACATCCACTGTCCACATTTCTCATGATACCCTAGTCTTCTCTTTTTAAATATATTTTATTAATTTATTCATATTACATCTCAATTGCTATCCCATTCCTTGTATCCCCCCATCCTCTCTCCCTCCCATTTTCCCCTTACTCCCCTCCCCTATGGCTGTGAATGAGGGGGACCTCTTCCCCCTGTATATGCTCATAGGGTATCAAGTCTCTTCTTGGTAGCCTGCTATCCTTCCTCTGAGTGCCACCGGGCCTCCCCATCCAGGGGATGTGGTCAAATATGGGGCACCAGAGTTCCTATGAAAGTCAGACACCACTCTCCACTCAACTGTGGAGAATGTCCTGTCCATTGGCTAGATGTGAGTAGGGGTTCGAAGTTTACTGTACGTATTATCCTTGGCTGGTGCCATAGTTTGAGCAGGACCCCTGGGCCCAGATCTGCCCCTATAATGTTATTCTTGTAGGTTTCTTGGACCCTCTGGATCCTTCTATTTCCCCATTCTCCCATGCTTCTCTCATCTAGAGTCCCAATAGGATGTCCTCTCTTCTGTCTCACTTTCCTGATAAGTGAAGACTTTCATGGGACATGCCCCTTGGACTAGTGTCCTGATATAAGTGAGTATATACCATTTGAGTAAGACAAATTTTTATATAATATATTTTGATTGTATTATTTCCCTTCTCCCAACTCCTCC
>OU015751.1:90497110-90631586 GCA_907169655.1 Acomys percivali | reverse complement strand
ATCTCTTCCAGGGAAGGCAATTCTCCATTCATTGTTCCTAGCAAAACTGTGATTTTTTTTTTTTATTCTTCTACTTCATTTTTGAAGACAAATTCTCTGTCTCTCTCTCTGTCTCTCTCTCTCTGTCTCTCTCTGTCTCTCTCTCTGTCTCTCTCTGTCTCTCTGTCTCTCTCTCTCTCTCTCCCTCTCTCTCTCCTCTCTCCCCCCTCTCTCTCTCTCCTCTCTCTGGCAATAATAATTTCATGTAATTCTTATACTGGTGTTTAGATCTGAGCCATTTTAAAAAATTTTATGTGTTTAATCACCAATGGACCCTATGAACTCTCAAGGCTTTTCTCTTACTGTGGGTTTTTGTTTGTTTGGTTGGTTTTTGGGTTTTTGTTTTGTTTTGTTTGTTTTTCTAGACGAGGTCTCTCTATGTGTAGCCTTGGCTGACCTGGACTCCCTTTGTAGACCAGGCTGGCCTCGAATTCACAGTGATCCTGCCTGCCTCTGCCTCCTGAGTGCTGGGAGTAAAGGCGTGTGCCACCACACTCAGCTCTCTTAACGTGTTTTAAAATGTCATTTATTTTATATGTGTGTCGTAGTGCATGCGTGGAGATCAGAAACACTCTGGAATCAGTTCTCCCTTGCCACTTTGTGGGAATCATGATTGAACCATCACATTCACAAGCAAGTACCGCCACCCACTGTGTCTGCTCTCCAGCCCTTTTTTATTTTGTTTCCAAGTGTACAAACTGTGTGTGTGTGTGTGTGTGTGTGTGTGTGTGTGTCACTGTGTACATATGAAGGCCAGAGGACACATCTCAGAATTCTGTTCTCCCTTTCTGCTTTGCTGATGGAAAGCCTCTCTTGTTTCTACTGGGCAGTGTACAACAGCCCATCTTGCCCATTCACTTCTGCCCAGTGTTCTGTCTCAGCCTCCTGGTTCGCTGTAGATCTGTTGAGATTAGGGACCCATGCACTGATGCAGCTCTGTCCTGTCCCGTGAGTGCCACAGTATCTGCACTCTTCCCTTCTCATCCCCACTGTATTACATCTACAATCATTTCTCACTTTACCATCTTTGTTTGATGAGCCCCTTCCTTGATCCCTGAGGAGATAACTGGCTGGAGCCTTTAGGAGAGGGTGCTAGTCCGTCAAGGTAAATCTTCTCCCAAGAGCCAGTGCTCTCCTTGTAAGATTGTAGGCGGCTTTGGGCTCTGTAAAGTCCCAACTTGAGGTTTACAATGTTATTTGAGAGTTCCTGAATTTGTCTAGTGAGAGGGAAAAACATAAAGGAGAGCCTGCCAAAGCTATCCATCTGCCTGTGCCCAGAGTCTACAACAGCTTTTGTCTGACTGGCTAGAGCTCTGCTGGCACAGGGTCACCACAGTACACCTGTGTGGATGCAAACATAACAAAAGCTCCTGTCTGTAACCTGCGGTGCTTGCTCAGCTCTGTCATTTAGTTTTACTTCATCTTTAATCTTGTTTTCTTCTTCTACAGTGTACATTGGCTTACACTGCCTTACTATAAAATGGTCCTGTGGTCATTTTCCTCTGCTTCATCATTTTCCTTGGCCTGGTCTGCAGAAGTCAGATGTAAGTGACCATAATTCAAACATTCCTGTCACTGGATAGGGATGCGATAGGACAAAAATAAATAAATTGCCACTGAGTTAAGAAGCCTTTTATTGTATCTGCTTAGCTTTGTTTACTGGGCTGTGCTGCTTCTTCTCCTGTAGTCAAAGCGCACCAGACTGCGTTACTGCTGCCAAATGCCACCCGAGGCCATTTGTGGCAAAAGCCTGCAGCTAGTTACTAAGCAAATTCCTTTCTTTTCCTACTTTGAGCATGGGTCTTCTTTCCATCCTTTGTTCTGCCTCTCCCTGTCTTTTGCGTCTATTAAGCCCACCTTTTGTGTTTCTTCTCATGTAGTTTCCTAGTCTCTAAAATATTTGTAATTATTTCCCATGCATGTGTGAGGGGGGAGGGAGAGAGAGAGACAGAGAGACAGAGAGAGTGAGAGAGAAGAAGAAGAGGAGGAGGAGGAAGAAGTGGTGTGTGTGTGTGTGTGTGTGTGTGTGTGTGTGTGTGTGTTTATGTGTGTGTGTGTGTGTGTGTGTGTGTTGCACAGGTATCACAGGGCCCATGTGGAAGTCAGAAGACATCCATGTAGAGTCCTTTCTTTCCTTCCACTACACATGGGCTCTGGAATTCAACTGGAGTTGTCAGCCTTGCCAAATGTCTTGGTTTCATTTCGTATCACTGTGAGAACATAAGAGCAGCTAGAGGGAGAAAAAGCTTACTTGATACACACTTTCAGGCTGCAGTCCATCACTGTGGGGAAGTCAAGGCAGCAGAGACTTAAAGCAACTGGTCATAGCACAATCACAGTCAAGTGCGGGGAGCCCTGAGTCAGTGCCTCCATACTGTTCTCAGTGCTCTCTCTCTACTCTTAAAACACTCCCAGATACCCTGACCAGGAGATGACTCCACACAGAAGGGATGAGTTTTCTGGCCTTGATCAAGGGAACTCCACACATACACCCCCACAGCCCCACCTATCTTCAGGATCCTTTGTTGAGAATCCCCAGATTTTTCCACATTGGGTCAAGATGACAAAACTAGCCATCAAGGGCTCCAAGTACCTTTACTTGTTAATCCGTCTCCCAGGCTCAGGCCACTCTTTACAACTTTCAAAAGTCTCGTTCCTTCCTTTTCAAATGTGGTTGCTTTGAGAACCAGGCAAACTCTCTTTATTTCCTGTCTTATGTGTACCATTAAAATGTCTGAGAAGTAAGACAATGAAAGAAGTACAGGGAATACAGCACCCTGGAGACAATCTCACCTCTCTGCCCTCTGCAGCTTGGCCCCAGACAGGGGCATTCTCACTGGAGATGCATTTGGTCTGCTAAAACTGGTTAACCCAGGTCAAGTGCAAACAAAATTATGAGCAGCATTTTCATTTGTAAACATGTCACTTTGAGTCTCCATGTTGATAAGGACAATAATTAGTAAATGTATTTATTATTTTGGAGACCATTCCTTCCGTGAGGAGAGTAGAAAAGTGAATACAACACAACACACTCCACACTCCACACAGCAAAATTGGCTCTAATGATGGTAATTTACCTCTAACTACAAAGTTGTTAATTGCTGTGTTTTAGGGGGTGTTTCCCATAATGGTAACAGCTGGCAGTCAGTGTTTTAAGTTTAGTCTTTGCTCGACGTGCTAATAGGATCGCAGCTGGAGGATTAGAAAGGGGGCCAAGGATTTGGGGGTTATCTTTGGTTTGCCGCTGCCAGTCCACCTGCGTGGGGGTTCACTGTCATGGCTACTGCCTGCCCACGTTGCTACAACAGTTGCAGGCAGCTGTGAAGCATGCGTGGCTCGGCTTCCTTTCAGCATCTTTGCAGATAAAGCTTGACCAAAACATAATCAAAGGTTTATTTTTTATTTTTTTATTTTTTGTATTTTCATGGCAGGGGAGGGGGGGATCAAAGCCATGCCTTGTTATCCTAGGCAAGTACCCCATGATAGTCCCATCCCTAGCACCCCGCCTCCCCAGAAAACACTGGTTTCTATAACAGGAATAT
The DNA here is from genome assembly GCA_907169655.1 of Acomys percivali. Classification (NCBI taxonomy): domain Eukaryota; kingdom Metazoa; phylum Chordata; class Mammalia; order Rodentia; family Muridae; genus Acomys; species Acomys percivali. Next base: position 90,628,005 of record OU015751.1, on the reverse strand, counting down.
CTTGAGTTATAGCAATAGAGATAGTCTTCAAGTTTCAACCTGCCATCAGGAGGGTGTAACGCAAACAGGAGGAAGACTGCAGAGGCAGGAAAGAAACTTATAAAATGATGATAGGTGATTGACTGTCTGGTAAGAGCCAAGAAAATGCCTGAAAAAAACTGTTTTCCCCAGAAAGCAATCTCAGGGTGAGTAGCCAGCCTTACTGGAGGTGGCTGCAGAGGCCCCATCTCTGCTGCCACCATCATGGCCGTCACGACTCTAAGAGTGAGGGCACAGGAGGATGGAAGGTGTAGAGCTTCAGAAGATGGCCTCCCTTTGTTGTTCCTCAGCTGTGTGACCTGGGGAACATTTAACCTCTCGGAATATCAAATTTTCAGTCCAGAGAATAAGAATGACTTCATCTCACAAGACTCTCAGAGGAAGACACACCGGAGAAGGGTGGTGGAAACAGCATATTGTTAGTGCACATGACGCAGACAACACACAGGAAGCATTGCTGATGGCTGTGTCTGTAAGTGTGAAGGCTGCTGGGTATTAGACAAAACCAGGAGCAACACGCACACAAACACATTTAGAGTATTGTTCTTCAAATAAGTAAAAGTATACAAAGGCACAGTTCCTTAATTTCTAATCAGGGCAGCCCCCCATCCAGAAAAATTTTCCTTCTCTATCTTTTTTATATATTTTTCTGAGAAGTATCTGTTCAGAAATCCTGCTTTACTGAGTTTTCTTCACCCTCCCCCCTCTCCTTTTTCTGAAGTTTTGCCAAGTGTTTAAAATTAAAATAGAAAAGGTTTACTTTTTAAAAAATGTTTGGTCTCAGCCAGGCATGGAAGGCATCCCTTTAATCCCAGTACTCAAGGAGGCAGAGGAAGGCGGATCTCTGTGAATTTGAGACCAGCCTGATCTACCAGTCAAGTCCAGGCCAACCAAGGCTACACAGGAACACACTGTCCCAAAGCAAGCAAGCAAACAAACAAACAAAAGTGTGCTCCTCAGAAAGACAATAACCATGTTTTCTCTCATATATGGACTCTAGATGTGTGTGTGTGTGTGTGTGTGTGTGTGTATGAAGATTTGTATATGTGTGACTGTGAGTGTGTGTGACTGTGAGTATGTGCATATGTGTGTGTGTGTGTGTGTGTGTGTGTGTGTGTGTGTGTGTGTGTGTGTGCCCACACATTTAGTAATTAAATTAGAAAGGAGACTATGAGAGGAGAAAAGAGTAAGGGGCAGGACGGTATGAATACACACAGCACAAAAGAGGGCTGGAGAGGAAAAGGACCCACAAGAAGTGTGTGTGTGGGGGATGAGGAAGTCATGGGGGGGTGGAGGGAAGATCAGAACAGACAGGTAATAATGACACAAGTGTATACACATATCAGAAGAAAATCCATTACTGTACGTGCCAACTTAAAATTTCACTTAAAAAAAACAAAACAAAACAAAAAAGTGTTTTAGTGTGTTTGTCTACTCTAATAAAACAAAAACCTGGTCTCATACATTTAGCCGTAGAGATCTCGCCATGTCCGTTTCTCAATCTGCTCATCACCTACGTTAGTCCTCAGCTTGCCCCATGTCACCCCACCCCCAGCCCCAACCTCCAGCGCCTTCTATAGGACACTGGTGTAAAACCTCAGGATGTGCTGCACTGGCCATGAATGAGTCCACTCAGGGCAGCTGGAAGGGAACCATCCTCACGTCCCGTGTCTGCTTTCCCACATATTCTTTCTCCTCATGTTGTCAGTGAGTTCGGTATCTGGCCCTGCTTCTCTTCTTCCACATCTTGATTGAAGCATTTCTGGTTACCAGCTGTTAACGACAATTCTACCTCCCCTCCCCCCCTCAGTTACTGCCACCTCTGCAGGATGCTCCTTTTTCACCAGAAGAAGTCTTGACATCTTCTTTGTTGTAGCTCTGCCTCCTTTGAAATCACATTATTGAAACAAGTTCCTGGGCCTTCCTTGAAGCTCTAGAACTTTCTAGAATCTGTGGCAACTTCATTTCCAAACAGGTAATGCCACTATGGTCAAGCAGACCCTGAGTTGATCCATTATTGGAACACAGTAAGTCCTTACAGGAACACCTTCCCCCACACTTCTGCTCCCTCACCCTTCGTAGGAGCCTTTGAAACATCTTGTGTAAATCTTATTCCAAGGTGAAGACTGCAACTGGCTCAGTGACTTTTTTTTTTTTCTAGTCATCTCTCTAAAAACCTGGTTCATAATTTCTCAGGGGCAGAACCGAGTAACTGAGGGTGGTATATGATATTCTTATTAGGAGAATGAGGGGACAGATGCATAGATACGTCTCTATTGTGTTAGCAGAAAGAAGATGTCCACTCTTCCTTTAAAAATTGTGTTAAAAACAGCATGTGCAAGATGCTCATTGCCTTGGTGGTACACAACACTTCTCCTGCCTGAATAACCCTGGTTCTTGGTCAAGTTCTTAGACAAAAAGACTACAGCAAAAAGCTGGTCTTCAGGCATCACTTGCTATTCTGATTCGCATCTTATACTTTGGCTTTGGACTGTACAGTATTTCAGCTTTCCCTCTATAATTTATGATATGAATATCTGGGATATAGTTGTAAAAATCTCAACATAAAATTCTTATCAATCAAAAATAAAAATTCATTGACAACTGTCTTTCAGTGGGGTGGGCCTAACACTGCATTATAAATGAGGACTTGAATTAAAACAAATGTTGTCTATTAAAATGTACAAAAGGAGCCTGTTAAAGAAAAACTGATAATTCCTATGACAGAATATATTTTCCCTTCATAAGTAAAGAAAAATATTACATTGTAGGAATTAAATTTTAGAGTCCTATTCTCTAATACTAGGAGTCTAAGTACGTATATATTTTAAATATTAATGAAACTACTTTTCCACATTCTTTGTCTGTTTATAATTTTAAATTTTTATCCTAAGAGATTCAAAGGTTACTTTTTCTAAATCAAAAAATGTGAAATTTATTTTTAGTGACACTTAATGCATAAACATGAAGAGTTCTACCAATAATAAAGATTATACCAGAATGGATCACACTGTTGTTTATAGGAATAATGTCTGAGAGAAAAATAAACTCTTAAAAAATTTGCCACTGAAAGAATTGAAGATCCACTAAAGTGCACAATTCTGTGTATGTATGTATGTATGTATGTATGTATGTATGTATTATGTATGTATGTATGTATGTTTGTATGTATGTATTATGGATGGATGGATGGATGGATGGATAGATGGATGGGTAAGTGGATGAATAGTTTGAGGCAATCTCCTCATATGACTAGAGATGGCTGAGTGGGCAGATGAGAGCTGGCCATTAGTGGGGCTCTAAAGGTCTGTGAGTGACACTGCTGGCATCCGTTGTATACATTATAAAGCAGTGGTGAAGGGGGTAAAGGGGCTTTACATAACACCCGTCACTGATTACAAACCTCTTAACCAACTTTATAACTTCAATTAACACCTTAATGTATATGTGTATCTTCACACACTTACATGTGTGTAATTATAAACCAGCTTTTAGGTTTCAGATTTAGGGGCATTGCACTTTCTCCCAGTATATTAGGCTAAACATATATGTTTAATAACCATAGACATATTAAGTATAACACAAGCTCAATTGCAACGTGCATGTTTTCTATCTGTGACTAGGGCTGAAAGAAAAAAAAATAACCCACAGAGTAAAAGGCACAGTGGGTCAGGGTGCCCCCAGAGAACTGTAGACATGGGGGTCACAGCACGAACCCTCTGTGGCTGCTGCAGAAGGCTTTGCTTCTCCTACTGAGAAACCAATGGATCTGCCAAGAACTGAGCTATGCCCTCCAGCTGCCCTAGGCACGCTCATCTGGTGGGACACACTCACAGAGCAGAAACCCAGGCGCGGCCCTGAGAAGGAGCCCGCTAACAGTATGGCACCTTTACAGAAGCCAGGGGTGTGACATTTGATTTATCCCAGCCCGCAGGTGCCGCTGTCTGGACTTATTTGGTGAGTTATTTGAAAAGAAAACAGCCAAGGAAGCTCAGCACAGTGAGTTGCCACTTGTAAGACTTTTACTTTTTGGCAAAGAGGAGCAGCCAGTTCCTGTACAGTTTGCTTTGCAGTCTGGATACTGTTTTCAAACTAAAGCGATGGCTTTGACTGTCAAATCCAGGACTTGTTAAATAATCAGAAACAAAATGACTGGCACTTTCACAAAACATTTATTTTCTTTTTACTGACGAAGAAATGCATACATTCATGGTAGCAAGTAAATATATTTGGGGAATATTGACTTTGGGGAACTTACCACCATCTATTACTCTGCCCTCTAGCTTTGTAGATATGAATTACGTATAAATGTATGTATTTCTGGCTTGGCTTCTGAGTTCAGGCAAAGGAAGGGCATGTAAAAATCAAAAGATACTATCAACATCTATTTTTGCATGATTTTCATCAATTGGTGAAGTTTTATCAGGGCAGCTGAAAATAAACAGAATGAAGTTTTCAAGTGAAAAATATTTTAAAAGTCAGAGCATTTTTAAAAATTCCTGTGGACCACTGATATGGAATCTAGTTTCCCCACACCTTAGTACTTGTTTAGCTTTTAGTGGTCAGTGCTGACCTGGGACCAGACGCGGCATCACTATGGCCTTGACTTACAGTCAATAGTATTGTCGACACCTTCCATGCGTTCATAAGCAACTTCACATTTTGTTAAGAGAAATGTATATTGAACTCTTTTTCTTGTTTGATTGTTGTTGTTGTTGTTGTTGTTGTTGTTGTTTGTGTTTAAGCTGTCTTTCTTTTGGCTTTGACACAGTGAGAATTGTGTACATTCTGTATGCAAAATGTTTGTCCCATTGTGATTTACACATGAGTCTGCCTATTCTGTGGGGTTTGGCTTTAACTTTACCTTTAAAAATATTCATCTGTTTAGAGGGGCAGCGTGAATGTGCTAGAGTGTGCCTGGGGAGGTCAGAGGACAGCTTACACAAGTCCATTCTCTCTTTCCAGCATATCAGTCCTAGAGAGCAAACACAGATCACTAAGCTTGGCAGCAAGTGCCTTAACATACTAAGCCATATTGCCAGCCCCCTCCTTTTTTTTTTTTCTTTCTTAAACACAACCCCTGATACACAAAAGTTTAACATTTTGATGAGGTTTAATTTACCATTTTTGTTTGTTTGTTTGTTATACATCGTTTCTCATACAATTGGAGCAGTATGTGAAAATCCATTTCGAATTCAAAGTTACGTGAGGTTTCACTTCATATTCCAGTGAGGTTTTATGGTCGTTGGTCTTGTGGCGGGTTGGCCTCTCCATTCGGAGTTACTTTAGTGGCGTGCTGTAAGGTATGGAGATGCAGCTGTCTAACCATCACATGCCCTGTGCCTCTACACAGATTGTCTCTACCCTCAGGTACTTTTTGCCCGGTTTGTAGGGAGCCGAGAAATAAGCCATAGAGAAAGCCACAAGGTCGTGGCTGCTCTGCTCTGAAGATCTGCACAGCCTGTAATCCCCGAGCATACACAGGAACTTTAAAAATATTCCAGCTTCCCAAAGAAACTATTCCCAAGATTCCTTCCCAGCTTGGTTTATCCACTTACTGTCTCAACTACAGCACTCTGCCCGAGGTGGCATTGCTTCCTATTAGTCTGGGGGAGGCCGAGTGCAGGAGGGATAGCCAAACAGCTCTAGAACTCATGGAAAGCGGCCCACCCGCTGCTAAGCTCAACCAAGATTGGTGTGTATCATCCATTGGGTGGATCTGGGTAGGGGTTCGAAGTTTACTGTATGTATTGTCCTTGGCTGGTGCCATAGTTTGAGGAGGACCCCTGGGCCCAGGACATTCTTCACAGTTGAGTGGAGAGTGGGGTCTGACTTTCACACAAACTCTGGTGCCCCATGTTTGACCACGTCCTCTGGATAGGGAGGCCTTGTGGCACTCAGAGGAAGGATAGCAGGCTACCTATGAGCATATACAGGGGGAAGAGGTCTCCCTCAGTCATAGTCATAGGGGGAGGGAGTACGGGAAAAATGGGAGGGAGAGAGGAATGGGAGGATACAAGGGATGGGATAACAATTGAGATGTAATATGAATAAATTAATAAAATATATTTTTTTAAAAAGATGGGTGTATCTCAGAGAGGCAGAGCCCTGAGGACTAAGGGCCCTGAGGACTTCATGCTGTTACAGACCATCGCTCCGCTTGTTTCCTGTGGTCACCACATCCCTCATAATATATGAGTTGTGTGAAAATGCTAAGGGGACTTCTGGCCCCTCGCTGGACAGTATCACTGGCACTCACAATAACAGCGCTTGATCTCTTTCAGGCATTGCTGCTGGAGCAGATGAATGATTCTAACAGCACCCTTGAAAAGAATCTGCAGATGTAGATTGCTAGCAATGACCACCATCTTTGGAAAGAATTTGGAAAAACAGATTGTTTAGCAAGGTTAGGTAATGATGTTTTTATTAATGGCTCTCATGCAGAATTGGGGAATAATTTGAAGTTAAGAAAACTCTTAACTTCGTGTATACATATATATATATATATATATATATATATATATATATATATATATATATACACGTACGTACATACGTATAAATTCATACAATAGCTGGATAGGTTGGAATCTTTTTCCATCTACAGAGATGTGTGTATGTGTATATATGTATGTGTGTAAGTTTCGGTTGGAACGTGTTCTCTGGAGTTTTCTCCATACATCAAATCTGTGCATGTCTGTGTATGTATGTATGTATGTACGTATGTATATGAGTAAAGTAAGAGAAGCTTGTAGAAGAAGCTTGTTGGAACATGCCTGCTGGAGTCTGTCTTACTTTACCATCGTGTGTGTGATCTTTTTCTCTCCTTCTTTCCTTTTTAGAAGCTTGCCACCACCAATGGAAGTGTCCCTCTCAAGAGCCAACAGTTCTATCCCTCTATTACCATAATAGGTGTAAGCCCTCAGGTGTAAGCCCCCTCCAGGAAGCTGCCAGCAATTTAATTCTGGCCCCTCAGCTTGCCACTATCAGCGGAAGCCACTCCTGGAAACAAGAAGTTCCAGCCTGGAAAACTATCCTCAGAGAAAGTCTGCTGGATGACCAGCCAGCTGCCTATCTATGCCCTGACTCCGTTTACACTGTGGTGTCAAAGCTGGCCTTTGGCCTTAGTCAGATGACATATTTTGAGCAAAGCCTATTTATTTCCTACTCTGATAATCTGAGTGAGTTGGAAAATGGAGATAGATATCGCATAGCCCTCCTTCTGAAAGTCTCCATTCTAATGAAAAAAAAAAAAAGAAAGAAAAGAAAAACATTAGTTTAAAGCAATGTCTCCCCTACTCTCTCCTAACAGGAATGAGACTTTATGCATTCCAGGCTGTCACCTTTAAGGCTGCCAGCAAGTCAGTGGAGGACAGTAAAGATGTCACAAAGTTTCCCTATGATTTAAGCAGCATTAATATTCATTTGGTTAATAGTAGCCTCTGATGATTTTTCCTGACTTCTAATAAAGTCACTTCTGGCATGCAACTATAATGAGCTGCATAATTTTACATCATTAGCCCCTAAGTAAGAGCAGGAATTTATAATAATAGCAACTCAAACAATAACACCACTAATACATATACACTGACTGTTTTCTGCCAGTTACTATCTGTCACTGTAATATTTCATCCTAAGAGCAACTCCAGAAGGCCAGCTTTGGTTTGGTTTGCATTTTAACAAGCAATGAAATAGAACTCTAGCTTGCTGTTTGTCCAGGGCCAAAGAAATGCCAAACATGAGCAAAAATCTCTTCTTGGAATGTTAGCTGACCCTATTACCAATGAGGCTCATGTATGTGATTGACATCACAACACACATTCCCATATATTAAATATTAGCACAATGCTCCATACATGTCTGGAGTATGTATTTTATAGTGATTTCTAATTACTTCTCATTGATTATTAATATACTCTTGGTATCACAATCACAAGTGTCTTATTTGGACTCTGGAAACAACAGTTGACACTTGATGTCTTGTTCCTGGGTTTTCCTTGTGCTATCAGAGAAAGATTTGAGTTATTTTTCTATGGCAATGGGCCTCAGCCTGTGGGTCATGACTCCCTGTCGGGGGTGGGGTGGGGGGGTGGTGGTGGTCATATATTAGGTATCCCGCATACCAGATATTTACATTATGATCCATGACAGTAGCAACATCACAGTTAAAAGGTAGCAATGAAATAATTATACGGTTGAGGGGTCACCACAAATGAGAAACTGTATTAAAGGGCCACAGCATTAGGAACATTGAGAACCACTGATATATGAGATCAAAGAATACAAGATGTTGTCATGTGCTGATCAAAAACCTCACTATTGAGCAACTATCAGTACAGCTTTAAATAGCCTGTTATTGACACTCTACAACTAATTAAGAGCAATATTCCATACACAATGGAGAAAGTGTTTCACTTGGGGGGCCTTGTGACTGTCAATACACATAGTCCAGGGGAAATCAGAGGTAGCAGTCCTGACACTGGGACAGTGGGCCCCTCTTCAGCCTGTCTGTAGCTGTGCCCTAACAACCTGGAGGAGAGAGAGACCGGTTCACCATTCACTCTGACTCAGTTTTCCATTCTCTCCCATTTGGTCTCTTCTTGAGATGGGTCCCCTCTCATACTGGCTTGTTCTGCTTTCAAACCCTGGCATAGAATAACAAAATATGTATGTCTTGTGTATTTACAACACATCTAAGTTGCCTTGATGTTGAACATTTCAGCAAAGATAGAAAGATGCTTGACTCACAGGGAATTTTCTCACTTAAAAATTATGAAACAGTGAGGAAAAAGTGATTTTCTGGTTTTCTGCTTTTTGTTCTGTTTTCATGTTATAGTATGCATGTGTCTGTCTGCATGTCTGATCCCCTTCCAGCCTTCTGCAATGCCTGAAACTAGCTCAGCGACAGCCGTGACTGGTGCTTCCGTTCTCTACAGGCTTTCACTGAGGAGACCTAAACAGACTGTGTTCCTTTTTCCTTTAGAACTGTCAAGGGTCTTACACAATTTTTTGCTTCAAAAAAATGCTGACATTAAATTTTGTCTTCATCAATTTGAATCAGTCATCTGACCTCTGCTTCCTTTATTTAAATATCATTTGAATATATAGTGTCCTTCATGTGTCTAAATAACATTCCATGTAAAGCTTTACTGAACAGAATGAAAACAAGGATAAAATCATGGGAAGATAATGACAGTTGGTGACTTAATTCTTTAGTAAACCTTTCATTTATCATTCACTTATTTAATCATTTGATCCAGGGCACCTACAATGAGACATGTCCCATTATATGCCATGTGACAAAAAATCTTGTTTATATCTAGTGACAAGAGGAGAGCAATGACAGCTATAAAATAAATATATTATGCATTATATCTTGAATACACTTATGTCCTAGCATGTTATGCATATATTTGAGGGTAAGGAGAGAGAGAGAGAGAGAGAGAGAGAGAGAGAGAGAGAGAGAGAGAGAGAGAGAGAATATTAAGAGCTGCTTCCTCCAAACAAATTGTTCCTTCCTCAAATTTCCCTTACTTCCTTTTCTTTTCATTTAGATTGCGTCCACCTGGAAAAATCCCCTTTGTTATGAACCCAGAGACATATGACTAGCATCTATCACATCAGCAATATGCCTTTACCAGGTAAAGAAGCATTCTGAGGAGTGATGTCCCGCTGCCATGGTGCAGATTGGAGTGAGGTCTTCCTGCGACTGGTCCTAAGGCAGTTGTATTCAGGAAACATTAACAAGGCAAGGGTCTCAGAGAAGAGTGCACAGCAAGTCAGGGAGGCAAAGAGGGTCTGATATGTGTGTAAGGAACTCAGCATCTGTGTGGATGTGCTGGTGTGGGTATTATAGGGTTTGAGATCTTTCAACCATCCAAGGGTGGAATCTGGAGACCTTCTGGGGCTTGGGGAAGGCTTTTTAAAGTGTTTTAGGGCTAACATGGGTCACAGGAGAACAAACTGCTGTTTTTCTACTCCTATACATTGGTAAATATTTTATAATAATAAGTAGATTTTAAGTTCTTATAATTTATTTCTAATGTTCACATTAGAAACAGCTTTCTTTCTGAAATGAGATCATTATGGAACTAAAATATTTTTTTCCTTTCTCCTAGGGAAACAGATGATAATTTCTAAAGCAAACAAGCCAGGAAGGGTTAGTACTCAAGAGAGATCTTTTCAGCCTTCATTATTGGATTTTATGTTGCAATTTTAAAGTCATTTTCTTTGTCTTTGTTTTAGAGTTCCTTTTTATTTGATTAAGTGTCAGGGATAATAACCGCAACAGTGGTAACAGTTCTGACTAGCACACATTAGCAAGCTGAGCTTGCCTCAGCTCATCAACTGACAACACCCCCGGACGGACGGGTAGACACCACAACTGTCCTCTTTTATAAGACAAGACTCCGTGGCTTGGAGAGTTTAAGAAACATGAACTGAATATATTGGTTGTCTTTCTCCCACGTGCAGCTTAAATTTGCAAAATAGATTTGTTTGGTTGGTTGTTGCTTGGTTTTGTTTTTCAGCAAAGAATCTACTATAAGTAGCACAGCTACTTTGAGGCAAAAAACCAAATTGGGTATATGATTTCCTATGTGAACTTAGTGATGCTCCACAATCATGCAATGACAAGGCTACTTAGAACGTCACTATTTTGCAGCAACAACAAATACATTGTATTTCGTGTAGGCTGGATAACTGTTGTATGTGCTCATGCCTGTTAAAGGGCCACATTTGGTGTGAGCTTATGTCCTCTGGTCTCTCAGGCCTCCACTCAGTACCCCCTTTCATCACTTCCTACATGAGAACACAGAATTCTAGGGCCACAGTGACTTTGAAACAAGGAACGGACTGACCATGTCTCCACATAGAATGGACAAGAGAAGAAGAATTTTAGGCATTGAAAGTCACATAACCATGACTCCCAGGTGCCACAGGCAATCGCAGATAACTGAAGGCAGCTATGTTCCCAGTGTTCAAATAAAGCTGTTCAGCAAAGTAGCTCTGGGTCAGAATGTAACACATGAGCTATGTGCTCGTCTCTGCTCACAGCCCAGCATTAACACACCGCCACTGTACACAACAACTCAGAGTGACATGCCACACCCAGAAGGCCAAATCTGAGCCGAGGACAGCACACTATTTAAATTGATTGGCATAAAATTCCACTTCAGGCAAACCTGCCCTGTGGCCTGAGATGGTAGAATACTTGCTTCCCTTTGTGGCGTGATAGTGGCTAGGAAGGTCCAGAAATGGAATGTCTGAGATGCTGTGTGCCTCCAAGCATGACTCTGTTTGCTACATGAAGAATCCACGTGTCAGTTATGGGTTGGTGGAATCCTCATCCTCTTTGGATGTAGGTTTCAATATACATGTACAACCCAATTTGAAAAGATAGAGAATTGGGGGACTAATAAGAAAGGAACCTGTCTACTATGCAGAATATTGGGGTTGGTAATAGTTGTTAAAATGAGAATGTACAAGATGCTGGGGACAGAAAACCAAGAGCATCTGCTGATAACAAGAAGATTCCTGGAACTGAGCTGACAGTATTATAAATAACTAGCATTGGAGTGACCTCCAGTACAGCCCACACGGTAATTACTATCATTAGCAATCGTTTTTCACTTGAGGAGCTGAAGTAGGAAAACAGCCACTTTCCACAGTCACAGTGTTTGTGTTGGACCAGGACACAACTCTGAGTAAGAGACATAAGGAGAAGACAGAAGGAAGGGCAAAGGCCATGGTTGGTGACTTGTGAAAGGTTAAGACCAGACCTCAGCTAGGGAAAGTATCAGTCTTTTTAGAAAACTAGATGATAAGGACACACTGTGGACATTGTAGGTGAAAATTCCCATGCGTGTATCAGTCAAGCCCTTCTTATAGAGAAAACAACACAGGAGCCTGACCACCCCACACCCCGACTATGAATAGGCAATGCTCAGAACCCCACATCACTGGGCAGTCTACTACAGACTGAGAGGCTCATCTTATTTGTGAGTTTGTCAATAGAATAAGTCACTGGACTAGTTTTAGTTGCTGGGAAAGAGTACATAATAAGGCACAACTGGCCCCCTGAAGGATATCATCCATCTTAGAGCAGTAGGCATGACAGTAGGAGTGTCAGGCGGCTGGGCTGTCCAATCAGAAATCAGGTAATGAACAGGAACTATGGCTGGGCTAATAAGTAGCAAAGCCAGCTTCTGGGGACACACTTCCTTAGGCACAGCTATACCTCCTAAAGATTCTACAATCTTCTACTATGGTTCCACTGGCTGGGACCAAATTGCCCAAAAGCATGAACCTATGGGGGACATCTCCAACCCAAGCCACAGCAGTCCCTAAGAATTTTACAGTCTTCTTAATATAATGGAAAGAAGTTTCTTTGACAACCTACAGCATCTTTGCTTTGATACTCATGTCATCAGATCTCAACATGAACACATCACCATATTTGGAAACTGCAGGTTGTATTTAAAGTCTCTTCCTCCCAATTTTCTTCTCAAGATACTTTTTGTGATAGTTATCAAATGGGAAGGGCCTGCCCTACCTGAAGATGGCCTCCTGCCAATCACTTTCTTCCTTGTCTTATTTTGCATTTCAGTTGAGCTAACAGTGCAAAGGCCACCAACACCATCTCATATCCACTTACTTACTTGCCTGATGTTTTACTGTCAGAAGCTTTGACTATAATACAAGCTCACGAAGTCTTAGCCTAGTGCAAAGCTTTTCAGTGTGTCAAGCAGAGATCCATATTTAACAGTTCAAATGTTGTTTTGAACACATGAATAAGTGAACAAATGAATGATATTCTTAAGTAGTCAATCCAGAGGCATGCTACTTTTCTAGATGTGTCAATAAAGTAGGAAAAACCCCACATATTTTGAGATTTTTCAATCTCATCAGTTGTTCCTTATCTTTAAGATTTAAGAAAAAGCCTTTCCACGCTGCCCAGGGACGGGTCCATACGGCGTTGTTCTTGATTCCCGTCGTAACTTAAAAGGGAAGCTTACACAATGTCCGGAGCCTTTGATGTCCTGCAGATGAAGGAGGAAGATGTCCTCAAATTCCTTGCCGCGGGAACCCACTTAGGTGGCACCAACCTTGACTTTCAGATGGAGCAGTACATCTACAAAAGGAAGAGTGATGGTATCTACATCATAAATCTGAAGAGGACCTGGGAGAAGCTGCTGCTTGCAGCTCGTGCTATCATTGCCATTGAGAATCCTGCTGACGTCAGCGTCATCTCCTCCAGGAACACTGGCCAGCGAGCCAAGCTGAAGTTCGCTGCTGCCACTGGAGTCACTCCTATTGCTGGCCGCTTCACACCTGGGACCTTCACCATCCAGATCCAAGCAGCCTTCAGGGAGCCACGGCTTCTAGTGGTGACTGACCCCAAGGCTGACCACCAGCCCCTCACAGAGGCCTCTTATGTCAACCTGCCCACCATCACTCTGTGCAACACGGATTCTCCTCTGCGCTATGTTGACATTGCTATCCCATGCAACAACAAGGGAGCTCACTCAGTGGGTCTGATGTGGTGGATATTGGCCCGGGAAGTACTCCGCATGCGTGGCACTATCTCCCGTGAGCACCCATGGGAGGTGATGCCTGATCTTTACTTCTACAGAGACCCAGAGGAGATTGAGAAGGAGGAACAGGCTGCTGCTGAGAAGGCTGTGACCAAGGAGGAATTCCAGGGCGAATGGACTGCACCAGCTCCTGAGTTCACTGTTGCGCAGCCAGAGGTGGCAGACTGGTCTGAGGGTGTGCAGGTGCCCTCTGTACCCATCCAGCAGTTCCCTACTGAGGACTGGAGCTCCCAGCCAACCACTGAGGACTGATCAGCAGCTCCCACAGCACAGGCCACTGAATGGGTTGGAGCCACCACTGAGTGGTCCTGAGCTGCTCTGTAGACACCTGAGCAAAGGGAGAAATGGAAGGAAAATAAAGTCTCTAAAAGTTGAAAAAAAAAGATTTAAGAAAAAATAAAATAAAGGCCATTTTAAACAGATTTATAGTCTTTGGCAATTAACAAAGACGTGTTCCCAGGTGGTGTTTTACTCATTGTTCCCACAGGCAGTGGGAACATTGAAATAAAAAGAAACACATGGGAATAAAAATATTGGGCACTGAGATGAAAGTTTAAGTGTATTCATTTCCCAAATTATGAGTCAAGGTATCAGGCCAATGCTTTTTCATCTTCTGCCAATAAGTGTTATTCAAGAGAGAGATGATTTAATAATGAGGATTTGAAACTGAAATTATGGACAGATGAAAACATACTGCTAAGGATGTCAGAGACTCTCACACAAGAGAGCAGCATTAAAATGGGCCACAGCTGAATTTCCAAATACAGATGTTGAAAAGAGAACAGACAATATAAAATCCAGGGAGTACCTTCCTACCTTGATCACAGCATCCTCTACAAGACCCAGTCGGGTGTTAGCATGTGAGGGGGAAACATGCAGGATGGGAAAGGAAAAGGATGGGCTGCAGAGATGGCTCAGTGATTAAGAGCTCTTTCTGCAACATCAAATTTAATTTAAAGAAACCCAAGAACATTCCACTAAAATCAAGAACAAGACAAGGCTGCCTACTCTCTCCATATCTATTGACTATAGTACTTAAAATATTAGCTAGAGTATAAAGCAGCTGGAGGAGATCTTTCCAAACTGGAAAGAAAGAAGTTGATGTATCTATATTTGCAGATAATATGATAGTATATATAAGTGACTCCAAAAATTCTGCCAGGGAACTCCTACCACTTGTAAACACCTTCAGTGATGTGGCTAGATACAAGCTTAACTAAAAAAATTAATAGCCCTAATGTATACAAACAACAAATGGTCTGAGAAAGAAATCATGGAAATAACACCCTTCAAAATAGCCACAAACAATACAAAACATCTTGGGGATAACCCTAACCAAGAAAGTGAAAGACATGTATAATAAAAACTTCAATATATATAGATGCAAAATAAGTTTAATTTTAGATACAATGGTATAGAATTCAAATTTTAGATTATTCTTCTCACACATCATATAAATTATGTTTCTACTCTAATATGTGGTATTGTACCCATATAACTCAATTATAATACAAGGTTTGCTTCCAGTATTTGAAAGTGTTATTTCAGGCTGTTTAGGGTAAATAAGTTATAAAAGTTAGTTGTTAGTTGATCAAGTCATGGTCATATCAATCATTAGTCTATTTTTGTCACAAGAATATACATCCTAGGTATAACAGATAGATATGATTCTATAGAAAGATAAGGGAAAATAGATAAGGTCTTCAAAAACCTCAGAAACATGCAGAATATGTCATTTAAAGTTGTTTGAATGCAAATAGACCCATATTTTTCATCTTGCATAAAACTCAATTCCAAGTGAATAAAAAACCTCAACTTTAAACCAGATACATTGAACCTGATAGAAGAGAGTGGGGGAAAGTCTTGAATGCACTGACATAGGAGACAACATCCTAAACAGAACATTGATAATGCAGTAACTGAGATTAACAATTAATAAATGGGACTTCTTGAACTGAAAAGATTCTGTAAGGCAAAGGACACTGTCAATAGGACAAAATGACAGCCTACAGAATGAAAAAAGATTTTCACCAACTCCACATTTGATAGAGGGCTAGTATCTAAAACATATAAAGAACTCAAAAAACTAGATATTACAAACCAAATAATTCAATTTAAAAATGTGGTACCAAGCTAAACATAGAATTAGAGGAATCTCAAATGGATGAGAGGCGCTTAAAGAAATGTTCAACATCCTTAGCCATCAATGAAATGCATATCAAAACTACTTTGAGATTCCACCTCACACAAGTCAGAATGGCTAAGATCAATAACACGTACTGATGAGGATATGGAACAAGAAAAACTTATCCATTGCTGGTGGGAGCCATTATGGAAATCAATATGGCAGTTCCCCAGAAAACTGGGAATTGATCTACCTCAAGACCCACCTACATTACTGTTGGACATATACCCCAAAGATATTCCATTCTACCACAAAGACACTTGCTCAACTATGTACATAGCAGCTTTATTCTTAATAGCCAGAATCTGGAAACAATCTAGATGTCCCTCAACCAAAGAATAGATAATGAAACTGTGGTGCATTTACACTATGGACTATTACTCAGCTATTAAAAACAATGACAATGACATCATGGACTTTTCGGGGAAATGTATGGAACTAGAAAATATCAACCTGAGTGAGGCAACCCAGACCCAGAAAGACCAACATGATTCGTACACAATAAGAAGTGGATATTAGCTGTTAATGATAATCACAGTACAATCTACAGACTCAGAGAGGCTAAGAAACAAGAAGGGCTCTAGGAGGGATGCATGGATCTTCCTGGAAAAAGGAGATAGATTTGTGAACTGGGGATGGGAACAGAATGGATTAATTGGGAGAGGAAGGGACAGAGGGAGGAAGTACAGGTAGAGAAGACTGGAATAGGGGGACACTTAGGGACGATGTAGAAACCCAGTGCAGTGGAAACTTCCTAGAATTTGAGGGTGACCTTACATAGGACTCCTAACCAGCCATCTTCAGTAACCAGGCAAGGCTCCCAATGGTGTGACCAGGACATTGATCAAGCCACAAAACTTTCAACCCACACCTGTCTGGCCTGTAAGATATGCTGGGGCATTGGTAGCTCAGAGCTACAGGCCAACCAATGACTGGTCTAACTTGAGGCCCAAGCCATGAGAGGGAGCCCATGCCCAACATTGCCTGCATGGCCAGGAATGGAAAGCTGCATGGCTCAGAAACCTAGGGTAGAACTAAATACAACAGCCCAAAAATTCAATATAACGGTTTCTAGTGATGTTCTGCTATACTCCTAGATCAGTGCCTTGCTAAATCAACATCACAGAGGCTTCCTCCGGAAGCTGATGGGAGCAGATATAGAGACCCATAGCCAAACATTAGGCAGAGCTCAGGGAACCCTTTGGAAGAGGGGGAGGAAGGATTGTAGGAGCCAAATGGAGCAAAGACACCCTGAGAACACAGCCCGCAGTTTCAATTGCATGACACAAGACTATGGACAAGAAGGATCTATGTCAGTAGGCACAACATAGCGCAGTCTGTGCAGTCTCAAGGGGATGGCATATAAAGCCTTGGCATTGAGAAACAGTGAAACAGAACACTTAACATCAACACACACACACACACACACACACACACACACACACACACACACACGGATTCGGTGCAGTGGCCCAGCAGTGGAGACCATAAACACTGGGCCTCAAAGCTCTCAGTGTTAACACAGTGTAAATAGAAGGGTATATCACTAAATGAATGAACACCAATGGCCAAAGCTCAGCAGAGTTGTGAAATAAAGTAAATAACCATGTATTGGGTTACAGCCTAGACTACCAACTAAATACCTACCTAAGCATCCTGGTATAAACATAGTTGAAATAGTAAAGAAATAAGGAAGTCTTTGTACAGAAATATTCCAAATAATTATGTATGTAACTTTCCAGAAAGAAATTTAGATACATCACTCACTTCCCAAAAATGGGGCTTCATGTAGTAGGAAAACAGCACGGAGAGATGGATGAGAGGTGGTGGTGATGCCTTAAAGTATAGAAGGCAGTGCTGCCTGCACCAGGAAGCCCGGGCTGACCTCATCGAGGGTAAGCTATGCTGACTGCATATAGCCTTGGTATAGTGTCCTTAGAATGTCATGAGATGCATGTGATTTTTCTGCCCTCTAAGACCGTAAACTGAAGTCTGACCATAAAGAATATAA
This sequence comes from Acomys percivali, assembly GCA_907169655.1. Classification (NCBI taxonomy): domain Eukaryota; kingdom Metazoa; phylum Chordata; class Mammalia; order Rodentia; family Muridae; genus Acomys; species Acomys percivali. The sequence continues at coordinate 90,610,175 of OU015751.1, read as the reverse complement.
TTGTATATTTTAAAGGATTACAAGACAGTGTTAAATAAACTGACTATAAAGAAAAGATAAATGTTTGAGAAGATAGATATGTACACATGTATTAAAAAAGCCACATGCTACCTAAAGAATAGATGAGCAATTTACATGTTTTGTGTATCAGTTATAAATAATAGCAGAAAGAAAAATCACAGAAAAACTGGCAAATACTCAATGGTATTTCTCAAATCTGTCAGTCATTAGGAATAAGGATGGTGTAGGTGCTGACTGGTGTGGTCAGGCGTGCCTTATCTAGTCAACCACACTGTTGCGATTTCACAGGTGGGGCATCTCTGTCGTGTCCAGAAGACCCCACGGGATGGTCATCTGGCTCTAACAATCTTTCCACCCACTCAAGAAATTCTTTTAAAAGTTAAAACATTTAAAATAAAAATAAATTTAAAACAAAGATAGTCTGAAAAGCGGTCACCATCCATAGGAGCCTAAGGATGTAAAGGATTAAATGCAATGTGGAACCATGAACCGATGCTGAACAGGAAACAGGAAGTAGCTGTGGTGTCAGTCAAGCTTGGAGCTTAGCTGAGTAGCACCAGTGATGGCTCACGAACTCTGAAAACACGAGACAACATAAAATACATCCGCTGAGGAAACTGGATATGGTTGGACCGAAGACAGGCACTACCATCTTTGCAGTTTTTCTGTTTATCAGAAACTACTATCAAGTACAAATTATGGCAGAGGTGCCAGTCCTGGAGTTCTCAAAAAGGTGTCAACCTAATTTATATGATAATCCAAGTGATCTGTTGAGTGTCAGAGATGTCTTCACAGGTGGGTCTTCAAAGGTGACAGTCAGAGGAAAACACATGACAAAAAAAAGAAGTGGAGAGTAGTCCACAAGCATGCCGGGAGTGTGATGGATGCTCTGTGGGGGAGAACCAGAGAAATTGGGGTGGTGAGGAGCAAGCCCACAGCAGAGGCATCCAAAAGTTAGCTTCAAGTAATGAGTGCCAAGCTTCCTCCATCTCCACTCATCTTGGCTCCTTTGCGGCCTCCCACAGCATTTAGTCACAGGTAAGAGAACCATGATGCGATGTTTAGCCCAGAGACTCCACACCATTCAGGGTCAACAAATCAAAATTACATATTTTTGGCACATAAGACATTTTCCTAAGGAGCTTCTCCAATTTTACCATACCATTGATTTTTTCTAGAACCTCAAAGTTGGTGAGCCTAAGCTGTATAGAGCAGATAAACACATCAAAATGTGCTCGTGGTTAATGGCACTCCACTGACCACGATGTCCTTGCTCACTTACACTGTACGCGTGCATGTACCTGCTGACATTATTATGGAGTAAGGCAACTAATGTAAGATTCTCCAGGGAGTTTCTTTAATGTGGGACGCCGTCATTTAGGCTGAAAGAATTCTTGCCTCCCAGTGCCATTCAGAACTCCATCTGGAATGTATGAGGTGTGACACTGCAATCCCCTGCGCCCTGTCCGCAGATCCAGCTACCAAACATCAGGTAGCTGAGATTCCAGAAACTGGGAGGCTTGAGATAAAAAGGCTGTATGGTGTGCACAGACATGCAGCACCAAATTGCACCAGAGGATTTGTGGTTCAGCCTGGGTTGACGCTTCCAGACCGTGTCTGCACTGACTCAAAGAGCTCTTTCTGAAGTAGAGCTGTTCCATGGAGCTGTGAGAAGTAGCATGAGGAAACACTGAAATGTCACAAATATTTAATGTCCAGTCATCAAATTAGCAGAGCTATTCTGTGCCACTGTGTCTCAAAATTGCACTGGACGCTGTAAAAGGAAATTATATTTTAAATAATGAAGCTTTTATTTGGGGATTATCCCAAATGAAATGTTGATAGGCTGCACAGAGACCTTTTTTCCAAGAAAACTAAAATTCAAGAATGGTAGCACTAAATGCAGAAAGTGGGAGCACACGGATGGAGAAATAAAGAGCCATTCAAATGAAATGTTAGACAGTTTTTCGGATTCACAGTCACTTATGCCTTTTTCTCTTTTCAGACAATTCCTCCTGAGGGCAGCAGCTTCATTAAGCTCCAGCTATGACTATAAAATCCCCATACTTTTAAAGCGAGGGTACAAAAACTTTAGACTAAATTTTCTTTTAAATCACTATATAATATTTTTAAAACCTTTCCGCTAATGTTTCTGTCTAACCTCACCACCTCCAACAGAGTCCTGCTGGCACCTCCTCCCTAGATAAAGGAGGTGGCAACTGTGCACTGAGTCTAAACAGGTGCCATGGTTCTTTGGGGCCTTTCCATCTGCCTTCTATCTCTTCCCAAAGCCATTTATTTGTCATTTTCCACCAACGTGTTCAGCCATATGCTGCAGGGGAAACCATAGCTGTGCTTATACCTGTGCTGTGTTCCTTTCTCCCTTCTCAGATGCTGGTAGAAGAAAACAAGGTCACATTTCTTCCTTCTCAAAGCCAAACTGAAGGCTTTATAAAATTCCAATGATTTGATAGAGCTGGGAGATGCCTCAACATCAAGCAGCATGTACTGCCCTTGCATTGGACCACAGTTCAATTCCCAGCACCACCTCTAAATCCAGATCCAGGGGAGTGCCCTCTTCCTGCCCCCAGGAATACCTGCACATACACGTGCGCATGCACGCATGAAGACACACACACACACACACATACACACACACACACACACACACACACACACCCTTTCCTGCCACTACCAACAGCACATACACACATGCACATAATTGGAAATAAAAATAAAGTATTTTAAAATATACAGAAGTTTGAAAAGGGAGTTTATCAAACACTTATCTATCATTATTATAAGTCTACAGATAATGTACAGAATTTTCTTGGACTTGGTGGAGTTAGGCGGGTACAGGAGGCTAAATTCAAGATACAGAACAGAGGTCAAGATTAGCAGTGGGAGAAATAGATGGAATTTGGCTGAGGCAAAAGGTGAGAGAGTTTCTAGTTGCTGGAATGAACTAGCAACAAAGCACTACAAATCCTTAGGCATGAGGTGGATCAGTGGGCACAGACCATCTGTCCTACTAATCAGGCCTTATGGAAGGTGGACTCCCACTGTCCCATTGATAAATGAAATGGAAAATGGTAGAATTAATTTAAAATAACTGAGTGTTTTTATTCTTCCTTGTGTATGGTAACTATTCCACCTAGATGTGTTCACTGAAGAAACAAAAACAAAACAAAAACAAAAACAAAAACAAGTATGTCCCTCTGTTTATTTGAATAAGAGTAGTTCCTGTGTGCTCATGTTCTTGAACACTTGGTCCTCACTTACTGGAAGTGTTTAATAAGAAGTAGGAGGTGTGGCCTGGTTGGCGGAGGTGTGGAACTAAGGATGGGCTTTGAGGTTTCAAAAGCCAGGCTAGTCCCAGTTAGCTTTCTAGGCCTCCTGCTTGTGGATGATGATGGACATCATGCCTTCCTCCTACCGCCAGGCTCTCCACCATGGTGATCACGGACGCTAACCCTCTGCAACCAGAGGCCCCCTAAAGCTCTTTTTTCTATAAGTCACCTTGATAATGCTGCCTTTTCACAGCAATGGAAAAGAAATGAAAGCAGTCCTCATGCAGGTTACTTAAAATAGATACAAAATTGGAAATAACCCAAATTTCCATCAAGAAGTGAAGTGGAAAACACCTTGCTCTATCCATATGATGGAACCAAATTGGTATTTAAAACAGACAAAATATTGATGTGACAGAAATGAATCCTGAAACCAACTGAGGCAAAGGAATAAGATAAATACGTGCACATGGAATGACATCACTTATATAAAATTCTAGAACTAATGAAGTGTGACAAGACACTGATCATTGTTTATATATTTGGACAGAGATAACATGAGGAAGGAAGTACATAAAGTAAGAATAAATCTGGTAGAATTTTTCTATTTACTTATTTATGTACCAAACTACAAATCAAAAAGAGCATTTTAATATACTATGTTTGGCACATAAACTGTTATTTTTTATAGTGCCATGGACGACTTTTACGCAGGGTCTTATGTACTAAACTACAGTCCCATCCCTAAATCATATCTTAATAACATCTAATAAAAATACATTTGAAGAAAAACCAGTTGCCTAAATGAAATAAAAAACATAATTTGAAGTCATAGTTACATATCTAACAGTTAATCATAGTCATGACTTATCTTCCCACAGCCTTATGTAAGGTTGACATGGGTTTTGGATCTATCAGCTTAAATGAAAACAAAAACCTAGACATTTTATTTATAGAATTAATGAGAAAAAATAGACCATAGTATCACAAAAAATCTTTACACTATATGTAATATTACAACAGATGGCATATATTATACTGTCTATACTATACATATATTTCCTAATGCATAGAGTAATTTTAATCCAGAAACATGGCTGTTTTGGCAAGGGGTCAAATCTAAAGACCTAGGTCTGTGTGATCTGGCTGGAATAGAGACACACCACACACCTTTAATCCTGCTGGATGGAGTACAGGCATGCCCTAAGTACACATCTTTCATCCCAACAATGACTTCTAATTGAGGAACAGACAGTGATGAATAAGAGAAGGATTTGACAGAATGGGATATTCCCAACTCTCAAGAGAACAGGCAGGAAAGAGGAGCTACATAAGAGTAGGGCAGTAGAGTTGTACAGAACAGGACAGGCAGTTCGGTGCAGGTCAGCAGAGGTAGTTGAAGCCAGAGAGTAAGAAGGAGCCAGAAGACTAGAATAAATTGCCAGAGTTAGTTTGAGGCCAAGCATAGCAATTTCAGTGAGAAGTTGAGAGAAACCAGATTGACTCCATTAACCTGGAGAGGAGTTTGAGCCAAAACAGCTGAGTTGAACTAGCCAGAGTTCAGAAAGAGCTAGAAAGAATAAGCTTATTAAGCAGTAAGTCTTCGAGATGACAATACATCTGTCAAATAGAAGTTACTTTTACAAGAATGAAACTTACTTTACCAGTGGCAGACATGGAGAGTGAAGAGGCTACCCTCTAGCCAGACAGGACTCCTATTAGAGAGAGGGGAACACCAACCCATCTACAAAAGCTTTGTCCCAAAATTTACCCTGCCTACAAGATGTGCAGAGATAAAGAAAGAGCAGAAATTGAGGCAATGTCCAACTAATACCTGGCCACACCATGCAAGAGAGACAACCCTTAACACTATTAACAACACTCTGCTATACTTGCAAATGAGTGCCTAGCATAGTTGTCCTCTAAGAGGCTTCACCCAGTAATGAATTGAAACAGATGCTGAGACTCACAGCCAAACATTGGTCAGAATGCAGAGAGCCCAATGGAAGAGTGGGAGGAAGCATAGAAGGACCTGAAGGGAACAGTAGCTCCACAAGAAGACCAACAGAGTCAACTAGCCTGGCCCAGGGGGGCTTGTGGAGACTGAAACACCAACCAAGGACCATGTATGGACTAGACCTAAGCCTTCTACACATATGTACCAGATAGGCAGCTTGCTCTTCATGAGGGTATTAAAGGGATCAGGACTATCTCAGACAAGGACTGTTTTGCATACTTTTAGATCACTTTCTTCTGGCCATGCTCCCTTGCCAGGCCATTGTGGTAGAGGATGAGTTCAGTACTGATGAGACTTGACATGCTGGGATGGGCAGGTTTTTATTTGTGTGAGTTTGTTGTCCTCTATGTGATAAAACTTCCACTGAAATGGAAAATGGTAGAACTACTCTACAACTTTGTATTTTAATTTCACCTAGCATGTGGAAACCATTTTCCCCACAGATGTTCATCTATGAAAAAGTCAAATACATCTCCATGCACATTACTTAAATGTTTATAATAGAACTATGAATAATAGATCCCCAAACTGGAAATAAGCCAAATGTACTTTAGAAAGTAATTGAAAAATACTTTATATATGCATATGCTGTGATTTGATCATTATTGGAAATTATGTATTAGTAAGATATTCAGAGAAATGTATCATCACTTTCCATTATGTGCTTAGGCACCTGTTCAACATCCAGATATTATGCCTCTACCAACCATTAATTATGTAACTATAACTTTCTGTAGAATGCCTGCTATATGCCAGGCCTGAGCTCTCTCTTATGGACCAGTACCAGCTACATAACAACTTGGAACCTCCCTTCCACAGGCCCACTTCCACTCTACAATCTTCAGATTCTTAATTCATCGAGAAGTTAAACCATTGATCATGTCAGAACCCTTGTGAGATAAATGATTCTGGAAAAAAAATAGCAGGGTCACATCCAGAAGGGGCTTTATAAATAGTTTGGGCATTTCTCAATCAAATCAAGAGACGATCAAAATGAGTCATCACAGAGAGCATCATCCTGTCTCAGCAAGGCAACCCCTGTCTCTAAACTGTGATAATGTCATTCCTCAACTTCTTTTTCAGCAGGAAGAATACTTGCTGACTTCATGGTGACAACCAAATAAATAATAAATGTTTTGTCCTAAAACAACCTCCTTCAGAAGACAAATGACTGCATTCCAGTCTACCTTTCAGAATTATGACATTCAATGGTAACTAACTGATCACACCCCCACCACAGTTGTGGTGAATATGTGTGTAAACATGCCAAGCATTGCCCTTGTGGTCAGATGACCTGGACCTGTCTGACTCTGGGACCCTTAGCACTGTACCTGGAGTCATTAGGGTCCAGTGGGGTCCAGTGACTATATCCATCTCAAGAAATTAAAAGATATTATTAAAAAAGAAGCCAGTCAAGCTTTTAAAGAAATAAGCCCAGTGGGTGGAAAAAAAGAGATACACAATTTACCTTATGGCTTTATTAATGCACAATGTGTTTTATAAATTGAGCCTTTCTCCTCAACTTATAAATTGTTCTAAATATTATTAACTATACTGAGACATTGGGACATAAACTATGGAGATTAATCTCATTTATTATTCAGCACCTAATGAGCCATGTGAGCCACAGAAATTATTTTTAAATCTAATTATCTATATTCATCAGATAAAAAGATTTGCAACATAAAGATTTAAGATTTGAATCTTAAAGAAAATTGAGCTGACTCATAAGGAAAATTAAGAAGAGTTAACCAATTAGCCTGGTGGAAATTTCCACACAGGAATAGGCAGATAGTCTGTCAATGTGCTTTGGGCTTGGTGAGTAGAGAAAAAAAGAAAAGAGCGGGTACACTGAGCAAATCTGGTTATGACCAGCCCAACACACAAGTCAATCTGCAAAACCAAGAAAGTATATGTCACCTATGGTCACCACTGCCACCCCGCTTCCTTGTCATGTCCCTGCAAAGTGCCTTTGTCAAGGATCACTGTGGCAGCATCTAATAGCTGTATTTACAATGGCCCTCCCAAAAGAAATTTCAATTTACTTTCTCTCTTTTTATGCTTTTGAGATGTGAAATTGTATTATAAGGGGTTTGGGAGGCACATGTGCCACCATGCGTGTGTGTACATCAGAGGGCAGCCTGTAGGTGTTGGTTCTCTCCTTCCACCAGGATGAGTCCCAGGGATCAATCACAAGTCAGCCAGGCCTGGTGGCAAGTGTTTTTATTTGCAAAGCCCCTTCATTGGCCAGAGTCTGTTTTCTCATTCTCTCTGGATGTTACTGTCAGCAGACAGGCCAGCACTCTGTTTTTGGGCTTTGCTTTGGGATGGTTTGATGTAGATTTCCTGAGAGTACACACATTGCATATGCAAGGCCTTGAGCTTCATCACTAGCATTGAATTATGGCATAATTACCCTATCAAGGTATGTTTCCAGATAATTATACTGTAGTAACTTATATATATTAGCAATAGCCCTTTAAGGTTGCTGTACAAAGCCGCAGGTATCCTTCCAATTACTGAACAGCCCAGTGTCACGTTCTCTATCAGTGTCTCCACTCCCATTTTGCTGTGTCTGAGCAAAAGTATGTGCCTCTGGATGTCCAGGTAAGTTCTCTTACCCAAGACAGGTATAAGAGTGTGTGTGTGTGTGTGTGTGTGTGTGTGTGTGTATGTTTGTGTGTGTGTGTGTGTGTGTGTGTGTGTGTGTGTGTGTGTGTGTATTCTAATCAGCTGAGGGCAAGACAAAGACAAATTAAATTGGAACCAACCTGTAAACTTCTTCCCCACTGGCTAGCTTTCAGGCCACTGGAAGGTGATATGTGGGGTGCTTGCTGGCAGAGACCAGCCATCAATGCCATTACCCAGCAATGAATGCTGACATGCCAAATAAGATGTGTGAAATAATGGCACAAGCACTATGGGGGAACCAATAGTCCCCAGTAGCTTTTGGGCTGAGTCAGATAGGCATCTTCAGAAGAGCTTAGAGGGCACTCAGCAGTGATATTCAGCACTGAGTGATGTACGAACAAGTCGGCAGCTCTTACCTAGTGTAATTTCAAGGTAAGCGGTTATGGCTTTAGACATCTTGTAGCATCACAGAGGGGAGAAAATTTATCTTGTTCCTAAGTTCACAGTGACTAACCTTCTTACTTTTCCTAGGAACAAGAGCCTTAGCAGACATTTGCTTTCCAGAGAAAAACTTGGAAAAGCCTGGGCAATTGGGGCTACTCTTTAGTTACCCTACTCCAAATCCTTATGAAGCAAGAACATATGAGTGTTTCCTTCATCGAGGACATAGACCTTACTGAGGGAATCAAATTAGCTAATCTAAAGGAAACTACATTAGAAGGCCCACCTGGGACTTTCAAGTAACCTGGAAAACACAAACATCTGAAAAACAAGAGATAGACTATAACTCTTTGTAAATAATCAGATACGGGACTTCCCAGGCCAAGAAACCCTGATTACAGGATACCAGGAATTATTCTGTCAGAGCCCACCACCTTGTCCACCAGGAAAGGGCTAGAATCTCTGCCATCTGGAAAGCTAGAAATGTCACATGCTAGAGTGCAAACTCTGTCCCTTCCTCTTCCTCTGAAGGAGTCCCTAGGGACAAGGACATGGAAGCCATCTTCTGAGCCCTTTCACCACAGCCTTAAAAGCATGAGGCAGGGCCCAACCTAGTGATGAGGAGAGCCTTGAAATGCATGGGGCCAGCAAACCATGCCTAACAACGCTTTTCTGAAAAGCCAATGAGAAACTATATAGTATTGCCTCAAAATCACTCAGACCTGTAGTTTGACTAAGCTGTAGATGAAAATAAGTTCAAACTATGAGCTTAAAGCATCTGACTGGAAAAAAAAAATCACTTTTAGTTCACATTTGTCCTCCTCCAGGACTTGAGGAACCCGAGATGGAAGATAATAAGCAGATCTCCGCTTGAAAAGTGTGTGAGGAAAGTACAAGAGAGCCACGAAGCCCTGAAATGTTCTCTATAAGTCAATGCTTACGGAGGGATTTGAAGATGATGAGCCAATGCAGTCAAGTTCCAGCCTACACGGGACTTAATAAAATGGAAATGGTGGGAAGACTGGTACAGAGGTATGTCAGGTCACCGCAGAGGCCTGGGACCAGGGTGCGCCTACCTGCAAGCTTCCTCGCGAATGCCCATGTAGTCAGTTCTCTTAGGACACACCGTTCTTTGCTTTTCTGGACACTGCAGGACCACAGGCGGCTGCTGCGTCCTTCCCTGTGGATGGCGGCATGTGGCAGAGAGATGACAGGAATCCTACCCGAGTTCTAAAAGGAAAACTAGAGTACCAGTGACTGTACCCGGTGCCATTTCTCAAGTGGCCCATTCGATGTCAATATTCAGCTTTTGTTTTGGTTATGGGGCTACTGGTATCTGAGAGGACGCTGACTCGCTTGATTTCTTCGGTCCACTTGGCCTCCTGCCACCAGGCAGCTGCCTAAATGGTAGGTCAGAAGAAACAGCCCTGTTTGTTCTCAGAGAGCATTCTCCTGCCATGTTCTTTGTCAGATGGGCCTGAGCTTGGTTCCAAATGGATCACGGCACACACTGCTGTGGGCTAGGCTTTGGGAACGGTTGTCAGATGCAGAGGATAAACAGTGTGAAATGAGGCCTGAGATGTTCTTGTCAAGCTATATGACGCTGCTGTGGCAAGATCCAGGGAACGGTGGCTGTTTTGTATCCATCATAGAAAAGTGCTCATGGGCTTCCAGGAGTGAATCTGGAAGGATGCTTACAAGCAAAGGTAGGAAACCATGCTCGAGGTGGCCGGAAGCAGTGTCTTTCTCGACCAAATCACTAAGCCGTCATTAGACAGGAAACTATGACTGTTCTTCGTATTTTAGCCTAAATTTAAATATTAAAAAAAAAAACACCTTCAAAAATATTGCAATAAAATGTAAAAATAACACCAAAAATGTGATTAGATATGCAAATGGTTGTCTGTGACAGAAAAATCTAATTAGAGGTAGCAGAAAACAGGAAATCTCTTACAATAGTCGGGAAATGTCACAGTCAGGAAAAGTGGGTGGGACTGATTCATGAGCAGAGAATTATCACTTAATGTCTTCCAATTATCTACCAAAAAATTCCAGGTGATTTTTTTTTTTTTTTAGTAGACGCTCTTTATAGCACATCTGAAAGCAATTACCCCAGGAAGAAAGAAATGTAGATGACTTACAAGGAAGTGGCAGTGGTATGCACACACACACACGCCTGATAGCTTAGAAGAGGAGTCCTAAGGTCCAGAGCTGCTCCGCTACCGAAGCATCTGTGGGTCTGCACTGAGGACACGCTTACACTAACTCTCCCACTCTGATGGACACTGTGTCCCCTCTGATAGAAAGCATCACTTCCCTTTTAACAATTTGGACCAATGGTAAGCTTTCTCCTTTTCTTCACATCTTGTGGTAAGAGCGGTTACCCGAGTCTACACGCTGTTTGTATGTGTGTTAGAATCAGCAGCAGCCTACAGTGCATTTTGTACTCCTAAAGGCTGCTTGAGGAAGGTTTAAGGGAAGTGGGAGGGACTGAGCAGAGGGCTCATTGGGGCTTGCTGCTCTTGCAGAGGACCTGTGCTGCTCTCATACCCTTGGGAGTGGACTTACATGGACGATGTAAGTCACACCCTAAAAGAAAGCTGACTCTCCCTCTCCCAGCCCAGTCAATTGCCGGTGGCTCCTCAGTGAGGTGTGAGACTTCCTGCCCACCTCCCTCTTCCGTTTTTAAAGCATCCTGTCTAGTCTTTGGTAATTTAATACATGCAAACATTGTATTTAGTTCATATCCACTCCCCAATGATCCCTCAAACTCATCTTAGATTCCCCCTCTCCCAGATCCCCCTCCTATGTTCCTGTTTTTAGCGGGTCTAAGTAGTGCTGCCTTTTATAGAACACCACCCACCAGCTCACTGTGGACAACCCACTATGGACCACACATCTCCCCCAGGAGCCGTCAACAGCAAACAGCTCAGGGACTTATCCCGTGAACTTATCCAACACCTATGGTAACACCTATGGTGTTTGTGGGTAGTAACGATGCCTTCCATGAACTAAGGGGTTCTGGGTAATATTTTCCTTTTTCTGTTAGATCTGTTGCTCAGTCATAATGAAGATAGGAATGGAGATGTGTATATCTTCTTAGTATGTTCAAAAGCAAATACTCTCCTGTAAAAGGAACAAGAGGCCCACAAGGGTATGCATGAAAGCCTTTTAGGATGAGGGAACTTGGGAATCTACAGTATAACTTTTACCTGAAGGCATTTGGTGAAAATGAGAAGTGAGGCACAGGTCCACTGCAGAGCTCTAGTTAACAGGAACAAAACTGGGCACAGCAAAGAATATCTCTGGTGGAAACAAACACACATGAAAACAACACTTTGTCAAGTAGATAATAAACACATAGCAAGTATTCTTTCTTTTTTTGTTTGTTTGTTTTGTTTTTTTAAAGACAGGGTTTCCTTATGTAGCCGTGGCTGTCCTGGACTCACTTTGTAGATGAGGCTGGCCTCGAACTCACAGAGATCCACCTGCCTCTGCCTCCCCTAGTGTCTGGCTCATACCAAATATTCTCAGAGACAAGATTCATCAGGTAACCAAAATTATGAAAGGCAAAAGTTGTAAAATTAAAGCCATAATTGATTGACATATTGGAATTAGCAGATTAGCATTTAAAATTAACTATTTAAAGGATAATAAAGATGATTGAAGTTTTAATAACATTATGAGAGAAATAGGAAAAATATGTGATAAGAAACTAGAAAATACCATCTTTCGGACTCTACTCACTGATCTGTGAGGTGCAATTCCCAGGTTGTGAATGTCAGGATTCAATTAAGTTTTAGGTGCTTGTCTGCTGTGTCTATAGTGGGAAGTGTTGGAATAATATCTATGTATTGTGAAGAAAAACACACAGAAATACAGTGTATAGACTGTAAGTATAAAGAACTATTAAGGAGTTTTTTGTACATATTAAGGACTGCTTGCAACTTTAAATAGCCAATTCTTAAAATGAGCACATATAATTAGCAGATAGCAAAAAGTCCACATAAATCTTCTAAATAAAGGCATAAAATTATTTGACAGCAACCACCACTCATTTATGGTTTAGAAAAATTTTCTAACAAATCATGAAAATACATAGGTATTAAAATGTGTATATAGACCATTGTCTGATATTTATATATTTTAAAATGCAAAAAGAAAATCCTTAGCACCTAATGCTTATCACAATCTTGACTTTAAACTGGTCTTGAAAATTCCTGACCACTGTATTAAGTAAAGTTTAAAAAGAAATATTTTTAAAAACTGAAAAGGAAAGAGCAATATATCTTTATTTTTAAAATGGTAGAACCAGACAGCAAAAGGATCCAAAAGCAAAGGGAAAATACTCAGAATTTTTAACTGACCATGGCATGTGATTTCGCTAGACTTGATTTTGTTACAAAATAAAACTTTTATGTAGAAATCAATAGTGTTCCTCTAAACCAGCAACAATCAGTGAAAAGAGACTTTCTTAAGGATGATAGCATTTGATGATGTCAGAACCTGTTAGGAATATACTTAATCATTGTAAGTCTAGAATGTTAAGGGAACCATGGTGGGTGGTTAAAGAGAGACTCCTCGAGAATGCATTAGGATATTGTGTAAAACAGCTACAGAAATCAGTGGAGAGAAGCCTGTTAGTTAACGCAGTATGAAAAGATAGCTATCTTATGCCACATTCTTGAAAATGGATATAATGCCACTAAGTAGAAAAGTAAACAGTCCACACCTTGAGTGAAAGACAGACCTGATGGCTGGTGTACCGTGATAAGAAGGGTTTTCCAGACATAAACTTTGAAAGTACAGAACACAAAGGGCTCGGTACCAGAAGACAGAAAGCAGGGCTGTGCCAGTAAAGTGCAGAAGGCTGTATGCTCATCCATGGCCAGTGTGAGTCAGGGATCCTTCCTCTGGGTTTAAATTATAGATGCAAAGATTGTATCTTATAAACGTTTAAAGAATTAGGACATGCTGTCCTCAAAATAATGGGTAGTAATAACTTGTCCAAGATAGATTAAGCACTATACTACATATTTTTGACAAACTTATCTTTCCCTTTACAAATAATGGGAGAATATTAAGTAGGTCACAAAGCTTCCTTCCAAAATTTAGCGAATATGCAGCAGAAAGCCCGGAATTGCAGTCCTGGTTTTTGCTGTGTAACTGAAAGGAGTAAGTGAGAGAAAGTGCTTACAAGCTAATTATACGCTTTCTAAGACTGCTGTTTACAACGTAGGACCCATCTAGCCTGCTGTCTATAAAATCCCTTCAGCACAGGGGAGGGATAAACACAGTGGGACTTATTCACGGCTCCTGCACACATGCTCAAACCGTTCTAAGCTTCAACATGAACATCTGTGGGAGTCACACAGCCTGAAGTGGAAAGCACAAAGGTCTGTCATCAAAATTGTGAATATCTGATCCTTAGTGCCCACAGTGTCTTTTGTTTTCTACCACTGCTTATTATAAACCTGGCTATATAATTCATCTTTCTCATAACCCAGTGACCCAAGCATGGCTAGACTCAGACAACCCTTTACCTCTGACCACTGAACTGCCACATAGAAATATTTCCACTCATACACTCGATATGGACTATTAACTTACTCATTTGTTTGAAATGTATTTTAATTAGCAGATGCATCACCCATATATCATTCTATGTGTTGATCTGTAGAAGTAAAGCTATTAAGATCCCTGCTTCCGTGAAGTTTTGTTGATAATAAAACGTTAAAGTTTAGCCACCATGAGAATGATACAAGTGTGGAAGGAGCTAGGAAGTGATTCCTTTAACCTGTGGAGAGACGTGCTCTGCTTAGGCATGGGGAAAGAACAGTTTGCTGGCGGACTGTACTACCTATACAGAATCACACTGTTCTCAGAGCAAAACTGGAGATGCCCAGAACCTTATTTGGCCCTAAGAAAAGTCTTTAGATTCAGTGATTGCATTGATTATCATGCATTATTTTGTAGAAAAATCAGCATTTAATGAGGACATTTAAAAATATTAGTCCTGTTAGCTTATCAATTAAATAATCTGCTTAAAGGCAACATTGTGCACCTATCCTGGACACAATGACTCAATAATGAACGAGGCCACATTTCCTATGTTTGTCCTTTCAACAACTAAGAATCTAGCAGAAGCAACTACACACACACACTCGTGCGCGCGCGCGTGCGAGCGTGTGCACATGCACATGTGTACATACACACACATCATCACCACCACAATCATCATCATCATCATCAACAACAGCATCAATCATCACCTAGCAGGACAACTACCATGGACTCTGTGCACAGACAGTTCTCTGCACAGTGATACATACCCAAGCATTTCCCGTCAGGAACAGCCTGTCTACAGCAACAAACTGAGTCACAGGAACACAGATGAGGGGATGGTTGCTTCTGGAAGCCTCACAGAAGAACTGGTTGCTCAAGAGATGTGTGCGATGTCATCAGATTCTGTCAACCATCAAGGGAAGGAGAAAGCAAATGTCCTTTTTCAAGTGTTTTCATCTATGACTGAAGATGAAGCTCCCTCTCTCATTACTTGAGGGCCTTTTTTTCTGCCTGTGAGCTAGGATGGGCTAACTTTCCAGAAGGTTAGTGAATATGTAGAGCAGACACCAGTGTCCCTGCTTGTCCCACATGGCACTTGGTACAGACAGCATAGACCCAAGAAGGGGCAAAAGATACACACCCGGTTACGCTCAGCTCCAACTGCCAATCTCCAGAAATGTAAGATAAATGGGTATTGTTTTAAGTGACAACATTTAAAATCTATTGTTTACCTTTGTTCTGAGGTTCTAAGGCCATTTATTTTAAGCCAGCCTCTCAAACATCAAGTGAGACGAGAAATGAAGCTCAGGCAACTGAATACACCAGGAAAGGGAACTTACACTTGTGGGTTGTAGGAAATAACAAATGATGCAGAGGCGTTTATTGTTAAATCATAAATATTTGCAAAAAATTATGAGTAATTAACAAGTTGCTCTCAAGATCCAATCAAAGCACCATTAGAATTGTTAAGGGTGAGAAAAAGAGAACAGCTTTGAAAGTACATTTAATGTAAACACACAAGGGTGGCGACAGTTCTTAAATTACTTCAAACAATATCAAAAGCACATTTAGCACAGGAACTTAAAAGTGATTTCATTGTTTACTTATAAGAGAATTTTTAAATTTGGCATAAATTTTTTTTAAGATTTTATTTATTATGTATACAGTGTTTGAAAGCCAGAAGAGGGCATTAGATCACATTATAGATGGTTGTGACCCACCATGTGGTTGCTGGGAATTGAACTCAGGACCTTTGGAAGAGCAGACAGTGCTCTTAACTTCTGAGCCATCTCTCCAGCCTGGCATAAAGTTTTTGAGAGAGAAGCCTTAGGCTTAAACCCTTCAGAATTGACCTTGTTGGACACGGCATTGGTTATTGGACAGCTGTGTCTTGGGATATCTAACTTCTGCTTGCTTGATTTACACATGACCTACATGCTGTAGTCATGTGTTCTTTACTGGCATTTAGCTGACTTTTAAGACTGGCCTGGCTTACTTTTAGTTCGTTTCATTATTAGCTCCTGGTTACTCTATTTTTGAACATGAATGCTAGAAAGATAGTGGAATCATTTTAGAACTGCCAACTGAGAGCGGGCATCATAGGAGAGACCAGCGTGGTGGATAGTGCCATCAATGTGCCCACAGGGAAGGGACAACCTTCTGTTGCTGAGGAGATGTAGATGTGGGTTTGCTGCTCTCAGACAAACACATCATTCTGAAAGCACTACAGGAGAAGTGAGTTCTTGGGCTTCATGTCACATCAATGCATTTTATCCTCTGCAGATCTGCTGTTTTCTTAACGCTCCTGTGAGCTTCGTCAACCCCCTTGACTCTCAAGAGCAGCACCCACACTTTCCCTAATTACTGCAAACATCCATGACTCAACAATAAACGTCCCTGTCATCCCCTTTCCTAAAATACCACATCTTTTTCTTCTCCTTCCAGTGTCTGTAGTTGGCTACACTTAGCCACTCCTTTCACTCAGATAATATTTAAATGGCTCATGCTTTAAATGGTCTTAGAAAATGTCTGCTTTTATACCTTCATTTTCTAGACATAAATGGCCTTTTCAGGGCCAAATTAATTAATTTAAAGATAACCCATTCTCCGCCAGCCTATTGTAGAGTTAGCTACTTGAGTGCTTTTGCTTTTCTTGCTGAAGACATTGATTTTTTCACTTGACTTCTAGGACTAACATACTCCCTTATTTCTTTCCTACCTCTAGTCTCTTTTTCTTACAATTGAAATGAGGAGTTCTCAAATCTGCTAATTCTGTACTCCTTCCGTAAGTGACTGCACCCAGAGCACCTTCTTTGGTACCCACACTCCTTGCTCATTCCTGGATGCACAGTCACTTCATCCTCACTCTCCTGAGAATGCCAGCCCCAAGTATTCTACTTGACACTAAAGAGGCTGGAGATTCACATGTAAGTGCATAATTTTTCATCCTAGCATCTATTTTCTTATTTATATAGTAAGCACTGTCATGTTTCGCTGTGTTCTGAAATGAACAGCCAGACTACATCTACGAGCATCGTGCCGTGCCATATGCAGAAGAGGCTACAGCCAAGGCCAGAGTGGATGGCTGAGATAAAATTCCTAACACATAGTGTAAGGCAGAATATAATAATTTCTACCAGATAGATACATAGAATTTTATGAAGCTCAAAATGGGTTATAAATCCTATCTCAACATAATCAGAAAAGTTTCAAAGAGATGGAAATTGTAGTTTTTATAAGTACATAGATCCTGAAGGAAAAAAAAAGTAAATATTCCTAGCAGGGAAAACTACATGATAAATATCATAGAGGAAGTTGCTGATGACTATATCTGTGCCATCCTCCTGGATGAGGAGTAGTGTTTTCACATGAAGTGATCTCTGAATTACTTAAGACACCTGGTACAATAAAGTGCCATGTAAACCAACATGTTGTACTATATGGAGACAAATGACATAAAGAAAGCATGTCCATGTTGAGTGCAGACACAGCATCAACTGAATTTCCAGATATGCTGCAAATTTCACAATAGAGCCAGAGTGCATGTGACTAAAAAGATTGGTTTAGGGTCTATGTATGCTAGATGCTGAAGGCTAAGCAGAAAAGTCATCTTCACTGTGGAGATAATAGAAGGTATTAGAAATCTTTTTCATTTGTTCATTATTTATTTGGGGCGTGTGTGTGTGTGTGTGTGTGTGTGTGTGTGTGTGTGTGTGTGTGTCCATGAGTACATGTAAAGGTCAAAAGACAACTTTCAGGAGTCAGCTCTCGCCTTCTACCATATGGGTTCCATAGACTGAACCCAGGCTGTTGGGTTTGGTGGCAAGCTCCGTTACCTGCTGCGTCATCTCTCTGGCCCTGTTAATTTTAAATATGGGTTTGCAGTTAACAGAAAATACCTCCAGTCTCGATCCTGCAAGGCCATCCTGGGATGATTTTGGCTTATTCGGAGGGTCTGCAGCTGCCTGGATCTAGACTGTCTCCTAGGTGCCCATAGGAAAGGCTCGCTGCCTGGTCTACAGCACTGATTGGAGGCGGTAGGAATGTAATAGGAGATATCTTCTGGCAGACGTTAGCTTACTGAGTTCCCATTTGATTATCTCCTGATTTCCTGCTTGACATTAGGAAAGCAGCACCTCTAAAACATGCTCCCATCATGTTCTGCCCCTTTGTAGACCCTGAGAACCAGGGCCAAGTAAACATGGAGGGCATGTCTGAGACCATGAACAAACCCTTCTTCCTTACAAGTTGACTGTGTCGAATATGTTGTCACAGTAAAGGAAATCTGTCTGGTGAAGGAGAAAACCACCATGAAGAATAGAACCACCCAAGAAGGGGGAGGATGTGGCAGGTCTCTGTGATGACCAAAGCCAGTGGAGTGTCATCAATGTGAGACAAGAAGGAAGTCTGGATCGATATGACTCTGACCCTGGACAGTTTATTCTAGGCATATATAATTACAACACAATATAGAAGGAAAAAAAGTTTCCTGGTGATAATTAAGTGAATCCCATGTGTATAAAAAGCTTAAGACATGGGTACATTGAAATTCTTTGTATAGTACATGTGACCTCTTTCATGAATATGATTAATATAAATTGACAACATGTGACATCTTAAAGGTGTAGGGGAGGATCTGGTGTGTCACCAGGTTATTAACCACCTCAGCTCCCATTTGTAAAGTACATGTGACATCTCCCATAAAGATGGGAGAACCAGTCTCCTATAAAGACTGAGAATCAATGTTCAAGATGAGGGTCCTAAGAAGATGACTGAGATAAGCATAAGCTTCTGAGGGAGCCAGGTATAGCCTTGGTCATAAAGATGGCACAGGGGTCACCAGGCTATTAACCGTAGCCATCCCCCGCCTTCTGGATAGAAAACAGGTTATGTGTCTCTCTCTTTGAGGAGACAACACTACATGGTAAACATTCCCGCTTTCCTGGTGCTTATTTGCAAACACAAGAACCTCTGTGCCCCCCTACATGAGGAGTGGTCACAAGTGCAGTGACCAAGCTTCAAAAATAACAGACCAGTATTTTCCTCAGCACATCCTAAATAACACGACCTGTGTAGCAGGGAGGGTTGTACACACAGCAGCTCAAATTTTCCAAATACTCTCATTTTCATTCCTAAATTATATAATAGCATAACTTTATACACATAAAAGTCTGGTACAGAATTCAAAGTTCCGTCCACACATGCATTTGAGGCTTACTATAGATCACACGTGTCTGCAGTCTTCGTGCTTTTGGTTTGCTCAGGCTGCAAATGCTGCCCCAGAAGCCCTTGTGTTGAGAGCTCCATGATCTCAGAACTCAGAAGTGGGGTCTAAGGGAGAGAAGCTATGTCACTGAGGCTTTGCTCTGGAAGAGGATGCTAAGACCCTGGTCCTCTCTCTCTTTCTCTTTACTCTCTAGCTGCAGATTCACACCATAATGCATGGTGCCCGAGCTACAGGTAATCAAGATCATAATCAGAATTTTCTGAAGCCACAGCCAAAACAGCCTATCCTCCTTCCTAGTGAACTATTCCGGGCATTGATAAACAGTGATGGAATGCTAAGCTGCATCAGAGCATGCCTATAGATGGTGGAAATGAATGGCACCAATTATTGAGGAACAAGGGAGTAGTGCTGCAAAAGAGTCACTGCCCACACACACGTCCTGAGGCTACTGAGAGTCGCTGACATATTCTCAGCCAGTTTCATAACCAGGTGCTAATTCTACTACTTTCCCAACCTAGTGATGGAGGTAGCATAAATCCATATTCAGAATTATAGATAGTGTATGGAAGAAATTCAATAGATCAAATGCTAATATAATAATTACATATTAGAATTTAATATTTTATAAATTGGCATTATTTTGTTAAACTTAGTTTAAAATTTATGCATTTACAGTATAATTAACAACAATAGATGTGTTCAAATAACTACAGTCAGTCTGCTACTAAAATTTCTTCTTCTTCTTCTTCTTCTTCTTCTTCTTCTTCTTCTTCTTCTTTGAGACAGGGAGACCAGGCTGGCCTCAAACTCACAGCAATCCACTTGCCTCTGCCTTCCAAGTGCTGGGATTAAAGGCGTGCATCACCATGCCCAGCAACAATAGTAATTTTTATAACTAGTTTTTGGTGATGAATTGAAATGGCCAGAGGTTATGTAATTTACTGGAAGGCACATGTTGCTGACTTTAGAATTAGAAGCCCAGAACAAGGGTTTTAAAGTCCATTACCTATTTGAAGAGACACACAAATTACAACCTAAGCAGTAGTAACCTCAAGATGATGCATGGTTAAGTGACAAGAATAGAACCTTCCCATCAGCCTCCACTGCTGCTGTGGAGTGTGCCCACACATTTGGTGGGATCAAACAAGCCAGAATTAGTATCTTACAGTTCTGGGGCTCTGAAGTTCAAAACAAGCCTTCCTGTGTTAGAATCAAAACGTGTGTAGAGTTGCATTCTTCCTGCAGGCTCGGAGGACAGTCTACTCTTATCTCTCTCCATCTGTCAGAAGTGTCTTCATTCCTTTATGCATGGCCTTCTTTCGCCTTCCGTGCTAGCAATGACTGGCTAAGTCTTCCTCCTCTTGTGTCACTCTGACGTTACTTCCACCTGTATCTTGTACATATGGTGGCCCAGGCTCCAGGATATCCTCTTTAGCACAAGTCTTTTCTGCTAAGCATGTGAACAAGTTCTCCTGTTCCAGAGACTCCCTTGCCTTGAACACCATGGTCTGAAGAGTGTTCTTGAGAAAGAAATGAAAGAAGGAAAGGGAAAAAGGAAAAGAGGAGAGGAGAGAAGAGGAAAGGAAAGGGGTTGGGGGACTGAAGGCAGACAGATGCAAAGACAGACCCTGAATTTAAATGTTAGAGGACTCACCTGGACATTATCATTTGAAGAATACAGTACTCACCCCTTATCCTCAGAGAATACGTTCCAGGACCTGAAGGTATAACACTCTTTTTCCTGTGCATCTATACCTTTAACAAATTTAATTTATGAATCAGGCACGATATGAAATAAACAGTGAAAAATATAACAAACCAGAACAATTATAATATGCAATACTAACCATAAAGTGGATGAGGTGACCTCTAAAGCTGCACCCTCAGAGCTCCCTGTATAAGAAGTTGGGGCTCTACCTTCCAGCAATCAACCTGGGGAAGAGCCTAATGAGTCTAGTATCTTTCTAAATAGCATCATACATATGCTGCCTGGGGGGGGGAGGACACTCTGAGTAGAAAGGGCTAAAAAAAATTCTAAATTTCAGACAGAGTGGGAAAATGGTGGCCCAGGGAGGGTCTGCTAATTCTCTCTAATATCTTCCTTATTGATGTCCCTTTTCTGTCTAAACAGCATCCCAGGTGGGATGTTATGCCTCACTCACTATGGAGACTCCTACACACAAGCTTTCCTACACCGCCTGTCACACTGGATTTCTGATACTCCATGCCCCTGGCCCCAGGCTTCTGTTTGTTTTTATCATATGTGATATAAAATTCAGAGGCTGTATATTCTTGTAATATAAATAGACTAGTAATTGTCATGGCCATAATTTGATCAACTAACAATTAACTTATATAATTTACTTATCCTAAACAGCCTGCAATAGCACTTTCAAAGTATTGGAGATAAACCTTGTATTCTACTTGAGTTGCATGGGGACAATACCTCATATTAGAGTATGAATGTATCGTAGGTTTAACAGATAGATATGATTCTATAGATAGATAAGGTAAAATAGTTAGATAACGTCTTCAAAAAAAAAACCTCAGAGACCTACAGAATATGGCATTTAAAGATGTTTTTACTATTTAAAGATTCATTGACAATAAGACAGGTTAACTTCTGGCAACACCCAGCCTACCTCAAAGAAGATGATGAGCATCAAAGAACCTCCTTATGGTGATGGCTTCAAATTCGACAAACCAGCCACTGGTCAAATGTCCTCATTTCAGCCACTGACAGAATTCTACCCCAAATTAGGCAAGCTTGGATACAGGCAGATTCGAAGGCCAAAGTCTGCCAAGACAGGGTAAGCAAGTCCTCAATAGTTCCTGCCTCAGAAATATGTCTGTCAGATATACTGGGCCAAAAGGCTGAAGATGATGCTCCAATGTTATAGAGAGTTCTGGGTGACTGTTTAGGCAACAAACTATCTCTGTCATGTTTTTTCAGTTTGGAAGCTGCTTACCTGCACTTCCTGTTTACTCAGGTAATTAATTTTATTCCTTCTCAAGTCTCTGATGAAGTTGAAGACCAGATAGTTTAGTTCTACAATTAAGCTTAGTTGTTCAGGGGTTAAGATGTTTTTAGGTCTAGATAGATGTTTTAAGTTGACAGTGATGGGATATGATAGATATTGATTTACATTCAGAATTTTAGAGCCAACAAGATAGGAAAGATGTTTTCTTCAAGGTTGCCAAATACAAATAGCCAAAACACTATAAATGTAACATTAATATACTTCCTGATTGTTTTGTGGTTCTTTTCGCTGCATATAGTTTATTTTATATATGTGTAATAATATAAATGTATATACAAAAATATTTTTAAAAATTCAGAGCATGCCATAGTGTGGACTATAGCTCTTTTTAATAGTAATGCACTTTGAAATCATATTTTAATCACATTGATTGGTTGATTGATATCTGGTGGGATGCATGCACCATGTCAGTGGACAACTTGTGATAATCAATTCTCTCTCTCCTTTAAGCTCTGATAGGCAGCCTTAGTAATGAGTACCTTTACCCACTAAGCCATCTCGGTGACCTAGTAAACTTTTAAAAGATGCTCTCCACTATACATGGTGCCTTGAGTCTCATGCACACACACCCTTCTACATCTTCCCTTCAAAATATTTTTTTTGCCAAGTAAGTCTAGACTCTCCTCTCTAATCCTCCCTTACCAGCTCTTCTTAGGAATGTTTTATTGCCCTACTTTTATAAATTGCTGCTTCCTGGAAATGCGATGTGTGGTTTACACTCTGCATTTGTCACATAGATAATCCTGAGTCCCCCCCTTTTCTGCCAACCCTTGAATTTTATTACTTTAAAAACCTGCATATTTATTTTGCTTTCTGACTCTGTGCTTCTGCCTTCAACACTGTCACAATGATTTTCTGCTCCTCGGTAAGGAAAGGCTACTTGATCCTGTCACAGACACAGGGCACCCATGGGACCACCATAGGCCTTGTTGACTTGCCTCTTTGTCTTAGACAATGCCATAAGGACTTTAGGTCTTACGGCATGAACCCTTGCAATCTACCTGGGTAGACACCACATGGGGATTTAGGTGCTTTCCCAACCTTCTCGGTGTACAGGTAAACAATCCTGCTGCCAGGAGTTCAAGGCAGCCTAATTTTGTTAAAGAGTATATTATAGAAGAGTCTACCATGGTATGTCAAAAGCTGGACCATTCTGAGTGCCTCTAAGCACTGTCCCCAGGGAGGGTGGTTTCTTTTCTTTTTTCTTTCTTCTTCTTTCTTTCTTTCTTTCTTTCTTTCTTTCTTTTTTAACGTAGGTTGTTCTTCTGACGTAGCTATCTTTTTGCTCCAGGTTTCTCAGAAACAGGAATGGTGTCATGACCTCACACTCTGTGTCCCCAAACCACAGCTCACAGCCTCGTTCTCTGAGAAGGTCTGTGATGGTTATGGTGACTAATTTGAAGTTTTGGATCTAAAGTACATGTCGATATAAGGCTTGGCTATACACAAAAGAAATATGCGCATGGGTATATTGTAGTTTTAAAGCCCTTAGTTTGCAAGGTTCAACCAAGTTCAAAGCCATATTTTTTAGGCTTCAGCATGTCCTCTGAAGTTGGCCCATATCAAGAACTAACATGGGATTATAATAAACAGTGGCAGACACTACTCAAAACATTGCTGCACTCATTAACTAAATATTGTCCTACAGTATGAATTTAAAAATTGGTGATGTCTCAAGCAGTTCCTTGAAGCTGAGGTCGACCTTTTCCTTCACATCAAGAAAAGCTTATGTGTTGTCTCATAAAAGTCTTCACCTACCAGGAAAGTGGGATAGATGTGAGGACATCCTTTTGGAACTCTGGGTGAGAGAAGTATGGGAGAATGGGAACACAGAAGGATACAGAGGGTCCTAGAAACCTACAAGTAGAACATTATGATGGGGAGATCTGGGCTCAGGGCTTCTGCACAAACTATGGCACCAACCAAGAACAATACGTGCAGTAAACCTTGAACCCCTACCCAGATCTAGCCAATGAACAGGACATTCTTCACAGTTGAGTGGAGAGTGGGGACTGACTTTCACAGGAACTCTGGTGCCCTATATTTGACCACATCCCCTCGATGGGGAGGCGCGGTGGCACTCAGAGGAAGGATACCACGCTACCAAGATGAGACTGGATAGCCTATGATCATATTCAGGGGGAGGAGGTTCCCTTCAGTCACAAACATAGGGGAGGGGAGTAGGGTGAAAGTGGAAGGGAGGGAGGAATGGGAGGATAGAAGAGATGAGATAACAATTGAGATGTAATATGAATGAATTAATAAATAAATAAATTTTTTAAAAAAGAAAAACATGTGTTCAGGCGCCATACTTATACTGACCAGGAATCAGGCCACTCGTTACGTTTAGTGCCTTCCTACTTTCTTTGTTTTTTCCTGAAATGATTCTTATCTAGGTGAGAGGCAAAGAGTAACTTTTCAATAACTGCCTCAAAATTTCTTTCTTGGAAACAAAACCTTCCCTCAACCCCTTCAAAACTCTCTTCCTTCTAGTGAGTGCGCGCTGCCTTTCTCCACCATGACCCGTGCTGTTTTGCCCCTTGCTTTCATCTCTAAAATATTCAAGTACCCATCAGCCTGGAGACTTTTGGAATACTTTTTTTGTTACTTCTTTTTTTGTTTGTTTTCTTAATTCTGGGAGACTTGCACATCAAAAATGTTCCATAAATGTTTATTAACTCCGTGTTTTAAGAACATATGGAAGCTTGAAACATCTACCACCTGATTCTGGGAATTTATTCCCTCTGATGCACCTGTGAAGCCTGAAACCAACAGAAGTTCATAGAGCCAAAAATGCAGCGAGCAGTAAAAAATAGTGACAGGAAAACGAGGTCCCGAAAATGCCTTTCCTTCAGTCTTACTTTGGAACCCTTGAACAGCCTGTTTCATGTACTCACTAACGACTTCCATGGTGGGTGACGAATCCTGCTCTGGAGGTGGTAACTCTGTAAGAGCAAAAGGATTCACATCAAATGCTATGTATGCTGTTACCAACAAACCATGCTGGCCATGTGGAAGCTGTCTTAAACTACACGCCCAGCTATGCTGTGTTTCCCATATCTTGTCTCTGTGGTCCACATGTCTCATTATACTTGTAAAAGTTATTAGGACTAAATACCTCAAAAGGTGTTTGAAGATTCACTCAAAATCCTGATGATTCTTTCTGGCAACAGCATCATAACCCATATGTAAGCCCACGTTTTTTTTTCTCCCCAGCACAAGCTGTAAATCTATATGTCACATTACAATCAAAGAGCCACTTTTCCAAACGTGTGACATCTGAAGGGGTTTTGAATATTTCCCACTCATAACATCCTTGGGTTGATGGATATGAGTAGGAGCAATATTGAACAGCTTTTAATAAAAAGCACCCGTCTCTAGACAAGAGCTTTTTCAGACCTAGCAGAATGCCTGCAATACTGGTTTAGCCTCCAGTCCCACAAACAGCGCTCTGCAGAGCATACTCCTGAATAATTGCAGAGCTTCTGGAACTGAACCGTACCAGCTGTCCTAACTGTAGAGAGATTGAAATGAATGGGATGATGTCGCTCAGACACCTGGGTGTCTCTGAACACCATATGGAGTTGGGGACTTGCACTCTCAGTATTTTGTAATGGCAAACTCATTAACATTTTCAAAAGTAAAATTGCGATGTGGCAGCATGTTACCCATGTCCATTGTTCAGAATCCCCACTACTTTCATAATACCAATTTATGCAAAACATGTACACATATTCTGAGTAATTAACGACTACACCTGGTATGGGTTTTTGCAGCTCAGGGGAGATGGTGTGGAGTGGGTTATAAGCAAGGAGAGTGTGATTTAACCTTCTTTCGACGATGCTTAATATCTAAGTGCATTGAAGGAGATGGTGTTCTCTCTTCAGGGTCACACCAACTGTTTGGCCCTTCGCCTCAGTGTGCTTTATTAGAGTCCTGCATTAGTGGCCAAGAGAGCCAGCCATTTGGAGCATTCACAGACTTTGCGCTGACTTCTTCTGGCACCCTCCAGTTTATCTGATTTCATTTAAGAGTATGACATTCATCTTTTTGGGCAACAGTTCAAGGACCAGCTTCCAGTGTTTTTATGGTTCATGGAACACAGCCATATTAATAACGAGTTAAAGTGCTAGTGATTTCTCCCATTTACTATTGCGAAAGTTCAGTAGAATTAAACATAATGTCTAGGGACTGAAGAGGTGGCTCAGCAGCGCTAGATGCTCTTCCAGAGGACCCCGGTTTGTTTCCTTGCACCCAAGTGGTGCTCTACAACTTACCAGATAGAAGCATTGACACGTGATTAACCACAGGCTCACAGGCTGGGCACTGGCTCAGTCAATTAAGTGCCTTTAACTTCAGTTCAAAGGAATCCAATGCCCACTTCTGACCCCCACAGGCACCAGGTATGTACGTGGTACAACACACATACATGTAGGCAAAACATCCATATACATAAAATATTAAAATAAAAATAATTTTAAAAAACAATATCTAAAAATAAGGGGACTAACCGAACTGGTGGTACTTTATTAGTAACCCAAGCCACACATATTCTACGACTAAATGATGCTTACAAATACATTTTTAACACTCTTAGTAAATTTCATGCCAGGAGGGTTGAAGAAAGATGGAGTTAGTGAGAGAGAAAGACGAAAAGAAGAAGGTGAGGGAATATATAGAAAAGCAGAAAGAAAGATAAAAAGAAGAAAGGGATGGGGAAGGATTGGAGCTGGAGAAAACCAGTATTTACTGACTCGTATCCATACAGGGAAAGGGGGAAAACTTAGAGATTTACAAAATTTACCTGGGGATAAATTATATCCATTAATAAGGTAACAACAAATACCGTGGATTTCTAAACATTGGGTTTGGTACAATAACAGTGATGGGATGACAACGATATCTGTTCTTCCCAGAAGCAGAGTAAAGCTGCACCACTGCACCCGACCAGTGTTTGGTCTGCAGATCCAAACTCAAGTCCTCTTGTCTGTGCATCAGTCACTCAATTGACTGAGCCAGTCCCCACCCTATGGTTTATTACATATTAATGCTCCCCATCCAACAATCTAACAGTCTCGCCCTGTCATTGTGGGTTTAGATGCTGGACATCTGCTGTGTATTACTGTAGCAACTCTGGGTGTTTTATCTATTTAACAGTAACTCTGTGTTCTTCGGTTGGCTGCAGGGCACCTGGATCTTTTCAAGCATTCATCTGGGCTTTGCCGTGGCTGATACATTATATGTTGCTTCTACCTCTGCTGTGCTTCATTCTTGCCCTTGGTATACATATATGCATATGTATACATATCAATATATAATTAGCATATGCAATATATTATGCATTTTACTGTATATTTATTACATATCATTCATCATATATTATATATAAACTCTAGGCACTAAAGCCAAGCTGAATCACTCATATGCTGGAATCCCACCTCAATAACTGAGACTTCAGGCTGGTTCTTGTGCTCACTTCCCAGTTTCCTCTGCACAGCTGAGGATAAACCATGGACTAAAAGTGATTTTTCAAATAAATTTTCTAGTTGACTTGCAATTCCTTATGCCAGCACATTTGTTGCCTGAGTTTCAGCTCCAAACTCTATGTCCTCCCTCTTCAACTGAGTAATTCTGGTTTCTTGTCAGTCTCTTTTCTCAAAAGATAATAAACTATAAACTGTCTCAAGGAAAATAGATAATGTGGAAACTACACGGATATTTTCCTTCTGTCAAAACGTGAACCTTCAGATTGAGACTTGTGTTATTAGCTTTCTTCAGCTTTCAAAGCATTTTTTTTTTCAAATAAAAAGTACTGGTTTTTGCAATTTTTGTTAGAAAGACTGTACAATATGTCATTATTAAAAGTCAGAATATCTTACTTGAAAGAATTTTAATTTCAGACTGAAACTGATCATAATTATTGTGATGTCATGAACTTGACAAGACACAGTGACGTTAGTAGTTGCATTGCATCTGTCTGATCACAGATCTTATACTGCCTGACAAGATGTCTCTCTGTTATGAGTGGGGCCTACATTTTGCTGCATCCATCCATTTTTGTGTATGGCAAGCAAAGCCTGTCGATGACCCTGAATGTAACATCAGAGGAAGTGAGAAAACAGAGAAGAGACTGATAACAATGTAGGGCTCAGAGGCACAAAACTGATGGAGCAAGAGACCAAAGTAGCATAAAGGAATATGGTCAATAAGAAACGCTGCTTTTCCAAACGGGAGTGAAACTCCTTACTCAAAAAATAGAGGGAAGCAGGTTGAGATGGAGAGCAAACAGGAAGTTGAGGGCTTTCTCCATGTAAGTACATGGATCTGTGTACTGAGAGAGCACAGACAGCTCACATCCCAAGAAGAGCAGCAAGGCCCAAAATAGTGCCCTGAGAATAGGAAGATTGAGATCTGACTCCAAGGTTATTGGCGTATGGTGAATTCACCTTAAGGACTAAGGATGTCACTCAGTGGGAAAGAACTTGGCAACTTGTGGTGACTGGAAGATGGAGTTGACATCCAAAATAGCACAAAAAGGGGGAGGCAGAGTAGAAGTAGACAGTCAATACTCTAGATCTGAAAGATGAAGGAAAGTCATTATTTTAGTAATAGCTTGACTTGTGATTGACACTACTATTACTAATGTCACATGCTACATTTGCAAAACGTTGACATTTCAGAACGCCCTGAGTACAGAGCAGAACACCACAAACCCAAAAGCAAAAGGAATTGAAGATATGATTAAACAGTAAAGAAGGGATTAAAAGTGGGAAAGTTGAGTCTAGTTATCACTTGGTAAGAAATAGGTATTGTATCACCAGCAGAGGACAGAGCATGGTACCACAGCATTGGCCTGACTGGGTAAAGAATCTTTGAAGTCATGTAAGTGTTTTGTTGTCATTTTGTTTTGTTTTGTTTTGTTTTAATAGACATAAAAGATAAGATTTTATTAACCATAACAGCAATATGGAAACTCAAAAGGCATGCTAACCCATTAAATTCTAGCTTTTTGTTGGGGATTGGTCCAATGTATTTTGATGTTAATTAATAAAAAGCCATCACCTGAGCAGGGCAAATGAGATAGGTGTGGCTAATGTTCCTGGGCTTGCAGAGACAGAGAGACTCTTGGGAAGAAGAGAGCTATCTCAGCGGCTAAGTGCAGAGGACCTGGGTTTGCTTCCCAGCACAGGTCAGGCAGATCACCCTCTCCTATCCATTCCCTTCTCCACATCCACTTCCATTGGTTTTTCTCTTTCCCCATCTGAGTAAGATTCAAGGAGGGCCTCCCATGATTCCTGCTTGTTACTTAGCTTCTTTGGGCCTGTGAATTGTAGTATGGTTTTACTATACTTTATGGTTAATATCTGTTTATAAGTGAGTATATACCATGTGTGTCTTTCTGGGCCTGGGTTACTGCACTCAGGATGACTCTTTCTAGTTCCATCCATTTGCCTACAAATTTCATGATTTCCTTGTTTCTGATAGGTGAGTAGTATTCCACTACATAAAGGAGGCACAGTTTCTTTATTCATTCTTCTGTTGAGGAACATCTAGGTTGTTTCCAGGTTCTGGCTATTATGAATAAGGCTGCTATGAACATAGTTGAGCAAATTCCCTTGTTGTGTGGTGGAGCGTCTTTCAGGAATACGCTCAGGAGTGGTATAACTGGGTCTTGAGGTAGTACTATTTACAATTTCCTGAGAAAGAGCCAGATTGATTTCAAGTGGTTGTACAAGTTTGTACCCCCTACCACCAATGAAGGAGTATTCTCCTTTCTCCACATAGTTGCCAGCATGTGCTGTCACTTGAGTTTTTTATCTTAGCCATTCCGATGGGTGTAAGATGGAATCTCAGAGTCGTTTTGATTTGCACTTTTCTTATGACTAAGGACGTTGAACATTTCTTCAAGTGCTGCTCTGATGTTAAAGATTCCACTGTTGAGGGTTCTCAGTTTAGCTCTGTACCCCATTTTTAGAAATTGGATTATTTGGTTTTTTGGTGTTTGTTTCCTTGAGTTCTTTAAATATTTTGGATATTAGCCCACTGTCAGATGTAGGGTTGGTGAAGATCTTTTCCCAATCTGTAGGCTGTTGCTTTGTTCTGTTGACAGTGTCCTTTGCCTTACAGAAGATTTTCAGTTTCATGAGGTCCCATTTATTAATTTTTGATCTTAGAGCCTGAGCTGTTGGTTTTCTGTTTAGGAAGTTGTGTCCTGTGCCAATGAGTTCAAGGCTGATCCTCACTTTCTCTTCTAATAGATTTAGTGTGTCTAGTTTTGTGTTGAGTTCTTTGAATTTAGGACTTAAGTTTAGTTCAGGGTGATAAATATGGACCTATTTGCATTTTTCTACATGTAAACATCCATCAGACCGGCACCATTTGTTGAAGATGCTATCTTTTTTCTCATTGTATGGTTTTTGCTTCTTTGTCAAAAACCAAGTGTCTGTAGGTGTGTGGATTTATTTCTGGTTCTTAAATTCGATTCAATTGACCCACCAGTCTGTTTCTATGCTAGTACTAAGTAGTTTTTATTACTGTTGCTTTCAGGACAGCTTGAAATCAGGGGTGAGGATACCTCCAGAAGTTCACTTATTGTACATGGTTTTTTAAGCTATTGTGGGTTTTTTGTTTTTCTATATGAAGTAAGAATTATTCTTTCAAGGTCTATAAAGAATTATGTTGGTATTTTGATGGAAATTGCATGAAGCTGTGGATTTCTTTTGGTAAGATGACCATTTTTACTGTGTTAATCCTACTGATCCATGAACACGAGAGATATTTTCATCTT
Source organism: Acomys percivali (assembly GCA_907169655.1). Taxonomy (NCBI): domain Eukaryota; kingdom Metazoa; phylum Chordata; class Mammalia; order Rodentia; family Muridae; genus Acomys; species Acomys percivali. The sequence continues at coordinate 90,579,154 of OU015751.1, read as the reverse complement.
CTGATATCTTCTTAGTTTCTTTCTTCAGAGACTCCAAGTTCTTGTCATATAGGTCTTTCACTTGCTTGGTTAGTTACACCAAGATACTTTACATTATTTGTGGCTGTTGCGAAGGGTGTTGTTTCCTTAGTTTCTTTCTCAGCATGTTTGTTATTTGTATACAGAAGGAAGGGCTACTGACTTTTTTGAGTTAATCTTGTATCTAGCCACTTTGTTAAAGTTGTTTAGGAGGTCACTTTTGTTTGTATACTGTCATATCACCTGTGAATAGCAATACTTTGATGTCTTCTTTTCTGATTTATATCCCTTTGATCTCCTTTAGTTGGCTTATTACTCTAGGTAGCACTTTAAGTACTATATTGAAGCGATAAGGAGAAAGTGGGCAGCCTTGTCTTGTTTCTGATTTCTGTGGAATTGTTTTAAGTTTCTCTCCATTTAGTTTGCTGTTGGCTATAAACTTATTGTTTTGATTAGTGTGTGGCAGGAATATTTTCATTTCTGTCTGATCTATTTAGTGTTCTGTATATCTTTTTTATGTTTATAGCCATCACTTTCTTTAGGTTGAGGAATTTTCTTCTATGATTTTGTTGAAAGTATTTTATGGGCCTTGGTTCTGGGAATCTTCTCTTTCTTCTATTCCTATTAGTGTTAGTTTTCATCTTTTTCATAGTGTCTTTGATTTATTGGCTTTTTTGTATTAGGAATTGTTTAGATTTAACATTTTCTTTAACAGATATATCAATTTCTTCAATTGTATCATCTAGACCTGAGAGCCTTCCCTGCATCTCTTGGATTCTGTTGATGATGCTTACCCCTGTAGTTCTTCCTTTATTCCCTAAGTTTTCTATTTTCAGGATTCTCAGTCTGTATTTTCTTTATTGTTTCTATTTCCATTTTAAGGTGCTGATGCATTTTATTCATTTCCTTCACCTGTTTGTTTGTATTTTCCTGTGTTTCTTTTTAGTGACTTATTAATTTCCTCTTTAAAGGGCTCTATTTGTTTTATTGTATTTTTATGTACTTCTTTAATTTCTAAAATAAGTCTGGATTTATTCATTTCATTGTTAAAGGCCTCTATCATCTTCATAAGCATGGATTTAAGGCCATTTTCTTGTGTTTCAGTTATGTTAGGGTATCCAGGGCTCCTTGAAGAGGGAACTGAGTTTTAGTGGTACCATATTGCCCTAGCTTTTGTTGATTGTATTCTTACACTGGCATTTAGCCATCTGGTTGTCTCTGGCATTGGCTGGTTGCTCTTGGTGCCCACTAAATTTCTTGGGGGTGGCGGAAGAGCCTAGGCAGGAAGCTGGATTGTCATAGAGCAGCCCACCTCAGGATATTAGGTATGGTTGTGGAGTGGCTGCTGGATCTGAGGGAATAGCTCACAGTTGGTAGCACAGATCTGTACAAGCAAGAAATTATTACTTACTATGCATCCATGATTTAATGCCCTACTATTAAGGAAAATATATTAAGACCACAAATAAACACAAGTTAAAAAGTAAAACAAATAATATTTTAATTTTAAAATAAAGTATTATCTATGAAAAATCATACCAGTTTTTTATAATGTTCAAAATGCTAAAAATTGTGTGATGATTTTTCATATCTGTACATTTTTTAAAAAGAAAATGAGTTCAGCACTTTCTGATTGGATTTAATTCCTGCTCCACAAGATGAAACTTCTACCTGATGCCCCTGTTGGACCAGGAATTTGTGGCTAGGTTGATCATAGGCCCTATTAGAAATTCTACTGTTATTGTTCTGTTGAATGGACATAGTATTAACCCAACTCCTTGTGAATTATTGTTATACCCAGATTCATCTCTCGATCCTTATCACAGAAGCTTCTAGTTTGTAGTAAATAGTGATTAATATAAAGACCCACAACTGGCCAAGGTGCAGACGATTTAAAAATTCTGAAACCTTATCACTAAATGGAACACCTGTATTACACTCCTTCCACACAAGGCTCAATAGCCATGCAGAAGAGGAAGCCGAAACACTGTAAGAACCAGAGGCAATGGATGAGCACAGGAAACTGCACCTGCGGGACACTGCAGGGCAGCTGCACGTGTGAGCTCACAGTGGTTGTGACAGCATGCACAAGCCCCATGCAAGCTCAAGCCAGACCACATCCTTGAATGAAAACAGGAGGTGGGCATGAGGCCCCGCGCTGACCTCAGGAGCTTCTAGCCGTGGAAAGCTGTTGGGAGAGAAAGAGTTTCTTTACACTCCAGGAGTATATGGGCAGTGCAAATTGGGCATGATGGGTGGGAAGGGAAGGAAGTGTGGGTCTGGGAGTAACTGAGAGAAGTGTAGATATAACTCATGAAATTCTAAAAGAACTAATAAAAACCCCTTTACTTATGAATGTAGGAGTAAGAGGTAGAGAAAGCCTTGGGGAGTGACACTGTGTGGGAAAATGAAGTCTAAGTGCTAACACAAAGAGCATGGTGCAGGAAACTATGCACAGCACAGTGTGCCTGTAGAGGTTAGAGAGCAGCCACTAGTAGTCGACTCTTTCCTTCTACAGTGTGGCTCCTGAGTGAGGACTAAAGTCGGGTCTTCTGGCTCATCAGCAAGTACCTTTACTTGCTGGTTTTTCTCACCAGTCCAAGTTCAACATTTGTTATCTGTGACATCAGCTACCAAGCTAATTCCCAATGGCTCCTGGCCCCTCGTAGCTACACTCCATGTAATTTTCTTCCAAAGAATATCAGAGCTGGTCTGTATAGTCAATAGGATATGGCAGGTGTAACCATCTATTGCTTCGGATACTAAGTTATAGAAGACAAATTCAATCTGTGTATGTTGTATGCTCTTTGGAATTGAATGTACACTCATCTTCATGAAAAACATTCAGGAATGTTCTAATCCTTTCTGGGTTACTTCTGCCTCCTTTCTGCCTCCATTGTAGAGCGAATTGGCTTTCATCCTATGAAGAGTTCTATGAGAAGAATGGAAGCCTTCTGCCATCCATGAGTGGAATACTGAGATTTTCATCAACTTGCATCTGTGTGTGCAGCATGACCATCCACCCTGAGAAAGAAAGGTTAGCTAGGGAATGAATTTTTATTTTTTATTGTGTTTAATACCAGTAACTATCCTAGGCAAATAGCGAAGGAGTCATAGTTTAGGTAGATCATCTAGGCCTAGTCAAGCCTTTAGGTGACTACAGTCACCTACAGCTAACATCTTACATGTGACCTTTTATAAAGACCCCAAAGACCCACACAACGAAGGCTTTCAAAGATTTCTAACCATCTGAAATATTGTGAAATCACAAATACTTGTTGCTTTATATTGCTAAGTTTGGGGACAATACTTCCATACAAATAACAAATATGTGAATTGATATGTAATAAAGGTGATTCATTAAAAAAAAATAACACAAAGAAAAGCTAGAGGCTACAGGCCACAGTGAGCACAGATACCCTGTGTTGGGGAGGAATCCTGCATGAAAACCACTCACAAAACTGGAGGAAAATAATAAAGGAGATAAGTAGAGGAAGAAAATTAGCTGCAAAAAAAATGGCAGAATAATTAAAAGACTCCATAAAACATAATTAAATTGATAATCTATAAATGTGTATGAAATATGACATTAGACCACATTAATATGCACAAGACAAGAAGAAAAAAATCTCATTTATAACCCTAGGAAAAACACATTTTATCTCCAAAGAAGCAACAATAAAGCTGACAGTTTATAAATAAAACCAATGAAACCCAAGATACAAGAGAAACAATTCTTCAAATTAGATGACATTTAAGCAGAAAAGGGAAGAAAAACAAACACTGATGTTACTCAGCACCCTTTGCAGATATTCTCCAAAATGTGAAGAACCAAGAGAGTCTTCCTACAAAGACAAAGGCTGGAGGGAATATGTTTGCTATGGACCTTTGAAAGCTCCTCAGATTGCTCTTTGAGCAGAGAGGGAATGGTCCTGGACAGAAGCATGGAACAGCAAGAAACAATAAAATGTACATGAAATGTAAAGCTACATGACCTTGCTTAAGTCCAAAACCAACAAGAAATAATATAATAATAAGTGTTAACCACACCATGGAAGGAGTGCATGGGGACAAACCAAAAAGTTTGTTTTAATTTGCTTTCAATAAATACGAAAATAAGAATTCACCTAGAACAAATAGGTTGTTTGCCTGTATGGCAACCAAGACAACAAAAAATTATTAATGTGTAAATATAAGTTGAAATTAGTAAAATAAAAATATTTAAATAGTGGTTGGGGGAAGGGTCTCTGTATAAGAGTACTTCTGAGCAAGCATAAAGGCCTAAGTTCAGATCCCAGAATCCACAAAAAAAAAAAAAAAAAAAAAAAAAAAAAAGCCAGGTGTGGCTGCAGGCTAGCCTGTAGAACTAGCATGAAGGAGGCACTGACAGGAGGATACTGGAGCTTGCTGACCACCCAGCCTAGCTGAAGCATAGCATTTCAAGTTCAATGAAAGAGCCTAACTGAAAACATGAGACAGAAAGGCACAGAGGAGAATACTGGTCTATGAACATGTGTTTATAGTCAGCATGCACTCATACACACACACACACACACACACACACACACACACACACACACACACACACACTATATATATATATATATATATATAAATATATATATATATATATATACACACACACACACACACATACACACACACACACACTCTCTCTATATATATATACACACACACACACATATACACACACACACACACACACATGCTGAGTCCCTAGACACTAGTTATATGTACGTATACATGTATGCTAACAATTATCAATACTACACTATGAGTAACACATTAAAATGTTAATGATCTTATTGTTATTTATAAAACACTAGTCTCAATCAAAAGATAGACATTTTAAATCTCCATGGAACATTCACCAATATAGATGATAAGCCAAGTAGCAAAGCAGAACTCACCAAATTTCAAAGAACCAAACTATTTGATTACAAAGGAGTTGATATAGAAATCTATAACAGAACTACACTAGAAAACCTCTAGTTCTTTGTTGGAGACACTCCTCAGGGACTGCAAGGAAGGTCCAGGGGATAGAATGCTCACTGCAGAAGCACTGCACGCACCTGCAGGTAAGAAGTCAGGGATGGTAGCACGGGCTTCTTGCTCCAGTGCTGACATGATGGACAAGTGGATCCCTGAAGCTCACTGGCCAGCTAGACAAGGCAAAGTAATGAGCTCTCACTTCTCAAAAACTAAGGTGGAGCTCACCAGTGGAAGACACCTGAAATCAATCAAGCTCTGCCCTACAAAACACAGACACACACACACACACACACACACACACACACACACACACACCTGTGCAAAAAGCAAATATGCAAGATGGCATGAGCCAAAAGAGGAATGTCAATCAAAGTAAAATGGTTCTCAATTGAATGCTAGCCAGTTTCACTAACGGAACAGGCAGCAGAGCACTGCACAATAAAATGAAGGAGTGTTTTAAGAAATAATGTGAGACAGCTTCAATTGAAGGACATTAGAAGCCACGAAATAAAGACTAGTATAACAACTCAATAAAATCAAGAGATACACAAGACGAAGGAAACCAACAGCACCAACAAGATGGTAGTAGCCCAACATGGAATGCTGGCAGCGAACTGAAGTGGGAGACATTTAAATGTCTTCAGCACATACATGCCTGGTTTCTCAACTCCTTTAATCAAGAATGGGATGCAATTAAAACCACCACACGATTCAGTCACACCTACCAGAATGGCTGGACTGAGAAGCAGGGTCAGCAGAAAATGACCCAGAAGACATTGAGGGCTGCCCAGTGGAAGTGGAACTGGGTTGAATGGTTTTGGGGCATGGTTTGGCAAAACCTACAGGCTGCATAGTGTATACAATTGAGAAAATTCAACTTCAAACTAAACATTGAGCAAAAATCTTACATGTGCTTCGTCCTACAAAGACACCTATATCTCATAGCAGTCCTATTCACCACAAGGAAAACACCCAATGCCACTGGCAGTGCTACCCACAGATAAATTATAGCATGGTGACACTGGACGGCCATGGAGCAAGGAGTGGCTGGGTAGACTCGTGTGCACTGTGTGAACTAAGCACAGAGAAGAAAGAACTCAACTATATGATGTGGCTATATTTGTGCAAGAAAATTCACCCCAAGTAAGGGCAATTTACAGGATATTATGTTGAAATTTTACATGAATTACCTGAAGTTTTGAGATACTTCAAAATCCAAGACTGGCCTGGCATGGTGGTGCATGCCTTTAATCCCAGCACTCAGGGGGCAGAGGCAGGTGGATCACTGTAAGTTCGAGGCCAACCTGGTCTAAAAAGCAAATCCAGGACAGCCAAGGCTACACACAGAGAAACCCTGTCTTGAAAAACAAAGAAACAAAAAAAAAAAAAAGAAAAAAGAAAGAAAGAAAGAAAGAGAGAAAAAGAAAAGAAAAAGAAAAAAGTCAAAGCTCTCCAAATTACTCCTGTCCTATAGAATTTCAATCCTCCTCACAGTAAGCAAGCTTCTCATCGTCTTCCAAATACATGGCATTTTTTCAGAGTTCGCAGCAATGCTAATAAAGAGAATAATATCCTATAAGAACTGTCAGCTTCATGCACATTAAAGCAGAAATTATCATTTTAAATGATTTTAAAGCTATTTCAGTCCAACACAGAAGACAAGTGTTAGTGTCTACTCCAAACTTCAGCGCAGTTGCAGAAGACCCACCCTCTTGCCACCAGAAGCAGGTATGATGTGAAGGGGTCCTGACTTTCAGTATTAAATAAGACTTGTCTGTGCTGCCACACCTAGTATTGCTTAGGGAATTAGCATGCTCCAACCAGAAAGCTGCAGCAAATCAGTGTTTTCTCCTGTGAGACTGAAATACCACAGGATGAAAGAAAGCTCTGTGCCATTCAAGGGCCTGCTGTGGCCAGCACGGACCTCCTCAGCCTGGGAGCTAGCACTCTGACCTGTGTGGTGCCGTCCTTGACTCTCTAAAAGCAAACTGCTATGGCTGGACTTGCATTTTAGGTAAACTAATCTAGTGGCAATGTGGAAGCCTAAATAGAAAATTTTGAAGAGCAATAGATTTTTTTTTCTTCATTCTAAAACAGGCTGCCAGAAACTAGAGTGCTAATGTCTTTTTTTCTTTCTTTCTGTATAAGTCCTTATGTGATTTAAGTTCCAGGGCTACATGGTTGCCAACGGAATAACATTCTGAGACAGGAACTGTCCTCACACCAATGGCCCCTCTCCTCCCAGGCACAGTTTGCAGTGCCTCCCTCAGGGCCCCTTCTCTAGTTCAGAGGACTAGAAAGAACCCACCCGGGCCCCAGGGATCTGCCTTCTCTTCTCCTTACTGGTAATTCACTGCTTCCTCTGTTGCCATTGAATGTCACTTAGTTCATCATATCCTATAATTGGTCATAGATGCATTCATGTCTGTCACATGATTTAGATATATCTCTCTATCAGAACATTTCTGGCACCGCTCTCTGATGTAGTGTTATTTTTTTTATAGATTTTAAAAAAATAAATAAACAATTCAATATTTGCTTTTGGAATGAAGGATTTCTTCCCTCAGGAAATATTTTTGAAATTTTCTTTCTTTCTCCCTTTTCCCCTCCCTCTTTCCCTCTTCACCTCCCTCACCCCTCCCTCTGTGTGTGTGTGTGTGTGTGTGTGTGTGAGAGAGAGAGAGAGAGAGAGAGAGAGAGAGAGAGAGAGAGAGAGAGAGAGAGAGAGAATGAACAAATGATTCAGATTTCTAAATGCGTCTCCTCCCATTACTGTTTACAGCCACTTCGCTAAAGGCCTATGAACTGAGATTCCTTTAACACAGCCCATCTTCATCATATTCACCTTTCAGAACACAATCTGGAGAGCGCAGAGATGCCCCAGCAGAAAGAATGTGCACTACTCTTCCAGACAATCACTTTGGGTACCTCACAACCTCCTGCAACTCCCACTCCAGGGACCATGCCCTCTACTGGCCCCCATAGGGAATGGCATTTGTGTGCTCACACACCTTCACAGACACAGTTGCATAAACATAAAAGAAAAGTCAATTAATCCATCAGCCAATAAAAACACAATCTGAGGAGTCTAAACAAGCATCAGAGCCAAAGTTAAAAGTGCAGTTTTTAAACTGCAAGTTCTAAGAAAAAAAAAAACAGATAAATCCCAAGATCAAAACCAGGCAAGAGAAATGAAGAGAGGATGTGTTGAGTGTATAAGTGTTGGCTACGGAAAGAACCATTCATCTTGAGGATGTGGCAGTAACAACTGCCTGGACTGAAGACCATTAAGAAATGTAGCAGTAAAATATGTCCCAGACTACATGACACCGTGAAAACAAACATTCTAAAATAATAAGAGGTGGGCTGGAGAGATGGCTCAGTGGTTAAGAGCGCTGCCTGCTCTTCCAGAGGTCCTGAGTTCAATTCCCAGCAACCACATGGTGGCTCACAACCATCTATAATGTGATCTGGCGCCCTCTTCTACAGATAAAGTACTCATATACAATAAATAAATAATGAAAAAATATAAGAGCTGCAGCAAGAGTCCCTCTGGAAAGCTTAGCAATGACTTCTACGTGAGGAAGAAAAGGAGGAACCTGCCTTAGTTAGGGTTACTATTGCTTTGATGAAACACAATGACTAAAAGCAGCGTGGGGAAGAAAGGGTTTATTTTGCTTACGTATTCTGAATCCAAGTCTTCCGAGGAAAACCAAGGCAGAAACTCAAGCAGGGTGGGAACCCGGAGGTAGGAGCTGATGCACAGGTCAGAGAGGGGTGCTGCTTTATGGCTTGCACAGCCTGCTTTCTTACAGAATGCAGGGCCACCAGCCTAGGGTGGCATGACCCACAATGGGATGGACCCTCTGTCATCAATAATTGATTTTACAAGTGCCCTACAGCTGGGCATGGTGGCACACGCCTGTGATACCAGCACTCTGGGAGACAGAGACAGGCAGATCTCTGTGAGTTCTACACCAACCTGCTCTACAAAGCAAGTCCAGGACAGGCAAGGCTACATAGAGAAACCCTGCCTCAAAAGAAAAAAATTTAAAAAAAGAAAGAAAGAAATGAAAACAAGAAAGAAAAAAGAAAAGAAAAAGCCCTGAAGGTTTGCCTACACGCTGATCTTATGGAGGCATTTTCTCAATCAAGGTTCTCTCAGGTGACTCCAACTTCTGTCAAAGTGACATCAAACTTGCCTGTATAGTCCTAAAGACACAATCTAACTCTGCACCACAGAAAACTACAGACTAGAGAATGAAGCAAAAATTAGGTCCAAACAAATGGATGGCACTAGAAATGGTCATACTGAATGAGCTAACCCAGAACAGAAAGACTCACATGGTATATACTCACTTATAAGAAGGCACTAGCCCAAAATGCATGTCCCATGAAAGTCTTCACATACCAGGAGATTGGGATATACGTGAGGACATCCCACTGGTACTCTAGGTAAGGCAAATATAGGAGATGGGGGAATAGAAGGACCTAGAGGGTCCTAGAAACCTACAAGAAGAATATCATGATGGGTGGATCAGTACCTAGGGGGGCCTGCTCAAGCTACTGCACAATCCAAGGACAATACAAGTAGTAAACATCGAACCCCTACTCTGATCCAACCAATAGATAAGACATTCTCCACAGTTATATGAAGAGCACATGAACTCTGGTGCCCCACATTTGACCACCTCCCCTTGGTGGGGGGGGCCTGATGGCACTCAAAGAAAGAATAAGCAGGCTACCAAGATGAGACTTGATAGCCTATGACCATATAGTGTGGGAGGAGGTCCCTCTTGGTCATAGACCTAGGGGAGGGGAATAGGGTGAAAGCGGGAGGAAGGGAAGAATGGGAGGATACAAGTGATGGGATAACAATTGAGTTGAAATCTGAATAAATTAATAAAATAAAATTTAAAAATTAGGTCCAAAGTTAAAGGAAATAACTACGAATGCAGAAAAATTTTAAACAGAGACGTAATGAAAACAATAGGAAAAAAAATCAGTGTAACAGGGAGTTGGCTTTCTGAAAACATAAATAAAAGTGACAAACTTTTTGATAAAGAGGAAAGAAAGAATACTGAAAAATAAAAACAAAAACGGGAACATGACAACTAGTCCCACGGAAGACAGAGAATCATAAAAGAATACACAATGATATAACAACAAATAAGATAGAATTATGACACAATTTAAAATGCAAGCATACCAACTACGAGCAGAATAGCTCAGTTACAATGTTTCCAGCAAACCGCACAATGCTACATGTACGTTTATTTCAGGACTGACCATTTGGTATGCTCTCAGCATCCCTTAGTTGCCTGTAGTTCTCTGCCTAGAGTTGAGACCTCAGGGTCTTTCCCATGTCTACTCTGAAATTCCTATTGTTGTTTCCTTGTTTGGCTCTTGTTCAGGCAGTCATGTGGGTGCGACTTTATGGGTGCAGCTTCTGACATTCCTAGGAGACACACCGTTACAGCAAACTCACTGACCCTCTGGTTCTTACAATCTCTCTGCCCCCTCTTCCGTAATGGTCCCTGAGCCTTAAGTGTGGGAGTTGTATTGTAGATGTACCTGTTGGGACTAGGCTCCACAACTTTGCATTTTGATTAATTATGTTGGTCTGTAATGGGCTCAGTCTACTGCAAAGATAAGTTCCTTGATGAGGTCTAAGGAGCAGTGGCTAGAAGAACAAATATCTAGAGAGTAGTTAGGGAATTGTGCAGGTTAGTAAAATGGCAATTGGAGGCTCTCCTCCAAGACCCATGATTTCTGAGTAGATTGTATTTATGTATTTAGGAATGTATATGCCTTTGCACATACACAAATGTATGTAAAAATTAATTTTAGAAGATACCATGAGTTTGAAAGAGAGCAAGGAGAAGTATGTGGGAGATGTTAAAGGGAGGAAGAGGAAGGGGTGGTATAATTATATGACAATATCAAAAAGTAAATAACTCTCAAAAAACAATGCAAAACAAAAAAAGATATAATGAAGAAAAAATATATATAATATATAATCACATACCTTACATGATGATACTCCACTACTATGTGTCCAAGTATGCTCATGCTGTTAAGTCTTACTATATATACAAGTATTTTCTTGGATCACATAGGGAAAATCACTCTGCTGTTGAGCTCAGAACTTAATTGAATTCCTGGTCTTCAGACAAGATCTGAGACTAACTGAAAAGATGACAACAAGCTGTTCTTTCTTTTCTGTTTGTTTATCCGTGTTACTCCTGCCTCAAAGGAGAGAAGTCATTTGGACACATACAAATACATTGCAATTTCCCTTTGGAAAGTATACAAGACTGATCAGAAATGCATGCCTGATTTTACTGAGGGAGCCCTCTTAGGGATGATGGATTGGATGTCCCCATTGACACTGCCATGTAAAGGAAAGATACATGATGCTCAAAATGATACACAAATAATTTTCTCACACTATACTACAGAGAAATTTATCATAGGAGCTGTGTTGTTTTTATTTTGAACATAAAGTAAAACTAGAATTTAGTGAAAACCATGTTCTTAGAGAATGTAAAAGACTTCCGAGCACACGGCCCTTTATGGCAATCGTCAATAAACCCAAAAACATAGTTAAAAACTTTTGCAGTAAAGAATACATACCATCCTGGTAATTGCATAAGCAAATTCTATCTACCACTTAAAGCAAATGACTGCTTCTTCTTTCAAACTCATCCCAAAAATAAGAAAATGGAATTCTTTAAAACTTATTTATGGGACTAACATTCACCTGATACCAAAGTCAAACAAGGTTCTGTAAGAATATAAATTATATCCCTGGTGGATAAAAAATTTTAGAAGCATCACAAATATGCATACATCTCAATTTGTGATGTGATTACATCCTGCACACTCATCCAAGTTTGAAATATTGTATGCTAAAGTGCACTTACTACACCTGACCTACAAGAGAGTGTCTGGACGTCACAGTCAATGTGGCTGATGGGAAATCATGTCTTGCTGTCCCTGTCTGGCACTGGGAGAGGTGTGTATTGCTTGGCACTAGATTTGGAAAAGATCAAAAAGTCAGTATTTGGTGTGTGCTGAATATGTGCCACTCTTAACACCATGCTAAGATTGGGAAATTGGAGAGGCCTCAGGATGGCTCGAACCATGGAATGGCTGGCAAAGAAAATCTTTAAGGGAGTTTTAGCAGTTGAACTTGTGGGTGTTTTTGGAGCTTAGTTTTTGTTTCAGAAGATAAACTCAAGCCAAGATGAACAAGAGATCTCCCTTCATTTTCGAAGTTTATTACACATCATGAACGGTCTGGACTGTGTGGAATTAAGAACAAGATCAAGAAAAATGGTTGAATAGCAAAAATTAAGGATTTGGTCACTGATCAATGTTTATCCTTACAAGAAACCAACAGTATCATCACTCAGGATTAAAATTCCACCGCTGAAATGGATGGAATCTGTACTATGTGGAGCAAAATAAAAATTGTTATTCTGGTCTTACTCTTTGGGCTTGAAAAAGCTGACTGAAGTATGTTTATTGTACTATCAATAAACTTTTTTTTTTGGTGCTACTGAAATAAAATGTCTATTAAAAAGCAAAAAAAAAAAAAGATTGGGAAATTGTAATCTAAATACTCACGAATAAGAGACCATCTTACTAGCAAATTTAACAGCACATCAAAACAAAACAAAAACAAACAAACAAAACAACTATTATCAAATGGGATGTCTCCATGGGAAGCCAAGAAGCAAGGATCGTCCAGCATATACAACCAAATGTAATAGAAAGCTCTTACAAAATAAAAAATTAAAGTATGATGGAAAGGACTTTAACATGAGTCCAAATCATTGTGATAAAAAGTCTCAAATAATTGAGCACAAAAGTAATATACTTCTGCATACTACAGGGTGCATAACACTAACCCACATGGGCCTCAGCATACACAGTACATCTCTCTAGCCCACATGAGCCTCAACATAATCAGGCTGGATCTCACTAACCTAACCTACCTGTACACTCGCTGATGAAAGCCTGAAAACTTTTGCCCAAGGTGAGGGAAAAAAATTAAGGTTCTAAGAATTTAACTTCTATTCTACATCATACTGGAAGTCCTAGGGAGAGAAATTGGGTAAAAGAAAGAAATAAATGGGATCTGACTGAGAGTATAAGGGACTAAATCTGCCTCTTGTTGCAAAGGGCATCCTTACAGAGAAACCCTAAAGCCTTTATTGGTAGTGCTGTCAGAACTAATAAATGTATGAAATACAATTTCAGAACACATTGCTATCGTATCACTGTAAAAAGGCTTCTCCCACACAGCCAAATAAACAACAGAGTGAGGAATAATGAACAAATGGGAGAAAACATTTGCAAGTCATATGTCATACAAGAATTCAATATGCGAAGTGCATGAGGTCACACAAGAAAATCATATGCAAGAAAACAAATAGCCTGGTTTTGAAAACGAGCTGGGCGGTGGTGGTGCACACCTTTAATCCCAGCACGTGAGAGGCAGAGGCAGGAGAATCTCCAGAGTTCAAGGTCAATCTGGTCTACAAAGTGAGTCCAGAACAGCCAGGACTACACTGAGAAACCCTGTCTTGGAAAAAAAAGAAAAAAGAAAAAGAAAGAAAATGGATAGAGGCCAGAGAGATAACTCAATGACTAAAAGCATTTGCTACTCCTGTGGAGGACCCAGGTTCAGTCCCCAGCACCCTCATGACAGCACACACCATCTGTAATTCCAATTCTAGTGGCTCCAAGTCCCTCTTCTAACCTCTGCAGGCAATGGGATGCATGTGGTACGCATATGTACATGCAGGCAAAACACTTATACACATAAAATAAAACAAATAAATGTCAAAATTGATAACCTTAATAAACATTTTTCAAAAGAAGAGACACAAAAAGTTGATACGTACGTGATAAATATCCAACATTATGAGTCATTACAGGAACAAGATGAAGGCCACGGACTATTACATCAGATCCGTTAGTGGACTGCTGCCGAAGCGGGGAGAAGACAGTGAGGGTTGGCTGCTGGAGGCGGGGAGGGGAGGGAATGCTTGTACAATGACAGTATAAATTTAAATTAGTAAAATTGTATAAGAGTTCTAGAAAACAATCAAAGTGGAATTCTCATATAACCCACTAATTCCAGTGCTGGAGATGTATCAAAGGAAAATAAAATCAGCATGCAGAAGCCTTTCAAGCCTAATGTCCATTATAGCATCATTGATAATAGACAGGTTATGGAGTCATCAAACATTCTCATCAATGGATGAGTGCATGAGGAAAACAAATATGCACATTTCTACACACTGTGTCATATTATTTTATAATAAAGGAAATTGTGACACAGATAAAACTGGTGGACATTAAGCTAAGTGACATAATTTAGGCACAGAAAGACAAATACTGTATGATGTCACTTAAATGTAGAATTTAGAAAACTCATAGGAATGGAGTGGAACAGTCAGTTCCACGGTTAGAGTGTGGATGGGAAGGTGGTGGTTGGAGGTACAATACCTCTACACAGGATGAGTAAGTTCTAAAGGTCTAGTGTACAGTGTGGTGAGTCCACTTTATTACATACTCATTAATAAACATTTTGTAATCTTGAGACTTGCTAAGAGCCTTGCTAGATCCTAAGTATTATCACTGTAAAAAGTAAATCAACTATAGAATGGATATATTGATGAGGTAATCACTTTGTGTATGTCTATGTCAAAACATATTTTACAAATATAGAACTTTTGTGGACTTTACTCCAATAAAGATATAAAAAGCCAATACTAAAATCCTAATCAAAAGGCAAAGGCAGGTAAATATAAATATATGATCTAACTATAAGCTTCCTACAATAAGCTATATATTCAAAGGCATAATCTGTTCAGAGGCTGTAAAAGACACACTATGTCAACAGTTGTCAAAGCAGAGAGAGCAGGCACTAACACCAGATAGAATAAATAATCACAATAAACACAGCCATCAAACATTTACCAAATTTCATAGCCTCAAAACAATGACGCAAAAACTGACTGATTTAACAAATGGGCAATTGCACAATAATAGTTGGACAAACCCAGAGAAGTTAATGAGGCAACAGAAGATGTAAGCAAAGCTACAAGCTGGTTAACTGACGTCTATAAAGCACAGCTGCCAGTGATGGGAAAGCACACACTGTGCTCAGCAGATGGCCACACCTTCACAGGTGCATCTAATGGACTCTAAAAAAACGTCATTAATTTTAAGAAAAGTTGAGATTATGTAAAGTATGTCCTTTGGTTCGCAACAGAATGGAGGTAGAAAATTTGGGGAAAATCACACTTTGAAAATTAAACAATACACTCTCAAATAGTTAAAGTTTCACTAAGTGAGAAGACACTGAATGAAGATGTTAAGACCATATACGAAAATATTGGATGAGGCTAATGCAGTGATGTCATTGAAATTCATAGGTATGGATTACTACAAAAAGAATGAAGATTAGAGCAGAAAGTAAAGAAGAAGAAGAAGGGGGGAGAGGAGGAGGAGGAAGAGGAAAAAGAATGGGAAATTTTGAAGTTGGTCTCTTGCAAAGATTGAAAAGACTGACCAATAAAAAAAGTACTCGAACTAATATTTTTTATTTTAAAAATTTTTTATTTGCAACAAGAAATTCCTTTGAAGAGATTTTTTCTTTGTATTTATTTTTTAATTTTTTATTTTTATAAGTTATTCACATTACATCACAATTGTTATCCCCTCACTTGTGTCTTCCCATTCTTACCCTGCCTCACTCTTCTGCCTATTCCCTTCCCCTAGTCCTCTGACCGGGATGGGGTGGGGGGTTGGGGGAAAGGAGGGCTCCTCCCCCACCATCTGACCACAGCCTATCAGGTCTCATCAGGATAGGCTGCATGCCCTTCCTCTGTGTTCCTTCAAGGCTGTCTCACCAAGAGGAAGAGACCAAACCGCGGGCACCAGTGTTCCTGTCAGAGGCAGTCCCTGATCCTCTTCTTCCCACCCATGCCCACTCCACATGGAGAATGAGCTGTCCATTAGCTTTGTATGAACAGGGAGTCTAGGTTTTCTGTATACATTGTTCTTGGTTGGTGCATCAGTTTGTGGCCGGACCCTGGGTCCAGATCCACTGGCCTTAATGGTCTCCTTGTGGAACTCCAGACCCCTTCTGGTCCTTCCATCCACCCACTCTTCCATACTCAGCCTTCTGACCAGAGTCCAACTTCTAGTCCCAGCATCTGTCCTGATCCCCCGCTGAATGGAGACTCTCAGAGGATATCTATGTTGGGCTAATATCCACTTATAAGTGAGTATATACCATGCATGTCTTTCTGGGTCTGAATCACCTCACTCAATGATCTTTCCTAGTTCCATCCATTTGTCTGAAATTTTCAAAATTTCCTTGTTTTTGATAGCTCAGTAATATTCCATTGTGTATATGTACCACAGTTTCTTTATCCTTCTTCAGTTGAGGGACATCTAGGTTGTTTTCAGATTCTGGCTATTATGAATAAAGCTACTATGAACACAGTTGAGAAACTGTCCTTGTTGTATGGTGGACCATCTTTTAGGTATATGCCCAGGAGTGGTATTGCTGAGTCTTAAGGTAAAGCTATTCCCCATGTGGAGTTAATTTGTTTTTGTTTTTGTCTTTGTTTGTGTTTTGTTTTTCGAGACAGGGTTTCTCTGTGTAGCCTTGGCTGTCCTGGACTCACTCTGTAGACCAGGCTGGCCTCAAACTCACAAAGATCCACCTGCCTCTGCCTCCTGGGTGCTGGGAATAAAAGCGTGCATCACCACACCCGGCTGAGTTAATTTTTTTTTAAAGAACATAAGGAGATTATTACTGACAATCTAACAGACACAAAAAGGAATATGATGCAACCTCATAAACAATGGTATGAGAACAAAGCAGATAATGTAGAGGGGAGAAAAAGACAAACTCAAATTCCATAATGAAACAAAAGCACACAATCAAAAACTCTCCTCACAAAGCAAGGTCAGAACAAGATAGAGTGGTGGTTCTTCTCAACTGTCAACCTGACAGGATCGGAAGCTCCTGTGTGGGATTAGCTAGCCTCTGGGCGCACTTGTGAGGAACGATGCTAATTTAATCAATTGAGATTTGAGGCCCCACACTAGAAATGGCAATGCTGTTCTGAGACCTTAGTTCCTGAACTGTTTAAGGGGATGATAGCAAACCAAGTACTAGCATCCATTTTCCTGCTTCCTATAGCAACAGATGCAATCTGACCAGCACATCCAATAAAGCTAGAGTTGACCTGTTACTAAAACCAGCTAAGACTATGAGAAAGGCAAACAACAAAAAAACTAGCACTGATTTCAAATCTAGATACAGAAATACTGAGAAAAATGCTGGGACCCTCTTGTGAGCAGCTCGTACAAACGATTATGTGCTGCAACCAACTGAATTCTCCAGTGAATGCAAAGTTGTTTCAAAATATGTAATCTCTAAGCCATATTGTCATTGTAGTACACTGAAATTTTTTTTCACAAAATGCAACACATTTCTACAATGAAAACAATGTAAAAAGCTAGAAATATGAAGATTGTCTCCAGCTTGGTAAAAGGTGTTTGAGTAAACCTTACTTATACGTAGTGATGATCAGACACAAAGCTCTCACCCCACGATTGGGAACAAAGCACGGACCTCTCTCCTCACTACTTCTGGTTCACAGGGACCTGAAAATTCCTGACCAGAAAAGTATGGGGCCAAAATAAATTAAAGAAAAAAAAGCATCGTGGTGGCTATTCTTGATTGTCAACTTGACTACATCTGGAATTAATCAAACCCTAAGAATTGAGGGCACACTGGAGAGGGATTTTTGATTTATTTGAATTAGGAAGATCTACTTCTAACTCAGATCTTTGAGGTAGGAAGATATGCCTTTAGTCCATATCTAATCCTAAAATAAAATTAAGAAAACAATTCAACTTATGCTAGCACCAAAAGTACATTTGAAATACAGTAGGCAGACAAAGCATAGGATTTGTTGATGGAAAAGTGGGAAACATTGTCTAAAGACTAAAGAAAAGTTGGATAAATGAAAAAATATCCCATGTCCATTGATAGATAGTAAGATACATTTTTTAAGATACATTTTTTAAGATGCCAATACTCCCCAATTTCATGTACAGACATTATAGTTGCTATCAGCATTCTGGCCATTAAAAAAAAAAAACTCACAATAGAAAAACCCAAATTCTGATAAGTGATAGCATCCTGTGCTAAGTTATCTAAGCAGACTTCCCTATGAAGGAACATTTCTCTAAACTGGAATCTTCATTTAAGCTATTATCCTAATACAACTGTCACAATACCAACTAATTTTTTAATTCGGTTTTTGAGGCCCTTCTACTTATTCCAATTGCTTTACTACTCCAGGGTCATTGGGAGAGGCTCCTCTTCCCCCCGCACCCGTGGCAACAACAGAGAAAAAAGAAATGTCCAGTTAAACCGGGCAGACAAGGACCAGGAGTCCACCATGGGCTCCCACTGTGGATGTAGCTCTGCAGCTCCTGCCTGCCTGCTTTGTCATTTGGGGTTCCATGTTATGCCTGTAGAACAATCTACATGAGCTAAGTTAGACACAAAATCAAAGGCTTCCTGAGGCTTTAAACAGTGCATGTCTCCTCTCTGCCCTTGGCTTGCAAGCCACCTGAACGTTTGTAAATACTGAGGTCTTCAACTCCTACCAGGGACCCTTGTGGAGCTGGAAAACCAAGCCAAGCCCCATGTACAGTCATGATTAGCACGAAAAGCCAAGGGGGAAAAGAAAACCTTTAATCCAAAATAAAAAAAATTAGGTGAGAATTCACATTCTTCCTTGAATCTCTTTGCTGAGCCACTACCTAGCAATCCACATTCACTCATGAGTTCTGCCACATAGCATAACCAAAAGGAAAAGTGAATGGGGCTTTTTGGAGTTATCATGGAGTTTGGGGGCACCCCAGTCTATGCAGAATACAGAATGTCTAGTGCAGAGAAATTGGTGAATAAGGAAAAAAAGACAAGGGACTTTTTCAGGTAGCTGAAGGAAGGAAAAGTGTGGTCTGGGCCTTCTAACAAATGTAATCACTCGGAGGATGGTCTCTCAACAGCCTTCTCACTGGCAGCCCTTGCTCTACACATATTGTGAGCGTAAAACAACCTCAAAGAAGAAAAGGAGGTTCTCTCAAAACATCAGTTTCAAGTTGTTGCCCCAAATGGATGTTGCACATTCTACTTTGTTTTTCTGCCAAGATGAAGATAGTGTAATAAAAATAGCCAAGATATAGAAAAATCGGAACATTTAAATTTTAAATTATAAAAAACTAGGCTTGTATTTTTTCTTACACTTTGAAATATTTTCCAGAATCAGTACTATTAAACCACTGAGCAGCCTGTATATCTTTTCGCTTGAATTTTATTTTATTTTTTATATTCTAAGGAATTGTGTGTGGTTTCTGCACTTGCTTCTGGAAATACATCCTCCATGTGTGATCGATGTTGTCAGGGCGCAGGAACGAACACAAACAATGAATAATAAATCTAGGTTATAGCTGCTCACAGAACTTACTTAACACTGTCCAAACTGTGGCCAACAGCTTTCTACAGATTAGCTCCCACGGGGAAAGAAAACCCTGCCTGCTGCTTGTGTGTGTGCGCGCTGAAGGCCACGCTCAGAGTCTAAGCCAGCTGTAAAAGCAGGTGAGAACTGAAGGGCACTTGCAGAGTTAGAAGCTAGGAAATGAGTCCCGAGGCGTTCAAGAAAAGAAATGCACTTTCCTCCTGTTTCCTCGACTTTTGGAGAAAAGAACGTCAATAAAAGAAATAGATTTTAAGTTGAGGCCCAAAAGACAAGTTATGGACTCTTTAGGGCAGAAAACAAGAAAGAAAGGATGTGGCTGGGGAGCCTGGCAACAGTTAAGGGGCCAGAAGAAAGTACTTTGGCTGACAAAGCACCCTCAGCTCTATTATGCGGGAATTTACACTTGTGATCTCCGCTGCTATGTGTTGGTGTTTTCTCTTGGAAACATAATCTATTTTCCTCGACCAGCTCCAAGAGACTTGTAGGGGTCCATCCACAGGACTCTTATCTATGCTAGCTCTAGTGGTCCAAGGCATTTCAAATTCTGTAAGCTTCAGGCCAGTACCCCAGGCCAGGTGTGATGGCACATACCTTTAATCCCAGCCCTCAGGAGGTAGGAGGATTCTGTGAGTTTGAGGGCATGCTGATCTATATACAGAGTTTGAGGTCATCCAGGCCTTCATAATAAGATCCATTCTCAAATAACAACAACAACAACAACACACACACACACACACACACACACACACACACACACACACCACTAAAACCCATACTCCTTTACCTACTTCCCTTCCAAAATCCTGTCACCTGAAAATATGCTTCATATTTTTTACTTATACCCTATTTATTTCTTCTATTACACTGATAGACACCTACTTGGCTTCCTTAATCGCTTCTCTTTTTTGACCCACGGACTTGATCGTCATTGACAGTATAGAACTCATTCTGGTGAAAGAATTGGATGCTGGAGATGGAGAGATGGCTCAATGGCTAAGAGTATTGGCTGCTTTTCTATGGATCCTGGCTTCAATTCCCAGCACCACAGGGCAGCTCACAACCATCCATCCATAACTCTGCAGACACCTAGCATGCATGGTAACAGACATATATGCAGACAAAACACCCACACACATAAAATAAAAAGAAATATTTTTAAAAATAAAGTATTGGATACTTTTTCTACAATGATGTGTTTTGCACCAGAAATAAGACATTTTCCTGCAGTCTTAAAAGGTCAATAGTAGGATTGCTACCAGTTCTTCTCCCCAGGGCAGCAGAGCCTACACTAAGTTACTCTCTCAGCTTCTGCTATAGTAGTGCCAACGACATAAATCTAAATTGACCCTATCCCTCAGGACATAATTCAGGGCACAGAAAGCCTATTGTTGCCTTTCCCCACTTCCAGCCTTGTTTGCCTTAGGTATCTTCTCTTCCGGTCTGAACCACTTTAGGGTTCTAGAGTAGCTTCCACCACAACCCTGTTTCTCAAGCACCACTCTTGCCTCTGCTGCATCTAGACACGCTCTGATGTCAAGACAGTGAAGGTAGCAGAGTTCCCCGGTCCTCGCTGCTTCCTTTTCCACCTCCACTCTCTGGATTCCCACTCTCTGACTCCTGTGGCAGCAGGGAACCAGAACGGACAAGAGGAGTTTCAAGTCTTTCTCCAAATCCGTGACCACAAAACAGAAGCTCCACATTGTGTCCGGGATGTTGAGATAGCTGGGGATGATTAGAGGGGGTGGAAGAAAGAGGAAGCTTCTGAAGACATCTGACCATAGAGTGTTTTGCTCATGAAGTCCATGGGGAATTTGATATTTTTCTTCTCCTGTATTCTAGAAAAGAGTCAGAAGACAGCCTGAGAGGGATAACTCTGTCATGTTCCTTGAAAGATCCTCCCTCCGAGTCTTATCATGGTCTTTTAGCATGAGGGAGGGCATCAACCACATTAATCTACTCAACTGTCTTTGCCATTTGACTGTAATGGTTTCCTTTTGGGGTCTCTGGGGCCCCATTAAGTCTCTTGTTGATGTTCTTTCTGCCTATAGTTTGAATCCTCAAAGAGTGACATCTAATTCATGATGCTGGATAGAGAGCAGACACCAGAACACTCCTTTCCACTGCTCCGGTGTTTCCGGTGAGCTCTTCTCAAATCCAGATCCTCACTAGAGTGCCCATAAGAGTACCTGCTACAATTCAATATATTTTCTTCATTGAGTATGACCTCATTAAGGCCAACAGCTTCATATATCAACTAAGTAAGTATCCTAAAACATCCAGTACTCGATTGGCACATGCAGCAGTGAATTGAAGCATACACTTGAAAAAAAATTAAGATACTGTTTGTGAAGCTATTGCCTGGCATACTGTGAGCATTTAGTTAGTGTCAGCGTATTATCATGGCAGGCAATGATTGTCAGGAATAAGTAGAAAGGTAAATCGTGAAATGTCTTTCATCTCACACAATAATTATGTAATTGTAATAATATCTGAAACATGGTTTTTGCCAGCTTTATATTCGAGATTTCTTACGCTTTTAAGACTCCAGGTATCCATGTGTCTTAAACAAAGCCATTTCTCAGCAGGGATTCTTGTGAAATGGAAGTCGCGCTGAGAATTACAAAAGTGTAATAGCCTACACCTTTTTACAGCTGGGCACAATTTCCTGAGGGTATACAGTATGTTCTGTACAGAGAGAAAGAAAAATAAAGCTGACATCCTGAAAATTATATCACTAAAAACATCAGTGGCTTCAACAAAACAAAAGGGACAAATGGAAATGTACGATACAACTGAGAAATACAGTGTCTAGGCGGCTCTTGCACTAATGCAGACTAGCATTACAAATTTAAGTATGGGTTCTTTCATTAGTCATGCAATATTCTTTAACTGAAATATATGTAAAACTTGCATGTATGCCCACTGTGTAAGACTGGTGAATGTGCACAACCGTCACAAGCTCATTCAACTATATTCTCCTCGGAGAGTTACTCTCCACATTGTCATCCTACGGTCTTAGACACTGAGTATGCCCTTTGCAGTTTCCTGTACTTCTGAAGGTCAATCCCCACTGTGAGCTAACAAGTAAATGAAAACTTAATCTGACTGAGAGAGTTAGCAGGGGAGCTTTTGAGAAGTGATGAGGCATAGATCAAATTGTCAGAGTGGAATCCTTGTGATAGAACCTTCTAACTTTAAGAAGAGGGAAAGAGACCCAGATGTATATAGACATACATACATACATACATGCATACATACATACATGCACACATACATACATACACACATATGTGCATAAATTCTCATTCTCTGTGTGTCTCTGTCTCTTTCCCTGGCCCCTCTCTTCCCCCTCCTACCTCCTTGCCATGTCATGATGCCTTGTATAATTTTCAAAACCCACAGTCCCTATAAGCCTCTTTTTTGTAGACTAGCTTGCCTTGATGCCTTATAACAGGGAAAAGCAGAGAACTGTTCCCAGCCACCTCTAAACATTCAATAGTTCTGCCATGTACACAGAATAAAACCCAGAACTCTTACCCTGGCCTACAGAGCCTCACAACTCTGTAGATCAGCTCTCCACCAACCCACCTAACTCACCTCATGCCCTCTGCACGCTATATCTGCACAGAGGAAATGTTACTCTCTCATGTCAACCTCAGACATTTGCTCAGAATTTTGCACTGGGTTTCTTCTAGAAAGTCTTCCCTCCAATTTGCACAGAGCTAGGTACTCCTGGCAAGCAAGCCATTCTCCTTTCTTTTCTCCTCTTCCCCACCCCTCATCCTCTCTTGCTTTCCAGCCAGACAAGGTCTTAATTACCATGTACCTACCCCAAGCCAGGCTCAACTTTGCAACCCTCCTCCCTCTGCCTCTCTGGTGCTGGGATTCCAGGTCTGCAGCACCAACACCCTGGAAATGAGTCAATATTTAAATGTCACTTGTTCAAGAGAAGATGGCCAGAGTAACAGCCCACCAATCTCCCCATTTCACCTTTCTACAACCACTGGTGCCCTTCATTTTTTGTCCTGGTCTTTATATTCAATGATAATGGAATCCTCACTTCTTTCATTCATTGGTCTTGCACAATATCTGGGAAGGTGAGTATGGACTGGATGGGTGGATACAAGAATCACTGAATTATAAGTGGGATGCAACTTTTCTCCTTCCCTTTCTTTTTTCCCTTCTTGCTTTCATTTTCCACTCATGAATTCTGACAGTTTCCTTCAACACCTCTACAGCAGTTTTCAAGTGCACCCTCTGCAAAAATCTCCCAATTTTCAGAAAGAAGCCCCCCTTCCAGAGAAGTACCTGACTTGGTTTGCTCGAGGGAACTGGCTTCCATATTAAGGCACAGCGTCCCACACCCGAGAACTCCTGTCCTTTCTCTTCTATAAGACAACACTTCCTGTTGCGTGAACACACGTTCTCAACTGCATCAGTCTACGAAGGCTATGCTCGCTGTCAGAATCACCTCTTTACACATGAAGAATAATAAGAGGTTGGTTTGCTCCTTGCAGATCGGTTTGTTCCTTTAGCTCAACCGAGACAGCAAGATGTAGAGAAGAGCCAGATGGCTGCGACTGGGAGGAGGGAAGTCTCTGGAAAATAAAAGATGCATCATTGCATATTCTGTGAGAAATACTGAATATTTGCAGATGATATTTTCTTACTCCTGTTACCAGTTACATAAATTTTCAAGATATGCGCAGTAGCTCTGCTATTACCATATTTTAAAAAATCATGTTAGACATATAATGGGATTTTATTTCCAAAAAAGTACAAAGCGCCCTACTGAATATGGTGCATCTATGTTTTCCAGCATTCCTGTGATGCAGAATGGAAGCTAGAGTCATGTGCACATGAATATTTAGTCCCTTAAGGTACCCTATTTTAGCTCTCTGACCCTGGACAGCTTATAGCTCCTCATCTATAAAATGAAGAGACTAATAATTTTGCTGTATGGTTGCGGTAAGTTGTAAATAACCAGACTCATGATCTAGCCAACATCCAAGGCACAGTATCTGCTCCAAGGAGCAGAATTCCTTTATACAGAAACAGGGACATGAGTGCCAAAGCTATGACGTAATGATACATTCTAAGTCTCTCCATTCCTAGTTTGGTACCACATCACCTTCAGCTCATGCAATGAATATTTAGTTTGTTCTTCCTTTATGCAAGGCACTATTCTAGGTAGGAATTGGGGATTCAGGAAAGACCAAAAGGTTTTTCCCTCAACAAGCATTTGATTCCAAATGTCGCTAGACATACGGTTTATTGATAAACAGTTACGTTTTCTTTTAACTTTAGTTTTCTTGACTTTAAGACTTTTTATGGCTGCTTTGTTATTTCTCATAGAGAGAGGGAAAAAAAACTCAATCTTGAAGTTCAAGAAGAGAACTGTTGTCAAAAATCTTTTCTTTTTCCCCTAAATAAACACATTTCCAAGCATGATTCAGAGTCTTAAAACATGTTATTATCCCTTTCCAGTGGCTTATACCTAAGGAGAAAATAAAAACATACTAAAATAAAAAGCAGTAATTTTAGTAGCTTTGAAAAAACCTTCTCCTGGGTGGCTTTTCCTAATCATTTCACTTTGTGATTAACAAAGGCATTAGGACACATTCACTCGGTCAAATACATAGAATTAAAGAAAACAAAATTCACCTTTTAGACTGTTGATGTACTATTATAAAATCTGAATAGAAAATTAATCACTGCTAATCAAGACGATGCCTTAGCAACAAGTGATTCCAAATAAAACCCCAGAGAAAACCAGAGGCTATAGAGTAGGTTGCAATCGGGAGCAATTACAATTCCTCGGAGGGAAATATTTACGTGGAGGCTTCAGACTGAAGTCCTAATGAAAGTCGTTTACGCTGTATGTCAAGGCTCATGTCACAGTTAAATGGGGATGAGCCGCAAGGAGAGTAGACACCTGAATCACAATATTCAGAAAGCAGCAGCCAGTTCAGAGAGATTTAAGGGAAACTGGTCTTTTGTGTCACAGCTTTGAGGTTAGAGTATGGCCTTAGGCAGCTACCAGGGAGAGTATGGGCTCAGAAGCCTTATAAGAGCTCAAGGAGGCGCTGGGTACACCTGGGTCACAGGGTTCAGAGACGGCAACCGGATGTCTAAGTAGATTTGGGTGAGATTGACAATCCTGAAACCCAAATAGGTATGGGAAGAAATGTCAGCAGTTATCAAAAACATTCTAGACAGAAAGGCTGATAAGGAATGCCTCCACATCTCTAAAGTAAGTACTTAAGATGCTGGATCTAGAACCAAAATTTCTTGTTTGTTGGAAAATCGTGACTCTGTTGGCTACCGCGGGACAACAGCCACACGCCAAACCCCAGAACCTGGTTTAGGAAGGCTGCAGTCCAAAATGTGTGGGAAAGATGAGACAGAACAGCAGCCGAGAAGGCTAGAAGCTGCTGCCAACTGCACCACTGCTTAAACTGATCGGGCTTTGAGGATTTTACCTGTCAAATGCCCTCAGATTCACATGATGCCGAACTGAGAGCCGCATTGCTTATTCCTGGCAGAGGGACGCAGAGAACCTGGAGTGTCCATGCCCACTCCTAGCACCAATTACTAGTGAAAACACTTCGCTTCTGAGTGAAGGAGAGTATGTAATCCATGAGGGGGCGGGGGAACGGGGCGGGGGCATGGGCCAGTCAGGGACATCATCGGGTCAGGAAGCTGGAGACACATGCAAGGGCTGACAGACAGACCCAGAGAGCCCCCTGCTTGATTATAAGAGCTTATAGGCTGACTAGCATTCTTCATACCTTCCCACCAGAGCCGCAGTGAAATAATGGTGGATTACAGCTGCTAGAGGTACAACTTTCTCTGCAGAAGGTAAGTTCTGGATAGAAGACGAAACAAAAACACTCAAGAACTTTGGAAACTGTCGCGTGCAGCCACATTACGGCATGAATCAATGGCAAGCACAAAGCACAGCCAACTCTTTGACAGAATAACATAAATCCACAACTCCAAAATTCTCTCTCAGTTCTTAATTCCTCAGCATAACATGTCCAGTGCCCCATGAAAAGACACCAGAGCCTGGAGGAAACAGAAGCAGAAAAGATATAGCAGTCAGCTACCTAGACTCTGATACCAAAGGGGCTACCAGCCTCAAATGGGGAACTGAAAGTCTATGATAACACATTTCCCAGTGGGGAGGAAGAGCAGACAGCCTGGAAGAGCGATGGGTGGGTATCCAGACAGATGAGAACGCTAAAGGGGGTAAAAAACGGAAAAAGAGAAGAGCTTCAACTGTTGCAAAAATCAACAATGTCTCTCATGAGCTCAACACAGATATAGAGGAAAAATGAACTTAAAAATAGGGAAATTGATATTTTCCAAAATTAAATGCAATAAGAAATAAATTTTTGAAAGTCATCCAAGATCTGTAGAAGAACTTTCAAAGGCCTATTATGTGTATAACGCGGGTAACAGACTACGAGAAAGAGCACAAAACAGGAAGTATGGAAGTGTTGAAAATAACGGCCAGGAGTTGTGCGGCATGAGTGACAGACACCAAACCCCAGATCTAAGAAACTCTACGTAAAGATAATTAGGCAGAAAAAATATATATATATATATATATATATATATAGTATTTAAGGATTAACCCTTAGGACAATAAAGAAGGGGAAAGGGTAGTAATAAAAACAAAAAGCATTATTTTGTGCTAGGAGCTAGTAAAGATTGTTTTCAGACAGCACTCAGTACATGGTTGTGAGTGCTGAAGGCTTTGGCTCTCAGCAGGCATGAGATAACCCCTTCCTCACAAATACGTATCAAACAGAGAGAGGGAAGGAGGGAGGGAGGGAGAGAAGGCATTCTTTCAAGTTCTTTTAATAGCGAGTCACGGCTCTCAGATTTTATAGCAGTTCTGGGCTGTCTTTTTAAGACATACATTCTCTCTCACTCCAGCACTCAAAGTGCAGCTCTGCCCACAGAGACTTACGCAGATGAGAACTCACAGACTGAGTTGCATCAATAGCGCCTCTAGATAACTCCTGTAACCATGAAGATTGGGACATTCTCATGCTTCACTATTTAAAGTTGACAGGTGGTAATTGTAGAAAATATAAAAAACAATCTAGTAATGCTTAATACCAAATTAGCCTATAATTATTACGGAGGAATTATCTAACCCACTATGGTAATCAATAAAGACACCTGTTGTATTTTAGAATAACCTCATTTTACTTGGGACTGATCACTTCCCAGCCTCCATCGCTTTAATCCTTCCTATCTGGGCTCCATCCACACCAATCCTACCATGCGCTTCTCTCGATGATAACCCACCACAACCTCTTCTTCTTCCTTCTTCCTCCTCCTGTACCTGTCTCCTCTCTCCCTCTCCCTTGTGGTCCCCCAATCCCAGGCCTCTCTCCTGCCAAATCCCAAGCTTAAGCATTTTTTAATTAGCTAATCAGTTTTAAATAGGTAGAGCAAGGTATACAACAAGGACAGGTGTACGTGAGACTATGTTTCTCTGATCAGCAACTAGATCTTGTGGGGCCAATAATTAGCATCAGAATACATAGCACCAGACCAACCCCCAACAGGTGGTGGAAACAGAGGGCATGTGGCACCAGCCAGCTGCCACAACGTGAAGAAAGTGTGGAGAGGACAAACAACATTTCTATTCCTGTAACCGTCTTCTTTATCCACTTATCTATTCACCCATCTTTTCTCCAGTCACTTAACTTTCTGTAGAGTGGGCGTGGTTTCTGTCAGCAGTAGACAGGGAGACACTACGATATTAATGTAATTATGTAAATGATAGAGTAATATAACAGATTGCCCTAATGGAAGCAGGAAAATGTAATAAGTAGCAATTCCCTTATTAGAAGTTTGTGATGACCAAACAAAATACTTATGACCAAAATGCCTTGTTTGTAAATGGTAATAGCAAATTTGGTCATAATAGTTAAACATTGTCAAGAAACCCAAAGGTTTATTTAAAAAAAAAAAGAGAGAGAGAGAACAGATTGGCCGTGTGGACTCATATGATGGAATAGTATTCAGCCATGAGCAAGTATGCAGTTACATGGACTGGTCATACCAGAGTTAACTGCTCAGTGAAACTTAAAGGGCTAAGCACTATGCATGCTGGGAAGGATTCCTGATGTCAACATCTCTTTGAGTTGTTACTTTATTTCACATTAGACTGCTTAGCACAGACTGACCCCTACAATCTGGTTGCAACTCCGGACTCTGAAGGAAAGCGCCATTCCTGCCCACCAGGTTTGAACATGCAGAGGATGTCTCAAGCTGAGCATGCTCAGGAAAGGGCCTTTGACAAAATCCTTAAAGAGAGATGACAAAACACAGAAGCAATCTAGAAATGAAGGCATTGGTTTTTCGTTGTGTTGTGGTGTCTTTGTTCTTGTTTTTAGATTTTTACAGAATTTTGAAGCAACTACACACAAAACAAGTTTATTAACACTATTTACAATTAAAAATAAATTAAAACAATCTGGCATGGGTTACAGGAAGTGTAAATATTTACATTGTTCTTTCTTGTTATTCCAGTTGGCTGAGTTTAGAGAGTAAAATGTTACATGTCCAATCAAATGCTTACAGTCAAGGTAGTAAAAGCATTCTAAGAATACAGGTAATGGGCTGGAGAGCTGGCTCAGCAGTTAAGAGCACTGGCTATTGTTGCAGAGGACCCAGGTTCGATTCCCAGCCCTCACAACCAACAGTAACTCTAGTTCCAGGGCACCTAATGATCTCTTCTGGACTCAGAGACCATAAGGCACACACGTGGTGCACAAAAATACCTACAAGCAAAACACCCATAACATACAAAAATAAATAAAACGTTTAAAGTAATGTATTGTCATCTTTGTTCATTGTCTTCATTTTATCATTATACACAGAAAGGGAGGCATCACAGCCTAGAAACTGCGAAGGGTGTGTTTAAGTTACTGTTCTGAAGTAACATAACTCCTTAGATGATTAACGTTGACAGCTCATTAACTCTCCTTTTAATCAAAGCTGTAGAACATGAGATTTGGATACAGAACTGATTTTTAATTTTTTTTCTCTTTAACACAGTAAAATAAATACTATGTATATCGGTATATAATATAGACACTTAAATATGTATCTGCAGCCCATATGTCTAAAACTACTCTGAAAGCCAAAATACTTCCCGGAATATAATTTGAAATAAAAGATCCAAGAGCTGCTATTTGAGACCCTAAACTTAAAATATTTGCTAAAGCAATTTATCTCGTGCAAATCTGTTGCAGAAAACTCTTTGTTCACTCAAAGCTGAGTGTCCCCTGCTTTATGGAGGTTGAGTATTCCTGTGACTGAGATATTTACAATTGACTCAAATATTAATAAAAAATAAAGTCTGACTTCTTAACATTTATAGTTCAAAGTATTTCACATATAGACTATACATGTCAGAACAACCTGGCACAAAGTGCATTAGAAGCTGTCGCAAACCTTCCCTATGATGACGGCATATTGCATTGGCCAGAAAAGGTTACCGATGCATGGTGTCCGTGATGGCAGAATCTGGGGGACCAGTGTTGGAGGGCATCCAATGTGTTTCTAAAATAGTCAAATTGTGACATTTTCTAATCAAAGCAAGATGGTGAATCAAAGATCATAGCAAACCATGCAGTACGGATAATCTGACAACAGGGTCATTTTAGCACTCCGAAATGCAAGTCAAGTTTACTAAAACTTTCAGAAGAGAAATTCTGAAGTATTAAAATTACACCAGACAGGAGAATTATTAAGAAGCTAAAGCTTATGGGTGTTCAGAAGAAAGGAAAGTTAAGGAACTACAAGTAAGAACTTATTTGGAGGTTGAATAAGTAAACATACGTGTATTAGAGGATGTGGATAGTTTGGCCTACATTCCTCACTTCCTGCAGCCAGGACTCACTTCTATAGTTCTAAGAATAT
Source organism: Acomys percivali (assembly GCA_907169655.1). Lineage (NCBI taxonomy): Eukaryota > Metazoa > Chordata > Mammalia > Rodentia > Muridae > Acomys > Acomys percivali. The sequence continues at coordinate 90,548,582 of OU015751.1, read as the reverse complement.
AAAATCAACCTCAATTCATTTTGCTTCACGTACATTCACACTAAGTGATACTGATCAGCCAAATGCTTAGATCTATTTATTTTGCCACCAAAAAAATAAATTTAAAAATATTGTTTGGAAAGCCCTTGGCTGTCTGTCACCCTCTTGCTGTCTGGCATCTGGTCAGTGGGGCTTAATAGTCTAACTGAATCCAATTTTAGAGTCTGTTTTCAATAGACCATGGCCTTGGGAAATTATCATATATGGATGGTATCCAGTGATAAAATAAATGAAATATTTTTCTGTGTAACTGCAGGCAAAATCTAAAATTATAGAAATAATTATGTCTGAACCTTTACAGATTAAGATACTAAAAAAAAAAAAAAAAAAAAAAAAAAAAAAAAAAACCAGAAAAAACTCAACAAAGCAACCTCAGCTCTTCCAAGTGCTCAGAGTTTTCTTTCTCCAATGTTTGAACAAATTCTTCCCTAATTAAGGCTTATGTTATATTAGTGAAATAACTAATATTGTAGGATTTAATGAATGAATTGTAAAATTTATTTGATAAGGAAATATGAAATCCTCTTATTGGCTTCCATGAATAGTTCTCTAAACTGTTCTCAGTGTCCCGGGGACATCTGTCTGAATCTCTGCACTGTTGCTAGTATTCCTAGAGAATTTACATTTAATGCAGGAACCAACAGAATTAGGCTTGACTCTCTGATGTCACTGGTTTTCCATTTATCACTCTGTTCTTTGTTTCTTTTCATTCTGTCTTTAGACCGATAAGTTTTATTGCTTTCATCTATGTTATTAGTTTAGTAGCTATAAATCTTTTGTTCTGATGATTTCTGTGAAGTTTGTAACATACAAGAGTACCACTCATTCATACTAAAGAAACTTTCCAACAATGCATAAATACAGTACTTTGCAAAGTACTAACAGAGAAGAAATCATATAGGCAGCCAGATTTTAAAGGAACGGAATATAGAGAGATAGCTTGGCAGGTGAAAGCATTTACCAATGGGTCTGAAAGCCTTAGTTCAATCCCAGGATTCACATGGAGGAAGGAAAAAACCTGAAAAATCATTTGCTGATCTCCACACACACATGGTATTTAAGACTTAAAAGTTAAAAATTAAAAACAAAAATGGCAAGAAATATATTTAAGCATCAGGCATGTGGCCACAGCAGTAGCACAGCAGCAGGTCTGTAAATTGCTGAGGTCAGAGAGGACCCTGTGCCTCTTGCCTTGGCAACAGTTGTGCTGTGAACACAAAAGCTACTATAAAGTTTGTTTCCTCCAGGCTGGGTCTGTCTGACAACCTTAGAGGCACAGCGACTTACGGGATCATAGGCTTTCTCTGCACCTGAGATTGTAAAACATCTAAATTCTAAGTTACCAGAGGGAAAACGTCCCATTAGAAAGTGTAGCCTCTCACAGCAGGGAGGGACACTTCCTTTTTTCTTTTTTCTTTTTTTTTTTTTTTTTTTTTTTTTTTTTTTGGTATGGACTAGTTATCATTTTAACCAACTGAGAAATAGATGGCTAGCAAAGTCCACTTTCTACTAACTCTTAGGTGTATTTCAGCTTAAGTGTACAGCACATGCATGAGATTATACACATCTTTGGAGCTCTGTCAGCTCTGTACTGAAGAAAGTATCTGCAAGAAACTCAAGAGTGTTGAGTCCCAGCCACGATAGCCTGAAACTGCCTGGCAAATCTCTGTGCTTCTGTGTCGCATCTTCATCTGTGTCTCAGTAGGAAGTTAGAAGGGCTATGTTAAAGAATGTAACCATTATCCAGCCAAACCCGGGAATCCACTTTGTAAATTTTACCAAATTAATCAATTGTTTTGTCCTTGTACTAAAATCAACAGAAATTTACTCCTGTCCCAACTTTTGTGTCCTCAATGTCTTGACTCACAGTGATGACCAAAGGACAGTAACGTGGGACTGATACCAAAGAAAGGAGTTTCTTAACCCTGACCCGCCTCACACCACCCCCTCTGTACTGGAATTTGAACGCAGCTTACCGCACAGGGCCATGTGGGAAACACAGAAGTTGGTGAGATGCCGAGACAGAAACAAAAGCAGGAGCTGGTGGAAGCTAGTGGTGTCCTGCAGGAGAGGTGAGGCTGGACCAGCATGGAGTTGGGTAAAAAGCAGCAATCAGAGGGCTTTCGGACAACAGGTGTAGATTCTGAGTGTTTCTCATTAGGGTTGATTTCAAATGGTAAAATAAATAATACTCGATGCATAAAAATTAGATAAGGAGGTTGTTATGGTCTGCTTAGCAGTGCTTCCATCAAAAAGACTCACACAGCAAAGGCTTCATGCCCACTCTGTAGCCTGCAGCCCTATTTAGAGGAGCAGACATTTTAAGAGGTGGGGTTGAGGAGGTTTTCAGCTCACTGGCTCTGAGGCCTGAAGGGATGCTGGGAATTTAGCCATTTCTTTTCCCTCTGTCACCTTCCAGCCAAGAGGAAAGCAATTTTCCACCATTACTCTTTTGTTATGACATCTTGCCAGAGGCTGAAACAGGGCAAAGTGGCCATAGCACTCGAGTGGCCCTGAAGAGGGGGAGGCGGGGAGGTGGGGGATCACTGTGAGTTCGAGGCCAGCCTGATCTACAAAGCCAGTCCAGGACAGCCAAGGCTACACAGAGAAACCCTGTCTTGAAAACAAAAACAGCAACAACAACAAAAACCCTAAGACTCAAAGAGCCTTTTCTTTATAGAGGTTGAGTCTCACTAGGACTTGTAGTGAGGCAAAGCTGACTAGCTGACTGGGTTAGAGTGTGGCTTCCAGAGCCCAGTGGTTTGCATGCATGGATGTTCTCCCACCTGAGCTCTGCTATCCCAAAGGAGTGGGTGGTTCTGGGAGGGAAAACCTTTCAGCTGTTAGCTTTCAAGACAGCAAACTACTATAAAACTTGGAAAACTAAAAATCACAGAACGAAGACACGCAGAAGTACAATGGGGGTTTTAACAGTTGAGATGTAACTCTTTGGTTAAGAAATATTCTAGAACATGGGAAAACAGAGGCAAGCCTATTATGTAGCAACCATTGCCATCTCAGTAAAGACTTTTTCTAATTTTACTTATATTATAAATTTTATATTCTGTGGCATTGGTTATAAACTCAGATTACCAATCAACTCTGAAAACATGTTGAAAATGTTTTGTATTCTATGGTATATTCAGCCAAGATTTCATTCTTTGTGTAAAATAAGCAAACACATTCATCTTAGTAGTGTGCAGGTCCACTTTCTTCTTTGGTAAATGGTAAAATTATATGTATATTATATGCTGAAAGATTGCTTTAAAATACATATTTACATGTTTTATTGTCAGGAAATGTCAGACTGTCATCCCTATTTTACATACCTTATATTTAGGGTTGTGTAAATGTTTTCTAAGACAGAGAAAGGAGGGATCATAAGCCAAGAATGATTAAGAAGCCCTACTCTGTATTTATTATTTTTCTTATTATTAATGCATAGTATTATATATTAATGTATGGAACATTAATATCTTGAACTCAACATTAAGGAAGTACAATGAACTGCTAACATATTTTCAAACATTTAAGTCAAAAAGACACATAGGTGAATAAGACAAAAGTTCAATTATTCAAATATGTAATAGAAGGGTATTTTTTACAACAGAAATTTGATTTTTGTATTAATAAGTGAGGACAGAGAGTCTGTATATGCTAAGTCCTTTAGGTAGTGAGTCTTTGGCAGCCGTGTCACCTTATTACTTAGTGGTCACTGAGCTAATGTTCCACTCGGCTCTAAGCATGTGAGCTGTTTGCTATTTAAGGAAGTAAGCAGGAAGCCCGCCTTTCTCTTAGAGCTCTGGCGACTTCTAGGCAAACATTCTTACAATTCAGGTTGTAGCTGGTTCGTTCACAATCATAAGCTTAACGGAAATGAAGTAAGACAAGGAAAATAATATGTAGGACAGGATCAATCTCAATGCCCCAGAAAACAAAATAAATACGGCTATGAATAAAAACATGTCAAGAAAAAATGAAAAGAATTATTAGGTTTTTTATTTAACCAGATCAAGGAAACTGAGGTGAGCCAAGCTGTTCACGTGACCTTCAGAGGCGAGGGCGATGACAGTGAGGTCACAGCAGCCAGGGGTTCTTGTAAGAACACCAGAATCAATGTTAAAGGCACTTAAATTCTGCTCTGATAGCAAAAAAAAAAAAAAAAAAAAAAAAAAAAAAAAAAAAAAAAAAAAAAAACCAACCAACCAAACAAACAACAAAACAAAACAAACAAACAAACAAAAACCTTTTAAAGTCAAGCCTTTCTTTCAATTCTGTTTTCTGGCACAGCTCCTCAGACACTGGTAATGTTTTGACCTATCAACTTGGGTCTTAGAAATCTGTAATTTCTGAATTACTCCTTTAACGCGCACTAAACAACCTAACACAAAAACACTCTCTGAACCAGATTGCGTACTTCAAGGCTCATCAGTTCAAATGGCTGCCGAAGAGCCCTGGGGAACAGAAAAGCATGGTTAGTCAAGCAGGTGAAGAACTCTGGTTCTTGGTTCCAAGTGTAGCCCCACGTGGCGCTTCTGCACAGACCCCATCAGCGACGCCCCAGGCCATTTGCCATCAGCATTCTACATCATCATCTCACTGCTCAGAGACACAGGGTGGGTTAACGCCAAGAGCAATCCTTCAACTCTGAGCAGCTTGGCACCCTGGAAGTGTCGGTAGCAAGGTTTCTCACATTCGGGATGTGACATGCCACATAACGCGATAGTGAAAGAATGTGTGAGGGCAGTCACACATTTTTTTTCCCCCAATGACTTCCTTTCTCCTTGTTGATAAGAATCTTTAATTAGCCTTTCCTAACCTCTGTCTTCCCCAGCAGCCGTGATTTGAGTGAAAAGTCCTGCTCTCTCGGGAGATACGCCTTTACACAAGGACAAGCAGGATTCAAAGTGTGGAAGTCACTGAAGTAAGAGTTTTCCTGAGTGCAGCTAATGAGAACTAAACACTTCACAGCAACTGAATAGCACCAGCTCTCTGTTGTAAGCAACCATGAAGCCAGTCAACAATCGCGGGGTATCTTCTATATGCCAGACACTTTGGTCTAGGTTCTCAGAAATCAGAATTGGGTAAAATTTCACGAGACGCTCAATAACGAATGGGTTTATAGATTTATATTTTGTATCATGAATATTGAAGGGCACCTTTATGAGATCAACTTATGCGCTTTGAAAGTAACTAACTGGTTTTCCCTGATTCTCTCACAATTCATTTCTGTAACATTAGGTTAACCCATAACCTTTTTTCGTTAGTTTTGAGATAGCTAAAGGAGACAATAGTACCCATCCTGAATGCGTTCTAAGTTCTCTTATACAAACAAAATGAGGCACTGAACTCAATATTGTGTGTGTGTGTGTGTGTGTGTGTGTGTGTGTGTGTGTGTGTGTTTTAAAAAATAGCTTCCATGTGGTTCTTTCTTTTTTCTTTCTTTTTTTGTTTTTTTGAGACAGGGTTTCTCTGTGTAGCCTTGGCTATCCTGGACTCACTTTATAGACTATGTGGGTTGTTCAAGCATCCCCAGTGTTAGTCGTTCCCTCTCCCACCCCCTTCTCTGTTCTGCCATCCCATAATGTTTATAAGAAGCTGAGAAAGTCTTGGAAAGTACAAGGGAAAATAAAATAACAGTATGTAGGTTATACTTGTATGTCTGGGCAGCACAGTTTTTAACTGTCTCTGCACTCAGCTCTAGTATTTCTGATCTGATGGCACCCTGCCCAGTCATTTTGTTGCTGTAATTTTTCCAGTGAGCTTTGTGAGTGTCTTAAGAGAGCTGGTTTTCTCATATTTTTTAAATGCTTTATTTCCTATTATAACGATATGTTTGTATGATGCTTGTGTATGATGCTGTGTACACATGTCAGTGTGTATGAAGCTCAGAGAACTACTTGCAAGAATTGTTTCTTTCCTTCCACCATGAACTCTGGAAACTGTCTAGCAAATGCTTTTACCTTTAAAAACTCCTTGCTCTAAACACCATTAGGTCTGGAATACCTGAGTGTAATCCCAGGCAGCTGGAATAAAGATTTCCAGTGGCTATAAACTGAGTGATCATCTGTGGTGGGGGCTTCAAACAGTAGGGCAACTATGAATTTCCTTTAATAGATCATTAAAACAAAAATATACATCATATCTAGCATAGCATAAGATATTCTAACAGAATTGTAGATGAAATGAGAAAACCGGGACATGCCCATCACAAGAATCGCAGGTATAAGTAAGTACCTTAAAGGGTCACCGCCTTGCATGTTGAAGGTGGCGGGTTCTAAGTTCATCCACCGAGATTTTGTATTCAGCTTTAGAAGTGTAATTGTTGTGTGCTCTTGAAAACACACTTGTTCTCTTGTTTTAATCTCGCAAATGGCTATGGTAGTATTTTCAACCTCAAATAACTGCTTTTTAATGTGTTAAAGAAATGACTTATGCCCATATCTTTGTGTTGCAGAGTTTGAGACCACCGGGAAAGACCACAGACTCAATCCAAATTGTAATTAGCATAATTTATTAAAAGCTGCTAGCAGGGAGACAGCCCTAAAGCCAAATCAAAGGTGTGCTGCCCAGAAGGAGCTAATGGGAAGGGTTTTAAAGGTACAATTATCTCATTTCTGTGGAGTTTTCAGCTGTGTGAGAAATGGCTTCACTCCTCTCATCTATGTGAGGGACTTGACTCTCTTGCCCTGCACATAGCGAGAAAGGATCTGTCTTACTCCCCTGTACAAAGTGATAAGTGGGTTTACAGAATTGACAGCAAGCTGCAATAATCTCATTGCAGTTGCACTATCCTGATAAAGTGAGAAAAATATATTTACTAAATCCTGCATGACCTCAGGACAAAAGAGAGGTCAGTCTGACCCTCTGATATAAATGGTTCTTACAAGAACTTTTGCTAACCTGCATTTTTCTGCTTCTATAACCACAAGACTTTCTGATCCCCAAACAGAACTACCATGGTGACACAGTTGTGCTCTATTCTAATTAAAAGTTCACATCCTGTCATCCTTGCTAACAGTCATTATAGCTACATCAAGAAGAGGTATCAAACTTGTGGCTCAACCAGCTTGGTGACTTGTAGTCACGTGAGTGAAAGCCCAGCTGGGTCTGAGTTGCTCAATAAAAACTTCAAATCCATAAAGAGTTCAACCTGATCTCTTTCTCTTGAGTGGGAACAGCCAAGCTACAACATTTGGGGATTCATCTGCGATCTATTCTCCCTAAGGAGGATACCCTAATTTGACCCTCTGAGCCTCCTGTATTCTCTGGTCTTCTGAATTATGGTGAGTACTCTCTTCTTGGTAACTCCTGGGTGATTAATCCCTGGGTTACATGTCATTAGGGGAAACTTCATTGATGTTAGGTAAGGTGACTTCCCACTTCAGGGCACCCAAGGTTATTAGTCTGCTGTATTGGATGAATGGTGGATGGGTATTGTTTATCTGATTATTATTCATGTTTGCATTTGTTTTTGTTGCAATTCTGTCTCCCGTCTCCTTTCTGTAGCTCGCTCAGTCTCTATGCCTCTCATTGACTGGATGAAGCCTGGTGTTTAAGTAAGTCCCACGAAACCTATCTCTGAGCTTTCTTTGTTCTTATGTTCTGGCCACTTGATTCAGTTTTTCAAGGATTCTGATGTCACTTGGGTATGGACAATACAGTTTTATGCTGTTCTACATTATTAAAAAGCTGACGATGGAGTTGGGTTATAGCCCATCACCCCCAGCTCAAGCTTGTTTGTTTCAAAGTTTCCTCAAATTTCTGTATGGGTCAAAAAGGCCATCTGACTTTGGTAAGAGAGGGTACAAAGAAGAGGATGCCAGGAAAAGACACTATGTGCTTTAAAACAGCTAAAATGTAGATGATTCCCAATACTGCTGTTTATCTCATACTCCTTTTCTTGGCTTTATTTAATTTTCTAAAACCTAAAACTTTTGCTAAAATATAAACTTATCTCAAGATTTGTAAGACTATTATGTAAACTTTCTGTACTTTAAAACTTGTAAGCTCACCAAATATAGTTTAAAACCTATAAAGAAATATAAAATTAAGGAGGGATGACCCACGTATACAGCTATGGTAATGCTGTTGTATGTTCTGAGTAAAGGCTCTGGATGTTGTCTAGCAGCCCCTTGGGAAAAAGTACTACAAAAACAATGTAAATATACTTGGTATTGTCATGTCTCATCTTATTTAAATGTTTTAACAAAAAAGAATTGATATTAAAATTAGGATGGGCACAAAAATAATGTTTCTCCATTCAAGGTGATGGATCTTCAAACTCTTACTCAAGTGTAATATCTCTCTCTCTCTCTCTCTCTCTCTCTCTCTCTCTCTCTCTCAAGCTCTATAACAATTGGGGAAAACTTTAAAATTCCACATAGATAAATAGGTAGATAGATAAATAGATAGATAGATAATAGATGATAGAAAAGTTAATTTTATACTGCTAAAACTATAAATCCCTAATCTTTTAAAAGCTGCTAACTTGCTTTAAACTGTTAAAGATGATTAGGACATGCAAGTTAATGGTCAGTCGCCTTATAAATGATCAAATTCCTTAATGGACTCAGAACAATGTACAAATGTCATTTATTTACAGGGACAAGTTTTATTTACCTTTTGTATATGCTTTTAAGGTTAAGTCTGAAACAAGTAAACAAGTAATTAAAACCAAGTAAAGTTTGTTTAAAGTCAGGTGAAATTAATAGATGGTCCTCAAAGTCTTGAGAGATCTGCTGAATACGGCATTTAAAACAGCCCCATATTTGACCACATCCCCTGGATGGGGAGGCCTGGTAGCACTCAGAGGAAGGATAGCAGGCTACCAAGAAGAGACTTGATACCCTCTGAGCATATACAGGGGGAAGAGGTCCCCCTCATTCACAGTCATAGGAGAGGGGAGTAAGGGGGAAATGGGAGGGAGGGAGGGAGGAATGGGAGGATACAAGGGATGGGATAACAATTGAGATATAATATGAATAAATTAATAAAATATATTTAAAAAAATAGTCAGTAGAAAAAAATACTTCCCCATGATAGACAAAAATACCAGCTCCCAGAAGCAACCCTAAGGTCTACTCCAAGGAAACCAATTCCACCTGGATTGTGTTAATGCTAACCACTGGGCAAACTGCCCCATGCCTCCCCCACTGCCAAGACCCTGCCAGAATTGTCAACAATCAGGACACTAGAAAATTGCCTCTATCTCTTTGCCTGTCCCATGTGGAATCGAAGATTTAATGCCATCCTATGAGATATCCAAAGGTTGAAGCTATCCTGGCACAGCCCCAGGAGCTCTTCCTGTGGGGATCAGGAGTGTAGGAAGGGGTATGAGTGGGCGGCTGAGCCCACGCAGAATCCTGGGCATCAGACACCAGAGACCAGACTCAAGGTGCAGATCTAACTTTATTGTGAAATGTATAAGCCTTTATACAACTGAAGGGCCAATCAGACCATCCCATGACAGCTTCAAGCACCAATAGCAGTCAATCAGGTTGGGGTAGCTATAAGGAAATGTGGGGGAGGGGGGCAAAGTCACCTCAGGAGACTTCTGTAAAGAAGGTGGGATGGGAGAGAAGCAGTCACCACCATAACCTCGGATCCATTCTGAGACTTCACTAGTGTGCTAGGAGTCCCTAGTAAGCCAACACTGTGTCCTGTGGATCAGGATCATTCAAAGAGCCTTAGGAGCCACTAGTGTCTAACTCACCATTCCCTATGGACCTCCATAAGGCTTCTCTTCCCCACATCTGCCCTCAACAAAACCACCAAGATCTCCATGGAGAAACTTGGGGTATTCTCCAGGCAGCAGGTTCTCTGTCATTTTAATTGATATGAGACCATTTGGATTATACTTCCAGTTCTAATTTATCCTTCTCGGATCTCTGATGATGTTCATGACTTACTGGAGCTTCATCAGTTTTGCAGCAGCTACCTTGTCTGTCTATTTACATATGAAAACCAGGCCTTGCTTTTTCCAGAACTGCTGAGTCTCCTGGTTTAAAAAAAAAAAAAAAGGCAAATTCACAAACAGGTTTGACTTGCTTCATATTAAAAAAAGATAATACATAATATTAAGACTTCAAAGATTCAGAGTTTTAACATAATTATCAATAGAGTTCTAACTATCAATCTAGCCTTGGTAGACTATCATAGTTGTAGGCTCAGACTCTTAAATTTCCTTTGTTTGCTTTCTAAATAGAGACTTAAAAATGCTCCTCTCTGTGTTGAAAACATCTCTGTATTTTACATGCTTACACACACACACACACCCACACACCACAGTTTTAACCCAGAATCTTGTGTGTGTGTGTGTGTGTGTGTGTGTGTGTGTGTGTGTGTGAGTTCCCAAACTTTTGCTGTGGCTCAAAGGCATGAGTCTCCCCAAGCTATTCACAGACACTTGGCAATTATTTTTCTACAGTGTAGATTTCAGTGCAGATTACAATGATCATGCTAATGTATCTAAAGCTAATGTATCTTTTTGTTAAATGTTGGTAAATCCATGTAAACTTCAGAAAGTCATGACACAGGTACACCTGTCACAGGTCAAATGGACTCCAGAGAAGTATTCTTGCCATGTCAGTCACCAGCTTAAGCTTCCCTGACTACGGCTGCCCATCCCTGAAGGTGGACTTTTTCTTTCCCTGATCTTACCAAGACCACAGGCCTGAAATTCTCCAATGTAAGATTTTCTTCTAAGATTTATCTTCTATCCTTAGTCCATATTTGTCACAGAAGATGAGAGATATCGTCCAGGAATCAAGTGCAGACTACAAACTTCTCTAAAGTGATCATCAGCGCTAAGTGGTTCTATAAAATTGGAAAGTCCTGGACTTGCTAAAAGCTGATGTAAACTAGCCCAGTCAACGTGGTTGCTTCCTGTCTCTTCAGACTGAATCATCAAACCAGATACTTCTGACTAATGCCCTGCAGGCCCCCCCACCTTCCCCCCACCGCCTCCCCTCTATTCCCCCCAACACACACACACACACTCTGGCCTGAATCCACTCCAGGCCTTTGATAAGCATTTCTGCCTTTCTGGACCCTGACAGCATCTTATTTTCAGCTGAAAAGCAGTTACAGAAAAGAATATCTTGTCCCTTAACCTCAACAAAAGGCTACATGGTAAGTCCAAAGGAAACTAGTTCCCCTTTACCGGAAAGAGAGTCATTTTCCTTCTTTCTGGCACAAATGACAAATGGCTACCTATAGCTCCATTGACACACCAGGGGCTGTGTTGGCCTCCAGACTCCTTAATGTCACAAGTACCTGTTATAACAGACAAAAAGACAACAAAAAACAAACAAAACAGAACTTGAAAGAGAGAGCTGCTCAAGATAGAGGCTGGAATTTTACTTCATAGTTACCAAATTTACCTGGGGAAAGCAGGTGTTTGTTTTTCTCTGCTGTTTTATGCATCTTAATGGTCATTTTTAAATGTCAACGCCTATCCCGTTGTGACCCACCCCACCCCAGGCTAATCGAAACACAACACACACACACACACACACACACACACACACACACACACACAAACACAATCTAGTAATCTTAGTGCCAAAGTGGACAAAGACCTTAAAAATTTAGAATACTCTATTAGTACTCTAAAAAGAGGTCGTTGACCCTCTAGCTGAGATGGTCTTCCAAAATATAAGGAAGTTGGACCTGCTCTTCTTTAGACAAGGACTCTGTAAGACCTTGGGAGAAACATGTCATTTTTAAGCTAACAAATCGGCTGTAGTTAGACAGACTCTGGCAGAACACTGGACCATCAGGTCAACCAGCAATGATTAGAATCCTGGTTGAACTGGTCCCTTGGGGAACTACCCTTGTCCCTAGCCTCATTGGACCTCCTCACATTCTGCTTATACTCCACCTGATTGACCCTCGCCTCCTGAATTTCTTAGTCAGATTTATTAAATCTAGATTAGACTCTGCTAGACTTGTGGTCCACAGGACCCAATGCCAATACTTAAATTACTGAGAAATACAAGAAGAATGTTAATTCAGATGCATTAGAATGTCCAAGACAAGGTGGCAATTGATAGCTCATAGGTTAATCTGCTAGTCTGCTAGCCCATCTGATCTGCCTCTGACATCATCACTTTCCCAACACTAGGTGTGCACCAGGGGCCCAGGATAGAAAGGACAATCCCGCCACCCATTCCTCTCTCTTACCTCCCTCTTGGACTTTCTCTAAGGGATGGCCCCTTCTCCTTTTTTCTCTCTGTCTCTGCCTCTCTCTAGCCTCATGGCCCAGTCAGGGCCTAACTCCTCTCCACTTCTCCTCTCCCAAATAAGTATCTCCATATCAGATCTGTTGCATGTCACTATATATTTTTAAATCCTAACAGAAATAAAAGGAGAAAATAATTTTTGCTAGATCTTGACCCCGTCTCAGGCTGAAACTGAGGTGTGCATGGTTCTTACAAGAACTTGCGCTGCTATTCGTTGTTCTGCATTTGTAGCTACAAGGCTTTCTGCTCCGCTCCCTGAACAAACAGAAACCCCATTGTTACCACCCCGCCAGTGGAGTCTGTGTGGTGACAACTCCTACCCAGTGAGAGCCTCCTGGAATGGGCCTGATGTTCCTGCCAGGAGTAACTGATTACAGCTTTCTTGTTTTGAAACATTCTGCTTTTTCGTTTTACTTTCTTATCAGAACTTTTCAACATAACTATGTTGCTAGGAGACACCCTAGCTTGGGACTATAGCCAAGGGTCATTCAGGCTAGTTTACCACCGAGTTCCATTCCACTTGATAATAAAAGCATGGCTAAAAATTAATCATCAGTTAATAGTTTATATTATGACTTGAAAATAAAGTATTTTGGGCTGGAGAGATGGCTCAGAGGTTAAGGGCACTGACTGCTCCTCCAGAGGTTCTGAGTTCAATTCCCAGCAGCCACATGGTGGCTCACAGCCATCTATAATGAGATCTGGTGCCCTCTTCTGGACTGCAGGTGTACATGCAGGCAGAGCACTGTGTACATAATAATAAATAAAAATAAGTAAATCTTAAAAAAAAAAAGAAAAGAAAAGAAAAGAAAGTATTTTAAAAAGCTCCAAATAGTGATGAAAAGAGCCAAGAAAAAACTGTCTTGACTCACAGATGTTGGACATAATGAGAAAACATTGACCTTTGATAAAGAAGACACAAACGTACTGATACCAAGCTAGTGACTCAAAATTGATGAAAACATTATTCCTCTACATCATGTATTTTTGAATTGTATAAAAAAATGTAACACAAAAAAACACCCCCATTTCAAAAAATGTGTATAAAAACCTAGCTTTCTTGCTTACAAAATATACTCAGATTCAAACACTCCCCTGAGTTTGTTTCTGTTTGTCACTTCACCTATCTTTGCCCACCAACACTTCAAGAATCCCCATTCCCAAGGACCTATACCCAACTAAAACGGTCCACAACACAGCATGATGACACATTCTTAGTAAAAGTGCCCTATTCTTAGTAAAAGAACATGTCTGGTTGTCCTGCTGACAGCCATCACAGCTTTGTCAACAGAAGGTACCAAACTTATGGATTTTACTTTTATAAAACCTCTACCCACTCAGGCTGCCTTTAAACTTGTAATTACAAGATAGTATGCTCACAGCCAGGTCTGTGTGGCTCAATTAAAAATTTCAAATTACTCTGTGAGTTTGAAGCCAGCCTCATCTATAGAGTGAGTGAGTTCCGGTCAAAAATAAATAAATAAATAAATAAATAAATAAATAAATAAATAAATAATAAAAATATAACACCTCAACTTCATAAAGAGCTTTGCTTGATCTCCTTCTCTTGTGTGAGAACAGCCAGGCTACAACCCTGGATGTTAGCATGCCTCACACCAGGCTGCCTAGCAACCTATGACATCATTACCTGCCCTCCACTAGGTGTACTAGGTCCCCAAGATATAAATGGACAAACCCACCTTGTCTCTCTCTTCCTCTCTTTTGTTCTCTTCCTCTCTTGCTCTCATACCCTCTTGCTCTCTGTCTCTCTGCTGACTTTCTGTTTGTCTGTCTATCTCTCTCCCTGTATGTGTGTGTGTGTGTGTGTGTGTGTGTGTGTGTGTGTGTGTTACTCTTTCCCCTTTCCTACTCACCTCAGGATTCTACAATAAACTTCTCCATATCATATCTGTTCTCTGGCATCTTATTTCATATTTAACACTGGGAGGGTGCAGGCAACTAGGAACTCATATTTCAGGAACTTAGGGTAGAGGTCAAGGACTACTAAGAAGGGCACCTGTAAGACTGAGACCTCTAGAGAGATCTCTAGTCTATTCCTGGAGTCCCCACTAAGAGACAGAGTCCATTGCCGATGCAAATGCATAGGAATAGGAATTTATTGAGCCATCAAGATGGGGTCTGTCCAGCTCTTTCAAGCTGCAGACCCCGAGAAGCAGAGGCACAAGCCTTTCATAGGTTTTAGACAAAGAAATGAGTTTTACAGTGTGATTGGTTGGCATTTGGGCCGAAAAGCTGCAAGCAGGGAGTTACAAGTCTTGGCGTTTGGTGGTTGGATAATGGGTGGAGAGGCAAGTCAACCTATGGAAGATTAGTTGAAGCAGTCACAGGGGGCATTTAGGAACTTTTTTAGTTGGGGAGGGGTAGTGGAAATTTTAAATACAGCTGGTTGTCCTTGAGTCCAGCCAGACCCTGAGCACAGACTGAGACCTTGAGTCAAGTTGGACTCTTCAAGGTTTTTCCTGTCCCTGCCACACACACACACACAGTGATCTGCTATCTGTCTGTCCTTGGTTCAAGCTGGACCCTCTAGAAATTTACATGCTTTGGCCTTAATGGGGGTCTTTAAAGGAGGACTGAGTAGGCCAACTTTTACATTTTCTCAGACTTTGGCCTTAATGGGGGTCCTTAAGGGTGCTGGTTCCTTCACACCAAGTCTAGAATGAAGTTTCCTTAGCTATCATACCTGTAGTGAATAAAACACAAGAGTCAATGTAAGACTTCTGAATTTAGTTATGTCTCAGCTACTTTGTTAAACTTAAAGGTTATCTATTTTCAGTATATTGCTTTCCTCCTGCAAAGTGGAATGTTGATAGCTTTTGCCTCATATATCTGTTGGAAGATATCTCAGTAAATATATCTATATACATGGAAGATCCAAACATGTTTGGAATAGATGTATCATAGGCTACTTTAACATTTCTAACAAATGTTCTCATTAAATAAAACATGATTGCAATATTCAGAAAGAAAAATTCACTCCATTAGACTGTTAAAGTCATGATTTTTATAGTTAAAATGTCTGCTGTAAAGAAATATAATTTAAAATTCTGTGACATTTCAAGTAGGCATCTGCAAAACAATAATTTTCCTCCTTTAGCTACCTTGACCAGCACCCAAGGCTTTAAGAACACCTCCATTCTATTGTGTTCTTTGGTTTACAGGAATGTTAACATTCCAATTGTAACACAGAAGACTGAAAATTATTCAGAAAATAAAAATGAATTTATTTTGAGAGAGAGAGAAAGAGAGTGTGTGTGTGTGTGTGTGTGTGTGTGAGAGAGAGAGAGAGAGAGAGAGAGAGACAGAGAGAGAGAGAGAGAGAGAGATACAGAGAGAGAGAGAGAGAAAGCCTCACCAGGAAGCAATAGCTTCTCTTATCTGAAGGTTGATTTACAAATTAAACAAAGTTCTTTTCTAGAACCTCCAGTATTCACTTGTAACATAATCCTTCTCATTTGTTATTCTAACTTTCAGAGACATCCTTCCATTGCCTATTAGTATGCAAATAAGAAAACCCCAGAGACCATAGGAGAAAATTTCTCCCCCTCTATCTCTGCCCTTCAAGGCATTAGTACAAGGACAAAGAACTGTCCAAACATGGGAATTTTCCACTGACACATTCCCCCCACCCCAGTTAAAATCCCTGATAACTAGCCCCCTTCCCCTTAGAAGGGGAGACTGTTTTTCTGTGAGATGTGTAGACTCAACCCCATTTCCCAAAGCTCAACTTGAATAGAAGTGTCTCCTCTATAAAGTAGTGTCCCTTGGCATGTTCAGGTGAAGACAGCTGGAGGTCGGACCTCCAGGCACCAGTAAAAGAACCTTCCATTACTTTACCATCAACACAGCACTCCCACATTCCCTAGCACTTTTGTCCACTAGACCAACTCACTCTGCAAAGTTTCTTGCCAACAAATTATTGAAATTTCACAGATATGAGTTCAACCACACCAGGCTGGATTGTTAGCAGTGAGTTTATTGGAAATTTTTACCATTGTGAGCAGAGACTTATAGACAATAGCATTGCATGGGGGATTGAGGAACGTTCAAGCTCCTGCACCACAGATAGTCTGGTGGGGCTCCAGACAGAGAAAAATCAAGACCCAAAGGAAGAAGTACGAGTTTTCATATTTTGAGGGTAGGAGTTGTTAGATTTCTGAGGCAGTGTAAAGAGACAGAATGCAGAAAGAGGCCAGAGTCTGACCTTCAACAAATGGGTCTGTGCTTGTTGGCACACACATTGAGGGACAGTATCTCTTCCTCAGGAAACTGAAGGGTCTGCCAGGAGGGAATGCCAGCTGTGACCCTTTGAAGAGGCCGAGTGAGGGGCTTGGTAATAAAGAAATTGTTGTAGCTAGGGCAGGGGTGGGGGGCTCTCCTGTAGTTTCTCCTTCCTGAAATTGTTTGTCAGTTTGAAGAAAGACAGGACAATTGATTGCCCCACAAATATAGTGTAACAAGTCTTGATCTGGCCTTGAACTTGTTGAGTTAGTCTATCAGTGGGGAACCTGGTACCAGATGGACTCATGGTTTTTAAAGAAGGCATGAGTTGGCAGGGTATGATAAAGACCAGGGGACCAGCAATGAGTGGAGTCAGCAACAGCAATCTATCTTGGGACTGGGAACAACTGTCTGTCCTTGGCTATCAAGTGGTCCCTTTGTTCTAGTGCTTTTTTTCCAGAACTGAAGGCCTGTGTGTTAAGATGGAGGACAGGTTTAAGATGGATTCTGGTTTGCTAGTCCTTTCACAGGTCTTTGTTTTAGCCTGCCATGCTTCTGTTTCAGGTCAGGAGGAAAGGAATAAGCTAGCCATCTTAGACATTTACCATCTCTTATACCTAGTCATGGTCTCTCTCCTCTATCTAACTGCCTCCCATGGGATCTATCTAATCCCCAGTCTGTCAACAGCACAGGCCTTCAGGGTAGTCTCTAGGATTCTTAGTCACGAGTCAGGGAAGGGCACAGGGAACAGGACATGTGGCCAACAATATCCTGCTTGATTTTCTACCTTTCCCAGGTAAGAGATCCTGAACCCTGAAAGACTATTAGGTTCTCAGACAATACCTCAGTAGAATGGCTGGCGGCACCTGTGAGAGGGGGTAGTCACTGAAGGTACTGATCATCTAACATGCAGTCTCACAATTGTAACTTACAGTCAAGGCCAATCGCGGTTAAAGTCTGTGTTTTGTGGTCTCACTTATGCAAAGTAATTTGCATAATTGATAGAAAGGTGGGTCTTGATGACATTTGAGTTATTGTTCTATCCCAGTGAGTTTTAGTGGATTATTGAGGGGAGAAAACTCTTGAATATGAACAGTTAATGACTTAAAAGCCTCAGATTGGCTGAAACCTCTGGCCTGAAAGTTCACTTGACTGAGAACACCCGTGGGCTGTCAGGATCCAAGAAACTCCCTATAAAGAAGTTCAAAGGATGATGTGATAAGGAAGCCCCCCATGCAGAAGTACATCTGACACCCCTGATAAGACCCACATACTCACCTCTATGGGTATCTACCACTTTGAGACAGCAGAGGAACTGACCTGCAGATAGGATCTTCCTTCCCAAGAGTTTTTCGTTCAAGGTCCCATGATTGTCATGGCTGTTAGCCACTTAAGATATTCTTGTTGTTATTTTTTAATTCACACTTTTGAGATTCAGATCCCAGGACAAGTGGCTGAGGTGCCTATTTAACATATCGAAGTGGACCTGGCTTTAAGGTTCTCCCAGCATCCCTCAGTCCCTACCTACTACAGGGTTTGACTGGCATACCCTGCCCTCTACCTTGAGCTTTCCAGCCCACGGCCCAGAATTCCCCTTCCTCAGATACTCTTCCCTATATAATCCTGATCTTTTGCCCTTCTCTCTTTACTAATTAAAAATAAGAAAATAAGATAATAAGATGCCAGGCAACAGATATTAGATTACATGAGGTTTATTAAGTGAGAATGGGGAGAGAAGGAAAGGGGGCATGGTACCCCAGAGAGAGACAGAGAGCTAGGGAGAGAGAGGAGGAAAGAGAGAGAGCCATGATGATGATTTGGCCTTTTATAATCTTGAGTAGGGCCATGTCCCCACAGCAGGTAGGCATTGACATCACAGGTAAGCAGACTGAAGCAGAATCCTAACATTCCTCCCTTTTCCTATAATTAAAATACAAGGAACATTGCATTGTTTTTTATGTAAGGTAAGTTCAAATCTATAAATGTAGATTCATTGGAAGCAGCTTTTGGCTGCCATGTAAGTGGGAAAGAGAGTGTGTGTTGGGGACGGTAGGCCATATGACCAATGTTTCAGCCATCTTGTCAGAGCCTAGGTTTCTATTTCTCCAGCAGTCTGTCATTTACCAGAAACCAGCTGACCCTGTCATGGTTCATCAGTTAGACACTTGTTGTGGTTTATTGTGGGGGATGGTCATTCTAAGACCCCCAAACTCATAGTAAGAGCTACTCCTTTCTGGCTATAAACTAGCTTTTCCAGTAAGACTACTGGTAAAATCAGATTAAAGGCCAGCTGCCTGCGAGCAGCAGTTCCAGGAGCTTTTTCTGACTAACCAGATCTTTTACAACTTCCCTTTCTCTCTGGAATTTCTTCCTCTTCGGCGATTATAACAGCTATAAAGGTAGACACCTGCTGGAGCATTCTAGAGTTAGGTATCCATAGCAACCCTTGCTTACACAAATACCTATGCCCCCCCACGTGCCTATAAAACCTTCTACCTGAAAAATAAAATTTGAGAGCTTGATCAAAGACTTGCTTTCCTTCTTCATGTCTTGTGTCCTGTCCCTATACAGGAGAATTCTCTTCCCAAGCGTTAGTCAAACCCCGGTAGGCCAGGTCAAGAGAAAGAGAGAGAGAGAGCAATAGCAATAGCAATAAAATGTCCCGATTATATAGTGAAGGGAAAGGAAAAGTTCTTTTCTGAAAGTTCAGGGTAGAAGGTAGGGTATGCCAGCCATGTCCTGCAACAGCTAGGGACCAAGGAGTGCTAGGAATACCTGGAGCTGTTTGTCCCAGGTCTGGAGCACACCATTTTAGCCTTTTGTAAATGGATAAGGGGAGAAGTAATCAATGTCTTTGACTGCTTCCTGTTGACAGTAAGGCAGGGGGACAGTAAGACAGTAAGGGGGTTAAAAGGCTGAAATGCTGGCCAGGTTCTAGAAGAACAGGCTGTTGCATTTGCTGTCCAGGGTTTGATAACATCTGCAGCTAGGAGGGGCAATGCAGGTCCAGCTGACATAACCTGTGAGGGTGGACTGGAACATCTGTGGGTAGCTGCTTGGACGATGTCCTAGATGTAGGAAGTCTGACAGGATACTGGAACACATATGTGGGCAGAAGGCAAAGTTAGTAGGTTAGGGAGAAAATTCCCTTTAGGTGTACATTGAAACTCTTGGGAGCGCAAAGAGAAAAGGCTTGAAAATAAGGAGAGAGGCAATGCTGATAATGTTTGAAAATTTTGGGAGAGCAAAGAAAAGGTTTGAACATGGAGAACTTGCTTCCATTTTACCCGATTGCTGGCAATAATTAAAAAGCCTTAGTTTTGGATCTGTCCAGGTTTTGTTGAAGAAGTGTGCAAGTTTGGTAGTCCTTTATGTGGGCATAGGGATTTTAAATTCTCAGAAGGCTTCCCAGAGGAGCCTAAAGAAGCAGTGGGTGGACTGGTTTTCATGGGAAGGTAAAGCCAGTAATCTGGTTAGGCTGTCCCCAGAAACAGATTATGACTCAAATGACAGGTGCACAGACTGTTCCAGTGACTTGTCAGTTCTGGTTAGTGACCAAAAGAACGCAGCTCGTGGCTGAGCTGGTCCTGGGACACAGCCTATCCAGTACTAGGATTTGTGGCTGTGGTGGCAGGTGGCAGTGGAGAAAGAGCTGTGTGGTGGTCTCACCAACTAGGAATAGTCTTAGTTGTAGGTTATCAAGAAGAAACAGCCATAGTCATGCAGATTGGGGTTGGGTACCTCCTCTCCCAGTGAACCCCCAATTTAATAATTAATAATAAGATAATAGATGCCGGGCATCAGATATTAGATTACATGAGGTTTATTACATGAGCATGGGGAGAGAAGGAAAGGGGAGAGGCATACCCCAGAAAGAGATAGAGAGATAGGGAGAGAGAGAAAGAAAGAAATAAAAGAGAGAGCCACGAGGAGAGTTTGGCTTTTTATAATCTTGGGTAGGGCCATGCCCCCATGGCAACAAGTAGGCAATGACATCACAGGTAGGCACACTGAAGCCTAATACTCCCTCTCATAGCTCCTCTACGTGTGCCTAACTTCTATTTAGCAATATGACTTAATTTCATCCTGACCGTGTGCTTGTTGTTGTTGTGTGTGTGCTGGGCACTGAAGCCAGAGCCTTGTGCTTTATATATGTCCTGGAGAGTTACTCTACTGGTCCTTGATTTTGTTTTCTAATAATGATAATTTTCTATGCTTTTACAAATACAGCACTGCTATGTTTTGTAGGCCTTTAATGAGATGTAGTGTGGTCACACAGTTTACTTCTGCAGTCATTTATGGCTTTCTGTGACACTAATTGGGTCTTTTCCAGAACACATTAGGCCATTTATGCTGTCTATTGTCTTAAACACTACATTTTCCAAATATCTTAAAATTCACTTCAGAGTCTGCTTCTGTTTATAATAATTAAAGATACCTTAGGATTTTACATTTTTAGCAAATTAGAGGGTCCCTTTTTGTTATAAAATTTGCCAATTAAAAATGGCCTGATTTTTAAAAATTGCAAACAAAATATTGAATGTATGTGAATCTACAATGCCCTAGAGATGGCCATTCTGAGGATACAAACACATGGTGGCAGCAAGGAGGAATTACAGCGGGAAAGAGTTCTAAACAGTTACAAATGGGTACGTCTCAGTATCTTTTGATAACTGAATGAAAATGAAGACATGACCACACCTGGGTATTGTTGAAGAGAAGGGCTTTATTGTAGGTGTAAGGGAGAGTTCAGCCAGAGGCATCTGGAAGGGTCCAGACTGAACCTGGCCAAGAGACTAGGTCAGGAGGGGCAAGAGAGGAAGAGACTAGAGAAAGGAGAGATGGCAAGCCAACCAAGAGAGGAGCTGAGGTCCAAGAAGCTCAGAGAGGATGCTTACAAAGTAAGTGAGGAGAGATGCATGGCTAGAGGAGGTGAAGAAGTAGTTTAAGAGGTAAGAAGAAAGAAATCATACATAACTTAAGAGAGCCAAATCAGCACCTTGGTTCAGTTAAGAAAGAGGTTGAGCCCCTTGGAAGGAGGCTCATATATGCCCTGTTCCACAAACTGCTCCAAAACTGCCCACAACATGTTGTTATAAATTTTAAAAAGTCCCAAATTTTACCAATAAAAACTCAGGATCCTGGGGAGGCATCTGGGGATGCCAGATCTGGGGAGGCAAAGAAAGCACCCAGCTGACCTTCCTACTCAGTCAAGGTTCCAGACAGAAAAAGCCACAAGTCCCTTTGTCTTCTCCACACTGTCTTAAGTCCTCTCCTCCTTCCTGCTTAATTCTTGTCACCTGGTTCCTGGCTCTGCCCCTTGACCTAGGGTTAACTTTATTTAATTCTCTGTACAGAAAAGCTCTTGGATTAAAGGTGGATTAAACCACACCACAACTACTTGTTGACAGTGAGCAAAAAGCTCTTGGGCTAAAAGTTAGAGTTAGGGTTGAGCCACACCAAACGAGAGGCAGGTTTCTCCAGTTCACAGTCTTGTGGTTCACAGTGGGATCAAATATTCTGCAACAGCAGCATGCCAGCCCCAGGTGTTTCTTTGGAACTTGACAAAAATGCAGTGATTTTTCCCTTATTATTTTGATGTAGTACAGTATTTCTGAAGTAGCATCAGATTTACTCTTGTTTTCACTCTGTTAGGTACATAAACAGGAAACTCTGAACAAAGTATGGTTGTTG
This sequence comes from Acomys percivali, assembly GCA_907169655.1. Classification (NCBI taxonomy): domain Eukaryota; kingdom Metazoa; phylum Chordata; class Mammalia; order Rodentia; family Muridae; genus Acomys; species Acomys percivali. The sequence goes on along the minus strand of OU015751.1, from coordinate 90,526,362 downwards.
GCTATTCATGCCAACTTAGGTGGCAGGAGGGCTTTCCCTGCCATGTAGACAGACTCCTTGTAAGCCCTGCCCTCAGAGTCCTCAGGCTGCCAGTTCCTAGACTGCTCTGGCAGCTGGGACCCCTTGAGGTTTAGTCTGACCCCTTGAGGCACAGGAACAGTCAGCTTCCGGTCTGAGGAGCTCCATCTGTCCAAACCCTCAAGCAGACTTTTCTATTGGTCCTAACTGCCATTCCAAGCCCTGAGGCAGGAGAGTAGTCAGGCCCAGCTCTACAGATAAAAATCCCCCAATCTCTGAGCTTGCCTAAAGATCAAATAATCCCTCTAATTCTAGGCCACCTTGGAAAGTTCTGCCACCCCCCCCCCCCAATCAAGAAACTCTATCTACATAAACTCCATATTTTGCCCAGTTCTCTGCTGTTTCTTGGCCCTTCTTGGGTTTTTCTTGTGTCAATAAATCTCTTGGGTGAAGTTTTTGGTCTTTGGTTTGTTTGTTTGTTGTTGTTGTTATGCAATATGACCTTGTGATATTCCTTGACTCCCAACTTCCAGGATAACTTTCCATCCCAGATGTAACACTGGTGTTCTCTTCAGCATGTTGTCACATGGTTTCTTACGTAAGCAGAACCAAAACTAGATAACAGGATGAAAATTTTATTTAAAATATACAATGTGTGTTCTTAGAAACAGACTGAAATTTGTATTCTAATTTTGTGTTGTTTAAATACATGGCAGTAGGTAGACAGGTGCACACCACTGGTAATTTTGTCTTCAGAGACAACACTTCAGTTATGCCAATTAATTCTATGGATGTTAGAAAACACAGCTCTTGGTCTCCAAATCTACACATCAATATAAGTCTCTTGGATTAACTACAAGGCATACAGAAGGAGAATATTGGAATGCTACTTACAGTCAGCACCAGAATTCTCACCTTTGGGAGAAAGCTGCATAGGAGAGCATCTAACCATAGAACCGGAGGAAAGATCAAGAACCTAAGAGTCACTCTAAAAACAGACTGGATTCCCCGCTTGATTCAGTGCCTATTTCTTGCTTCTTCCCCTCACTGCGTGAGTTCTTTTAAAAGGCGTGGCTATTGTGAGATGGAATGCTTATTTTACCTTGGTGTTTATATTGTGATAAAGATTAGAGACCACCCTCCCACTCGCTATAGAAATACAACTGACTGATAGATCCTAAAGGTTGGGCCTTATCAATTTGAGATCACAGTCTTCGGTTTAGTGTCTGGTGTGCACAGTGAGCTCATCCTCTCACTTAGTGTCTGGTGCACAGAGGAGCCTCAAGCTTTGGTTTAGTGCCTGGGGAACACAGGTGCTCAAGGTTCGTCGGTTGGTAAGGTGAATATATACCTGACTGGCAACCTTGCGCATGAGCTAAACTCTATTTGGCCACGTTAAGAACTACTGGAATGCGCTGATTAGTCTTTCCTCCAAGATTGTCTGGTGCTGAAATAAAGATTTTTTTTTTTTTCCTTTCTGGACCCTAACAGCAATCTCAGCACAATTCTGTCGTAATAACTTTCTTTTGAAATAATTTAAAAGTAGGTAGTGAAGTATGAAGAGACAATTATAAGGAATGTAAGTCGTATTAACAGGAATGTTAGAAAGATCAAAGAATACTGTTAATTAAAGCAGTTGAATGCAGCTAGCTTCTCTAGTACCTATCAGTGCGCGCTGGTAGGTTGCTTAGCAACTCCGCAATGCTTCCTCATCCGCCCTGCCTTGAGTCCCTCCCCCTAGCTCCGCCGCAACGTCCGGCTTCCTCACAGCACCGACTTCCGCCGAAGCCAGCCAGTGGGGACCTAGCGGCCACTCTATTTGACCTCCATTGCATTGCCTAACTAAAAATGTGTCAATAAGCGATCAAAAGTAGAAACATCCTCTTTATCTATCAGTCATACTTTGTCTTGATAGATATACACTTAGAATAAATTGCTGTCTCCGGGCCTGTAGTCTTCTGTTGTCTGTGAGCGCCGGCACAATTTTCAGGCGCTCTGTGGATAGCCGCTCTGGAGGGCGACGTGGGCCGCGAAGGCCCCCGTTGCCGGCCATCGAGGAAGCGCGGCGGGCGGCTAGTGGCGGTGTGTGAGTGGGGGGATCCATCATGTAAGTGTCGGTCCCTCCGTCCCGCCCTTGGCCCCGCGACCGGCCCCAATCGTAACCTCCTCTCGTTCTCCTCCGCAGGTCGAAGGTGTCTTTTAAAATCACGCTGACTTCGGACCCGCGGCTACCGTACAAAGTGTGAGTGACAGGCAGGGCTGGAGCCGGCCGGGCCTTGGACAGGGGCATGCACGAAGAGGGGTGCAACATTTCTGCTGAGAAGCCAGCGCCCCTCAGAATGCGCTGGGTGGGCAGGTGCAATGGGAAGAACTTTGGGCCAGGATGGAACCCGTAGTTACATCAGTCCCTTTTACTTGATTTAAAGACCTTTATTTGGACCAGCTGTTGCCTGACGTTAGGGAAAACTTACTTCCTAAGTTTGGACTCTTGACAGGTCCGACCCTAACACGGTTAACTCGTGAGTGAGTGAGTGAGTGAGTGAGTGAGTGAGTGAGTGAGTGAGTCTGTGAGTCTGTCAGTCTGTCTTGACAGGTCCGACCCTAACACGGTTAACTCCAGAGTGAGTGAGGAGTGAATGAGTGAGTGAGAGAGAGAGAGAGAGTGAGTGAGAGAGAGAGAGTGTCTTGACAGGTCCGACCCTAACACGGTTAACTCCAGAGTATTAACTCCAGTGAGTGTGAGTGTGTGTGTGTGTGTGTGTGTGTGTGTGTGTGTGTGTGTGTGTGTCAGCAACTGGGTGCCTCAGTGATGAGCCCCAAGTCACCCACACTTGGATCTTCGTAAAAAGTGCTCAGCGGGGCTATGTGTCTTTGTTGTACTCTGCCTTGAGCAATTGAGTTGATGATTAACACGGGTTGCCCATCTCGATCTTCTTATTTTTAAGTAGACCCCCCCCCCCCCCTTTGCGTTTCTACAGCTAGAAGACCTAGGCTAACTAGCAAAAGACCAAGATTTCCTTAGATCTTTTTAAGGCATAATTTGTGTAGTGGCGCCAAGGCCTAGATAACTGAGCAAGTATCAACGATCATAGCTTTCTGTAGCTTCCTGCCTGTGATTCATCCAGTTTCTTGGCCTGTTGGTCCCTTATCTCCAAAATGGTTCTCTTAGCTCTCATCTCTCCAGTAACTGCCCATTTTCTAAACTGCTCTTTCCAGACAGCCACGGTCTCTTATTCCAGGTGATCTACCACAGTACTCCTTTTAATCGGTTATCGAGATGCTTTTCAGTCTGCCGCTCTTCCCCGCTCAGTGCCATCCCTACTGTTTTCTTATGCAGATGAGATTGTGTGGTCTGCCCTTCTAAATCATCCTCCTGCTAGGCCACCTCTCATTAGTGTATTTTGCTTAGTGAAACACCAGCTCCAAGCCCAGCCATTTGTGTTCTCTGTACTTCACTCTGTTCCTGGAGAAAAATACAATAGCACTGATGAGTTTTGTGAGTTTTCTAATTTTCCTATTCTGAGAAAGTATTCTTGTTTTAATCCAAACTTTCCACAACTCCTTTCCCCCTCCATCAAAAGTAGTGAGAGGGGAGTGCTCTCATTTTCATGCAGCGCCCATAATCAGCCCCAATACCTTTACCATAAAGAGCATAGCTGCTCTTGTGAAAGCCTGTTCCTACAGCCTGGCTGTTTTGGTCGGCTCAGGATTGTGGTATGTTAAAGCAGGGCACCTTTCTCTGGTTGCTGGTTTCTCCCTCTGGGCTGGCTTTTCCTCAGCAGTGTGTGTGTGGGTGTGCTCTGGAAGAGTGAGGAGGAGGAACAGGGAAAGAACAGTAGGACAATGCCTAGGAGTGAATACATTGCAGCTGACTTGTTAGCTATTCAGTGTTGTGTATGTAAATATATGTGTAGCTGTGTGCGCATGTGCGATCTGTTGTTCTGCTGGACTACTTGCAAAATATTGCCGAAAACTTTGCAAACCTTCCGTTCCCAGCTTACTAGAAATTTTCTTTTTATTCTCTGCCCAACTACCCCCACCCCCACCCCAAAATGAAACGAAGTGAAAGAAAGGAAAACAAGATACCCTACTGTAGCCATTAAATAACATTTGAAAGGGAAAATGCTAGCACAAAATACTCATTTGCACTTTTGGAAGTCAGCACGGTGTGCCGAGCCCGCAGAGACAGCCTGAGGCCTCTGAGTGCTCTGTGACAGTGGGTGAGATTCAGACAGTCGTGGGCTATGGGATGCTAAATAGAAGAGCTTAAGGAGAAACACTAGCATTTTGGTTTCTCTGCTTTAGAGGTTGTATGTGGTTTTTTGTTTTTTCTTTACCTAATCCTCAGTTGAGAGGCAGTTAAGGTAGACTGAGGACCTTGGAGAGGTTGGCCTTGCTGACAGCCATCTCACCTGGGCACACTGGCACACACCTGTAATGCCAGCATTTGTGAAGCAAAGGCAAGCTGAGCTCTCTGGATTTGAGGGTATCCTGACAGCCTGTCGTTAAAAAGTAAAAAAAAAAAAAAAAATGCCCCTGATTAACCTCAGCCCAAGTACTACACTTCCTTGTGTCAGTGGGCAGAGCCATGGCTCTGTGTGTAAGAGCACTGGCTGCTTCTGCAGAGGACTCCCACCCACATGATGGCTCCCAACTGGCTGTAACTCCAGTTCCGAGGGACCTGACGCCCTCTTTTGGCTTCCTTGAGCACCTCACCTCTACTCATGCATACACACACAGACCCAGGCATACACATAAAATACAATCAACCGTAAGCACATATGAAAAGAAAAAAGAGAAGGCAGAACTCTGTGCTTTCACACAGCATGGTGCCTCGCCTTGACTTTGCTTTCCTAGTGTGTTGTTTTCAGCATTAGTGCTCATAATTTTGCCTTGGAAACAGCCTATCTTAAAACCCCCGAAACAAATTTACCCCATTTGCAAGGAAATCAATTCTCTGAAATGTGTTTACTTGTTGCAGTCTCAGTGTTCCTGAAAATACCCCCTTCACGGCAGTGCTGAAGTTTGCAGCTGAAGAAGTAAGTGCTGGTTCTAACTGCGTCTCTATGGGTGCAGCGGGCGTGTTTCTGGCCCTTGTCTCTTGTGTGTTTGCATGCACTGTGTCCCTCCTCTTCCCATTTCCCTATCATTCATTACTGGGCTCATGCTAAAGAAGTCACAAACCCAGGTAAAGTCAATCTATCTTCTAGTTAGAAAACAGTGGGTTGAATAAATCGGCACATCTGTTTAATGCAGCAGATGAAAAATATAGAGTTTTATTGGTGGTGACTGTATCAGTGGCATGTGAGTTTAAGAGCTGATCTTGTATCCACTAAATTGGGTGTACTAAGTGTATGTATGTGTACTTTTGGTTGTTTTGAAAAGTGTCCAGTTTTTTAAAAACATGTTAGTATTTTCTGTTTTTGAGAAATGAGAGTTTTCTTCCTGGAATTATGAGAACTGTTTACAAAGCCTCTCTGGGCACAGCATTTGGAAGTGGCACCAAAATGTGGTTTGGGAGCCTTCAGCTCCCTGCTTTAGTGGTGGTGCTAGTCAGCTGCATCACATAAAGCAAATTGCTCAGTCTTTCTTCCCGCACCCCCTTAGCCCTACCCCCAGCGCCCCGACCCCGTGGCCCTGCACTCACCATCTAACCAAGCCCTACCACTGCTGTGTACTCTGCTAACCTGCTTTTTGGCTGTTGTCGCTTACTCGAAAGTAATTATAGAGTGATGACAGGGGGCTCCATTTTATTCTGTCTGTCATGGTTCCATGCAAGTGTATTGACGTGGGTTTTCTTTTCTCCCTTTTAGTTTAAAGTTCCTGCAGCTACAAGTGCGATTATTACTAATGGTAAGAATCCACCTAAAACCTTAGGCACTGAAGACATTGTGGCTTGAGTCCCCAAAGGCCCTGGTGTATGTCAGCATAAACATCCCATTTAATGGTAAACTTTGCATGGAGGCCACGGTATGTGATGAGTGCTGCTCAGTCTGGGAAGTGTCACAGTATCTGGTGTCTCTATCTCCCTCCAGATGGCTCCTGCAGGCAGCTTCCTTTCAGGCAAGGTTCACATAAGTAAAAGTTGTGTCAGAAAGCACTTTAGAGCACTAAGTGAAGAGGAGTGTGACTTCCCTGGGCCGTGACTGTGCTAGGAGGGCACTGTGCGACAGGCCTCCCTGTTTGACTTCAGACTGAATACCTTGGAGCGCTGGCTCGTTCCAGTGGAGCTGGTCTTGTGAGATGGTAAACAGTGAATGCACCATGAGAGGAGCACGTGGCCATCTTCTGTGCATAAATTACTGTAGCTGGGAAGGGGCCCATAGAGACAGTTCTATGCAGGGGAGGGGTCCGTGCAGCAGCTTGGTGTAGTGTAGGTGTCACTGGATGTCTTACTTTCGTCCTCTGCGTGTTGTCACATTGAAGATACTGGCCAACTCTGGAACATTATAGATTCTGCAGTGGAAATGTTTAAAACATTCAGAGTATCACTAGAACATGAACAAACTGACTTGTGGCCTCTCTCATCTTGGGGATTGTATGCCACCCAGCAGTGGAAATGACTAGTGACATTAGGTGTTTGTTGCTTAAATAGGAAACAACACTGTTTACTGAGTTAGTAAGATAGATGAGAAACACTGTCTTCTATAGGAAGCATGGGCGTCATTGCACTTAAGAGCATTCATCTCATTTGGCAGTGCTTATAAATGCTGGGCAGTGTCCACAGATAGGCCGATCACCTGGGAGAGTGTTGTCTGTGTCCTGGGGTTGAAGTTGCTAGCCTTTGCTTGTGCCCATAGCTGCTCTGTTCTGGCAAATCTCTTGTTACTATTAAATTTAACTATAGAAATAACTTACATGATTTACAATTTATTTTCCAGATGGAATAGGAATAAATCCTGCACAGACTGCTGGTGAGTGTCTGCTTGTGTGCCCATCAAAACTGAGTATTGTATTATTTCAACTAGATGGGATTTTTTAGAAGACTCAGCTGTGTAGAGCTTATGTAGCAGTCTACTTGTAACTCATTGATAATTGGTTTCATTCATAAGTTTTCTATGGTTTTTCATTATAAGTAGATGCAAATTATTAATAATGTTAGGAAGTGGAAATATTTAGTTAATGTACATAACACAGAAGTCTGAAGGTGAGATTGTTTTGCCAGGGACTGACTGACCCTTGTCTTTAAGCAGTCAGTGAATTGCTTCAGGTCTGGATATTCTGTATTTAGCATCCAGTGCCAGCAAGAGGTGCAAGCCGAGATGTGCCAGCCACCATTCCTTTAAACAGCTACAGCCAGCGGTATCTCAAAGGCTACTATCACACGAGAGCTGTGTGAACATAGCCCAGCACCAAACATGGACATCCTGGCCAGCTGCCAGGGTGAATGTGTCCCCCCTTTAGTAAAGGTGCTCTTAAACTGTGGGACATCTGAATTTCTCCACACACGTTCTTTGGGTTGCTATCCTAACTGTAATGCTTTGAAGCTGTGCTGTTTAGGATAATGTAGCATCATTCTTGAGCAATACTTGGCTTCTAATCAATTCTAAACAGAAGATTTTTATTTTTAAACAATTATATTGTTTTTGTAGGCCACTGGTGAAAGTCACAAATCTAGAAAATGAAGAGTGACTTACATTGCAGGGTTTGTCACCATAATCAATGATCATGAGTATTTATCTACTTTACATTGAAATTTTTATTTATTTCAAGTCATGAGGCCCTTTATTACATAAGTACCCTGTATGATCTGGGAGTAGATGGTGTTGTCTTTCTGGTTCTAGACGTTTTGTTAGCTTATAGAACTTGAGTCTTTGCTTACTCTCACATGCTGCCCTCTGTGTCGCCTTTTAACTGAGACCTGCACATGAGTCACTGAGCTTGGTTATCATCTCATCAGGGGGTCAAGCCCAAGCATCAGAGTCGCAGTGGCCTTGTATTGACTTTTCCTATTGGTGGTACCATTGATTGATGTTTGATGTCACTTCCTGTGTTTGCTGGCGTGGCAGTGGCTGGAGTGCACTGGTTTAAGCACTTGTTGGTGTCTGAGGCGGAACAGCAATGGGTCAAGGCTTTGAATGGGCACCAGCTCTGAGGACACTGGGGCACACTCCCTTCCTTACCACCTCGTTTGCCGTGTGCTTGTTGCTGGAATGCCAATATTACTTGTGCTCTTTAGATGCCTAACTTTGCATTTCTGTTTGTTTGTGTAGGAAATGTTTTTCTGAAGCATGGCTCAGAGCTGCGAATCATTCCCAGAGACCGAGTTGGAAGCTGCTAATATATGCTTCTTGGCATACACAGCCTTTCAGAATAAATACTGCTATTTGTTGTTGCTGTACGATTGAAATCGGGCATTCAAATACAATGAAAGCTCCAAGAGTCAACGAAACAGAGGAAACTGACTCTTGTCTCTTCTTGCTCATTTTTTTATGGGAGGAGAGAATGCCTGTGAGAGGAGGGTAGCACACCACAGGTCACACAGTGGTGACTGCTGCCTCACCAGAAGAAAAGGGTACATCTGTGACAAATGGACTATTCTTTAAAAACAACAACAAAACTAGAAGATGAGCCTGCTAATTCTTTTCAGGAACATTTGGAAATTTAAAATTCACAGAATAGGGTGTATTTTCCAATTTTAAAATTTAAAAGGGTAATGGATCATAAAGGCATTTGAGTTGAGACCATCTCACCTTCAGGCCCATAGCTAGAGTTTTGAATTATATAATTTGTGATGAAGCTAATAGGTATTTCAGTTAACAGTTAAATTTTATACAAAACCAAAAATTAAATTATGGTATCTAACCATTATGTGTATTAGTTGCTGTTGCACACCAAATACCTTCTGTAGTAGTGATCTTGTGAAATCAAATATGCCATGGTGGGAATTGACAGTACTGCAGAAATACCCTTGGCTAAATTACACATCCCTTAATAAGTATCTTAAAGAAGCTTTAAGACAGAATTCCTTAAACCATTCTTTTTGAGGATTTTATTTTTTGATTAACATCCCAAACTATTGTTGCACAGACTATATGAAGCTTAGAACAAAGCTTGCAGACGCACCACTTGGTGTTGATGAGGATCCTTAATGAAGAGGGAGCTTTAAGGAAGCTGCTAACATAAGGAACCAGGGAAGCAAAGATAGCCAGGCTCTTGCCAGAAGAGAAAAGGAAGTGAGGCGGAACAGAAGCCTGGCATGCCTCAGGAGAAGTCAAGGATGAAGTGCAATAGGGTTGGAGAAGTGAGCAGGAGAGTCTTGGGCACAGGATCGCAAGGCAACTGCATACACATCACAAAACTCTCCCAAAGCAGTCTACAGAAAGATTTGCATAAGAAAAGGTTTCAAGGCTTGGGCCCTAATGAAGAGGCCCACCTGGGCAAAGCTCAAAGAACTGGACAGTCTTCCTCTGACCTATGGGGACACCTGATTTGAGCCCTTCCACTCCACAATAATACATTTAAAAACTCTTGCCCTTACAGAGGGAGTCCATGTCTTGGCAGATCTTGAAGGATGAATTAAATTCTGGCAGTGACTGAGTGAGAGCTGGGCAGGTGTGCTTTAGTGGGTGAGCTCTTTGGAGGTGAGGGGTCTGTCTGTGAAATGCTCCCCAGAGCTAGAGATACACGTTCTCAATAAATATTTACTGAATTCAGGAGTGATGTCTTCAGGACCAATTTTTATCTCATGTCTCATAGTCTCTATTACGAGGCCTTAGTCGTTTTGGGGTGTAGGGGGTTGTATGAAAATTAATGGTCTGCATCTGAAGGGCTATGTGAGTAGATGAAGGAATTGTCATTGGTCACAGGTTTATGGAGTGCACTCTGGGATTCTGAATTGTGTGACAGCATGTGTTTGCTAGATTTCTATGTTTATAGGTCTAGTGCCCAGAGATGCTATTCCTTATAATATTAGGCTTCTCATAACCAGACATTTTAAAATAATTGCCACCTAATTTTTTGCTTACTATTAAATGTCTTCCCTTATTCCCTTAGCACAAAAACTTGCATGTTGCCTGTAATGTTTTTACAGTCTACAATATAAAATGATTTATCTAACACATCAATTCTTTGAAAATACATGGTCTTCAAAATGTTTTACTCAAAAACTAGATAATTTGTTATTAAGTAAATGTGATCCATAAGTTCTTTGTCAGAACATTTTAGGCTTTGTATTTAATTTAAATGTCCATAATTAATACCTTAGGAAAATACCTTTTATTAAACTGTAAACCATGGCTACCTTTATTTTACTATCAGACTTATTAACCAGTATACCTATTGAACCAATTTATTAATGCCATTTTTAAAAAGTACAAATTTAAAAAATGAGTCATGAAAAATAGATGTATATTTCTAAAGTCAATCCATTATACTGAAGAGGAGAACTTCAGGCAGTCCCAGCCCTGGGTAGTGTCCAAAGTGAAACTAGGAAATTAGAAGTGCAGGATTCTGAAATCATCCCTCAGGTTCTCGCTCACTGAGTCTGAATAATCAGCATGTGTACCTCTGAAAGCAGGTCTGGTGGCTGTATGAGCTGCTGGGGGGTTAGCGCCAGGACAGCTTTTCCACTAAGGTCAAAGTACCTGAAATCTTGGGCATTACTTTAAGCTGCTTGGTTCTGGGGTGGCCTGACACAGTACAAAGATGCAGAGATGCTGGTAGCTGCTCACTACTGGGAGGCTGTCTTTATAGTTCAAGTCATTGTGTTTAGAGATGCGTTATTTCTTAAGCTTGGTTGTTATTTGAAAGAGACGTAAATGGAAAGGAACAACCAAGTTGGCTAGTGCAGCCAATAAAAGTGGTTGCTTACAGTGGCCTGAGCTCCATCCCTGCGACCTGCATGGTGGAAGAAAAGAACTGACCTCCGCATACACACTATGATACGTATACATTTACATACACGTGGAAAAACAGCTCAAGCTACATATGGCTTTGCCAAAGAGACTCCAAACATTTGTAGGTTGGAAGCATTGATACACTATAAAGGAGCAATTCTAGGTCATTACTGTTCCCAAGACTAGTTATACCAGCTGTCCCCAAGCTAGGTAAAATTCTGTGCATGGTTATCTTTAAGATCTGTTGAACTAGGCCTGGACAGGTGGCTCAGTGGTTAAGAGCACTGCCTGTTCTTACAGAGGACCAAGGGTTTGTTCCCAATATCCATGTGTTGCTCAGAACTATCTGTAACTGCAGTTCCATGGGATTCATTGTCCTCTTCTGGCCTCTGAACACTGCACTCGTGCACATACTGCAAACAACAGTTCAGTACACATAAAATTAGAAAAAAGGGGGTAAAAGTCTGTTGATGTTCAAGTGTAAAGAATAGCTTAATAGGGGCTGGAGAGATGGCTCAGAGGTTAAGAGCACTGGTTGCTCTTTCAGAGGTCTGAGTTCAATTCCCAGCAACCACATGGTGGCTCACAACCATCTATAATGTGATCTGATGCCCTCTCCTGGCCTGCAGCATACATGCAGGCAGAACACTGTATACAAAATAAATAAATAAATCTTTAAAAAAAAAAAAAAAAAGAATAGCTTAATATATAACTTGCTGAAATGGTGCTAAGTGGACCCCACTTACTGGAAGGATTAGTAGGGTGTACCTTGGCCTTTAAACCAGGCTTTGCCTTTGGGACTCCCTACTATTATCTGGAGAAATCTTTGTAGCCATTTTCTTCAAAAATACTAATTTGTATTGAACTCTACATTAAAAAATAAAACACACATTCCTCAGCATGCTGAAAATGCATATAGTTTGATACCTAGTGTAATGAAGGAATACATAGAGTTCAGCTGCTTGTGGCGCATTGCTGTAAGCCCAGCTGTAGGACTGCAAGATGGAGGCCAGCCTGGACTGGGCAGCAAGACTGCCTCTGAAAACCAAGTACAAAAACAGTGACGGTGACTGGCAGGTAGTTTTACTAGCCTGGGCTCTACTCAGTCAAGAGTCTAGTCTGTACAAGAGGCCTTCCTGGACTGGTGTTAGTGCATGGGCAGCTGATACTGCCAACTTCGTGGTTTGCTTCTGCATGTGTACTAAGCAACAGGCTGTTTAGTCCTCTGGTGTGCCCTGTTCTTACGCTTGCCTGCCTTTACTTCCCCCATCTGTGAAGCCAGGAAACCCATGGCCTGAAAAGCCAGCGGCCTTACCTCTCTGCTTCCAAGCCGCATTAGGAATGTAGTTACTGCCTCCTCTTTTTTGCTGCAGCAGTCAGTAAGCACAGAATTATTTGTCTCAAACTATAAATTTTCCAAGTCCAATTATCATGGTTTGAATAATAATAATAGCCCTCGCTGTTGAATTTAAGAATAGGCTCATCTATTTGAGTGTTTAGTCACCAGGGAGTGACACTATTTAAGAAGGCTTAGGATATGTGACCTTGTTGGAGGTAGTGTGTCACTAGGGATGGGCTTTGAGGTGTCTAAAGCCCGTGCCGGGCCCAGACTCCCATGAGCTCCTGCTCTCGTCACTCTCTCATTCTCTCCCTCACTCTCCTCTGCCTGTGGATCAGGACATAGCTCCCAACTACTCCAGCACTGCCTCCTGCATGCCGTCATGCTTGCCGCCATGACAGTAGTGGACTAAACCTCTGAAACTGTAAGCCAGCCCCAGAGCAGTCATCATGGTCATGGCGTCTCTTCACAGCCATAGAGCAAGACCTATAACAACTATGGCTAAAACTTAACTTCTGATACTAAATACTTTGTAAAGCAAAGAAACAGATGAAAACTTGTTTGAAAATTACAACTGTTTGTGCTTTGTCATCAGTATTTGATCAGCCCGTCCATATTCCCCACAGTTACTGGCCAGTTCTGTGGTCGCACTTGGCTTGAAATTTTTATCCCTTTCAGTGAGACTGTTCATTTATGTAACCTTTATCATTTCAGAATTCTGTTGTCTGAATTTTTGCATAGAGTTGTGATTTTGTTGTTGAATACAAAGTAACAGCCAAGGTTGGCAGACAAAAGGAGAGCCAGTTTTGGGCATAAATCTCTGGTTCTCTGGCAACACTCATCTGAAATGTAAAAGCTGTTATTGAGAGCATATTGTGATGATCCCTCATGTCAATATTTGTTTGGCTGTCTGGCAGGTTTAATAAGTCAGTTCTTAAATGTACAGTTTACGGTTGATGAGTTGCTTTAAAAATAAGCTATGCAATTTTTGTTGTCAGCACCACAAACATTTTGACAAGTATCGAGATGCTGTGGTATCTGGGTATTTTCATTTTGATTTATTTTTTAGATAAATATATGGACAGATTAAGGCTTTTCCTTTTTTTTTTTTTAATGTCTGCATTGTGTAAGAATGAAATGAATCTGGAGATAAATTACGAAAGCGACAGCAGAAGTGGCCTCGTGTCTGTGGGTAGCTACATCCATCCAAAGAGATATAGTTTCTCTGACCAGGAAAATGAAGGTGTGGGGCTATGGGAATTGTGGCATGCTGGGCAGTGCCAGGCAGTGTAGCTATGAGCCCTCACAGTCCTGAATTGCAGTGCAGTGCAGAGTAAGTGATGTGAGGGGATGAGATCTCATCATCAGAGGCTTGAAGGCTGAGCTTTGAGTGTGTCTCAGTCCAGAAATAATATGCCTCGTGTCTTGATTTAATTTGTAAATGGAGCCAACATTTACCTATGAGAGTGCGTATCTGTGTTTCAGAGTGCTGTGTATTCATAAAGGGGCTCTAAGATGTAATCTCTCATTTTTCTCAGTTTATATATATTTTACATCTTTATTTTTAAGGCACTGTATGTATATCCCCAGAGTTTTAATAAGTGGGAGTTGAAGACATGACATCCTTTCTGTAAACAAAGAAATAAGCATAAAGTATAAAATTCTGACCAGTCCTGTGTCTTCTACTTTCCACTGTCCTTCCCAGCCCTACAACCTAAAAGAAACCTCTTGATGTGGGAAGCTGCTTAGGACTTCCCAGAATGCATTTCATTTGTCACTTCCGGCAGAGCAATTTGCAATCAGCTATGTCAGTGCTGGGCTTCACAACCTCGCCTAATCAGGATATCTAAGTAGGCTTGGCATTTCCATCTTTGTCAGATAAGTCTTTTTTAAAAATGTGCATGAGTATTTTCCTGCATGGATGAATGGGCACCTTATGCCTGCCTGGCATGGAGGCCAGAAAAGTACATTAAATCCCCTGGAACTGGCTTTCAGATGGTTGTGAGCCATTGTGTGTTCTGAAACTCAGGTCCTCTGTAGAGCAGCCAGGGCTCTTCACCATTGATCCATCTCTGCAGCCCCTGCCTGCCTGGCTGTTGCTGCTGCTGCTACTGCTCCTACTGCTGCTTCTGTTTCCTCCTCCTCCTTTCTCCTCCTCCTTCGTCCTCCTCCTTCCTCTTCCTCCTCCTTCCTCTTCTTCCTCTTTCCTCTTCCTCCTTCTTCCTCTTTCTCCTCCTCCTTCCTCTTCCTCCTCCTCTTTCTTCCTCTTCCTCCTCCTCTTTCTTTCTTCTTCCCTCTTCTTCCTCCTCCTTCCTTCCTTCTTCCTTTTCTTCTTCCTCTTCCTCTTCCACTTTTCACTTCTGCTTCTGCTTCCTTTGGTTTTTCAAGACAGGGTTTCTCTGTGTAACAGCTCTGGCTGTCCTAGAATCACTTTGAAGACCAGACCAGCCTCGAACTCACAAGATTCGTCTGCCACCAAGTTCAGCTGCCTGGTAACTTCTTAAACCCTAACTCTATTGCTTGTTCAGATTCAAGATAGTCTCACACACCTTCCATTGTTTTACCTGGCTACCATAATGTATAGAAGACTCAGATTGGCCTGAGCAGCCACAGGACATGAAAATCATCCTTGACTTAAGTGCAGCTGTGGCCAGAGATCCTTCTGGGTCCTTTGCATGAGGGAACCACTTGCCAGATGAAGCCAGCCACACCTCTGCCAGCATGGATGGAACTGCCCTTGCTAAAAGTACTCTCTGGAACCATCTTGTAAGTTGTTTCCATCAGACATTTCATCATGGCAGAGGAGACAGTAACTAATAAAGATCTTGGATACTGTTTGTTCTTGAAGTGAGTACAGATACCCACATCCTAGCAGATATTATAATTTCTAAAAACAGAACACAGAAAATTTATTATATCTTGTGAACTTAGATGTAAAAATCCATAGCAAAATTCATCCAAACATATCCAGCAATGTATTTTTAAATATCTATACTATGACTAAGTATGTTTTCCCCTTTATGCAAGTATGAGTCAATTTTTAAAAATCAATTCATATAATACAAAATGACAGGCTGAACAGAAGAAAAGCTGTGGTCCTAGCAATTGACTCTTAAAACATACTTGAAATTTATGATAATATCCATTCACGATAATAATTTTAAAAGCTCAGAATAGTTGGAAAAGAGGGTTATTTTCTAAATTTGCTATAAAATAACTATAAACCCTACAGTTGATAGCAAATCGAATAATGAGATTATAGATGCTTTTTGCCTGGGGCTATGCAGTATATTTCCCTTTCTATCCCTATTTAACTCAACATATAAGTTCCATCCTGTGCAAAAAAGCAAGATAAAGAAATAAAGAAGTTCATTCTGGGAAGGAACAAGGATTCTAAGGTGATGGCAGTACCACAGTTCCACCTCAACCCTCAGCCCCGCCCTCTAGAGGGCAACAGTGGAATTAGCAGAAAGGGCAGACAGAGCCCAAATGTGGAAACACTTTTTAATACTACAAACTAAGGACACTGAAAACTTCCCACAGTGGAAATCCTGCTCTTTTATAGACTGTCTTAGACCTCCCTAACCTCTGCTTGGAAGGTGTATTTATTCTAGAACATTTTGATCAATATTCTAAGGCTTAGCCTAGTGATGGAAGGTGCATAAGAATATTTTCTGGTCTCTAGAGGGTGGTAGATGAGCCCACAGACGCCATTGCAGGAATGGTAGCTGTCATAATCCCTCCTCTTGCCACTTGTCACAACAGACAAAGGGTAGGGCACAAGTGTTTAGTTATTAAATAATCTTTTATTTATTTATATTAAGAGTTTTTTGGGTTTTTTGTTGTTGTTGTTGTTCTTTTTGGTTTTTTTGTAGATTTGTTTGTTTGTTTGTCTTTGGTATGGTGGGTACACCTAATACTCTGAGCCATAACAATGATGGCCACGGTGTACTTCTCCCTGAGAGAAACACTTGACAGGCTTTTTGCAACGTTCGGGGCTCTCTGTTAGGTTTTTCCATCTGTACTTAGTCATCAGAACAATCTCTGAGCTCTATTCAGTTTTTGCCAACGTTACCCAGCTACTCAGCAGCAAAATGCAACTCAGACATGCAACCTAGACATGCGACTTGGCACTTGTTTTTTGTTGTTTGTTTGTTTGTTTGTTTTGTTTTTTTGTTTGTTTGTTTTTTGAGACAAGGTCTCTCTGTGTTAGCCTTGGCTATCCTGGACTCACTTTGAAGACCAGGCTGGTCTCGAACTCACATCGATCCGCCTGCCTCTGCCTCCCAAGTGCTGGGATTATAGGCATGCGCCACCACGCCCGGCTACGACTTGGCACTTGTGATGCTCGCTGGCCAGCTCCTTTCGTTGAGACCCCCGCCCACCCCAGGAAGTTGTTGCCTCCCTCCTTGTCACCCACATATTTCATATATATATATATATAGATATAGATATAGATATAGATATAGATATAGATATAGATATAGATATATAGTCTTACCTTCACCTTTGCTGTTATACTGCCATACACTGGAAACCCATATGTAAAGAGGGTGGAGAGAGAGACCACAGTCACTCAAAGGTTGTGCTTGTAAAATAGCTTCATGATTTTTATTTTATGTAACTGTAGCATTCAAGTAAAATGTTTGTCTGTTTACAGTATCGGCACTTTTTTTTTCCATACCATTAAGCACTTAACAAAGGGCTCTACTCAGCCTGTAACAACATCTTCGTTACAGAACATCATGAGCACCCAAAATACCCTTCAAGGAGCAAACTGTAAGCACGAAGAACCTTCTAGGGTTTATAGAGGCTCCATAGCAAATGGGAAACCGAAGTAGCAGAGGCAATTTTAGGTTCATCTCTACTTGTAAAGACATCTTAAAACAGAAGAGTTAACAACAACAACAACAACAACAAATCTGCCTCAAAAAACTTTCTTTTGAGAAAATCTAGGAGGAAAAAAATCACGTGGTAGGCCTTTATAAAATGAACATCCAGCTTGCCTATCCAAAAACTCACTGGCTTCCGGTCTGGAGTCGCCAAGCAGAAGGAAATTGCCCCTCAGTGCTGCCTTGTTAGCCGTGCTCCAAATAAACCGCTCTCAGAAGCCCCTTGGGAGCAGTCCCCCAGGAACCCTTCGGTGAGCCTCGAAACTGTAATTTGTTCCAGACACTCTGAGCAAATTACATTCTTTCTTGAGCTCTAAACTTGATAATTAGATGAGTTCAGTTAAAGTTAAAAATACAGTGAAGCAGAACACTGTCCGTGGGCCAGTTGTCAACCTGGAGAGAGCTTCAGCAGCCACACTCACATTTTTGGTGTAAGGTTTACATTTAGAACTCTTGGATAGCACGCGTGTGTGTGTGTGTGTGTGTGTGTGTGTGTGTGTGTGTGTGTGTATGCTTGTTTACAAACGGATATCTTTCTCCTGTATTATAATCTGTTGGTGTATTTACTTTGTGGCTCTTAAAGAAGGGTAAGTGAAATATACATCAAGTAATTTATAACTTCCTATTTGACGATAATGCTAATATTATTCCCCTCAATCTTAGACGGGAAGGTGTGGAAATACTTGCAGTGTGACAAAACAATTTTTTAATTTGTCCTTAGGTATAACTGTCAGCTTAGGTTAATATAACAAAATACGACAGACTAGATGTCTTAGCACATTTGTATTACATGTATTTATTATGTGTATGCATTAAGATGATGATGGTGAAGTGTGAGCTCCCCCACACCTGTGCCGTGCTGTAGGTATGTGGAGGTCAGAGGACAGCCTTGTGGACTTGGTTCACCCCATTCACCCTTTTGTGGGTTATAGGCATCAAACTCAGGCCACCAGTCTTACATTTTTACCCGCTGAGAATGTCTCTGACCCACCAACAAATATTCCCCAGTGTCCTGTTGGCTGGGAAGTCCGCAACCCATCCAGACCCCGGCAGATTAGGTTCTGGAAGGATTCTTGGCTGGTTGTGAGTGTCCTTCTGTGGCAGAGAGCAGAGGGGTTGAAAGGTTGAGAGCCAGCTCACTGTCCTCTTAGAGGGCCACCAATCCCCTTCAGGGGAACCCTGGTTTCAGAAGCTGCATCTAGCATCAGGTTACAGGGTAGGATTTCAGCACATGAGTATATCGAGTGGGGGAAACACATCCATCCGTTCCATAAGGTCTTTCTACATAAGCCCAGGCTGGCCTTGAACTTATAGCCCTCACGACTCAGCTCCCAAAGTCTCGGGATCGCAGGCCGGTACTACTGTGCTCCACTGTAGAGCCTGTTTTTACCAA
Organism: Acomys percivali; assembly: GCA_907169655.1. Classification (NCBI taxonomy): domain Eukaryota; kingdom Metazoa; phylum Chordata; class Mammalia; order Rodentia; family Muridae; genus Acomys; species Acomys percivali. The sequence continues at coordinate 90,507,882 of OU015751.1, read as the reverse complement.
GGCTATAACTTAATTCACCAGATTTCTGCTCTTTTCACTTACCCATCCTCCAAAGGCATTGGGTTTTTTGTTTGTTTGATTTGGTTTTTTAATACCAAATACTTTTGTTATTTGTGTCACTTATTCTCTACCTATAATTCATGTCTGTATTTTAAAAAAGAAATGTGACCAGAAGAGGAGGCGTCCATGCTTCTGTCTAGTGTACATGGTTTTTGTTTGTTTGTTTTGTTTAGTTTTTTTTTATGCTTCAGAACACTGAGTATTTTATTTTTAACTTTCTCTTCTTACTTTAACAAAGACACTTCCAGTTTTCATTTTGCTTGAAAGAAGCTTTTCTTTTCATTGTTTTTGATCTGCATGCTAGCCTGGCTCTGCCCTTGTTTCACTTTCTTGAATGCTCCATGGAAGTCACTGGAAGAGCTAACAGCTGAGCCTGGCCTGGGTGTTCATGTGTTAGCCTGACAGGAGGCCAGACAGAACAACGTGTTGCACAGCAGGAACCACACAGAACATGATTCCGGAAGGTTTGTATGAGAGATGTGACCACTCCAGTAGACCAGCATGGCCCTATTTCAGGGACAAGTGGGAGAAAGATATCTGTAAAAAGGACCAGAAAGGAGAGCATGTGTATATGTATATATGCTCCATTTGTTCAGAGCATGCAAAAATGAACAAGGAAGTCAGTGACGTCATGGCTGTCCTCACCGCCTCAGGGGAGCTACACAACAGGTAAATGTCCCATGCTTAGCCAGTTGCATGGGCTATCTATTGATTTGCCTTGGTTCCCTTGGTGCCCTGTGTGTGGTCAAACTATAGCTCACATAGCCTCCATCCAGGGTCAAGCTTGCATACAGGAGCAGGCAGAGTATGTTGAACTGTGTGTGGTCATATCAATCCCAAACTTTTACAGATTTGTTTTTTTACATGTATGTGTGTTTGTCTGCATGTATGTGAGGGTACCATGTGTGTGTAAAACACATGGAGGCCAGAAGAAGGCATCAGATGCTCTGGTGCTGGAGTTACAGATGGTTATGTGGGAACTGGGAAGTGAACCTGGGTCCTCTTCAAGAGCAGCCAATGCTCTAACCACTGAACCATCTCTCCTGACCCTCAATATTAATTTTTAACCTTAATTTTTAGCTGTTACTCTCATTTTATTTTGCTGTTCTAGGAATTTCCCTCAAACAAAGTAGAAATGTGTTTACCATGGATGGTAGTTATAGTGTTAGCAACAGTCTTGCAATTTGACAAGAAAAGGAGACCACTTTATTGATGAATATTCATATAGTCATATATTCATATCAAAGCAATGTGGAGTAACATGAATGTTCAACAAGAGAAATTCAGTTGTTTAAGTATAGTATAAAAAATAATCAGACTGTAAAATGCCCATAATATGGTGTTAATTTAAATTAAAATAGAATATAAGATGGCATATATAATGTTTAGCTTATTTTATTAATGTGTATGAGCTTTAAATTTTTACTAACATGGTGGGTTTTATTTTTTATCTTCAAGTTAAAATAAGTATGACTCATCTGTGTGTGTTTGACCTTTAGTTTTAAAAGAGTTGCTGATATCAAATATCAAAGTCAGAAGAATAAAAAGGTCATTGGGAATATATTAAGATTTCAGAGACAGTAAATGTTTAATGCAGTACTGCTAAATATTTATCCAGTAGGAAAAGGCCACATCCTCTCTATTTTCTTTCAATTTCCTGAACAGATTCTAGTATTTGTCAGATCTCACATCGTCTAAGTAGTTTCCAACAACATCCCCACCCTCCCCTTCAACCTACTTCTCTGAGATCAGTTATCCCTATTGGTCACTTTTGTGACCAAAGTAACTCCAAAGCAACGAGAACAACCCTCCACAAAAAATTAAACAAACAAACAAACAAACAAAACCAAAGGAGAGATTTTTGACTTTGGTTCTCCCAAGTGAGGGAGATTTCAGGTTCATATAGTAAGGTGTTGGTGCTATAGTTACTGACTACAGTTTTGGGTTTGTTTTTTTTTTTTTTTCTAAGTAAACCGAGGAGAAGAAAACAAGAAAAGTGTTTAAGATCTTGCTACAGTTGCCCATTGAGTCAGGATTGCCTCCAAGGACAATGACAGCAAAGTGCATGCACAGTCATTGCTTCTGTGCTGTGCTGGTTTTGTCTTGTTTCTTTAATACCTGGTCCAAAGATCCTGCCAGAGAGAAGATGCTATCAGAGGCATTAGCCTTGCCATGCCAGCTTCGTCCAGCGACTTCACTGCTGACCATTCTTTCATGGCACATTGGGGTGGAAACCTTGGCAATATGCCTCTTAGACTATTGATTCCACACTTGTACTCACACCTGTCACTTGGCCACAGAGATTTGTGCTCCTGTATGCTTTATAAGGAAAATATAGTTTCCAGCAGTCACTCAGAGAATGGCAGTGGCAGTAAAAGTAACATCTTATTCTGGGCTAAGTATGAGAAGGTTTGTTGAGAATATAATGTTGCGAAAACCTTGTTCTAGTTAACAAGAATTGAACTTTGAACTTTCGCCTTGCCAAGGATGTCTGTTGCTTCACACAGGAGACAAGTTTGACCAATTCGGAGTCTGTGATCAGAAAGCATAATCAATAAAATCAGGTCTATGCGCATGTGTGTATATGTGTGATAATTGTGATAATGAGAGTGTTTGAGTAGTTCTGGCTTGTGTTCTAACTGGAGATTGACTTCCCGGGTGACGTCATCATGTTAAAGCCTGTGTCCTTGGATTAATGAGCCCACAGTTGTCAAGGAAAACCTTGGAAATGAGCAGCGAACCAAGTTCACTTGTTCAAGTAGTGAGTTGTAGCCCATGGAGAGAGTGCCCACCCTAGTTGCAGTGAGTGCTTGGTTGAGGCACATTTTATTTAGTTGTGAAGCACACAAGAAGTCACATTCTGACAATAGCATGAAGCTTCAGTTCCTCATACAAGTCCTATTGACAGATGGAGACAGAATTAACTCATCAGAGAATGTACTAGGCTCAAGTTAACTTTGACTGTGAATTTCTTTTCCTTGATTCCCATTGTCTTCACACATAACGTAATAGGTTATAATAATCAAATTTCTTTTTATAAAGATTAGTTTTGTTTCAGGGAACCTGATGCCTTCTTCTGACCTCTGTGTGCTCTTACTCACACATGGTACACATAAACTCAGGAAAACACACACACATACACACACACACACACACACACACACACACACACACACACTTAAAATATTTTATAAAAACAATTCCAACAAGTGCACTAAGGATGATATAAGGTGCATTCTGAAATGCCCTTGGCAAAATTATCCAAGAAATACTGTGTAAATGTTCCAAGCCTACTTATTTTGGGTCATCCCAGAGCTGGCATTGCATTTTTAGTCACTTCCTCCCATGGCATTCTCTTTCACTGTAATTAACGATTACCAAAAATTTCCCCTTGAAGTGTTAGGAATCATAATTACTTGGTAGGTTTAATGTGCTAGTGATTAACTCAGAGTCACCAATAATGTGTCGGTGTCACATTAAGAGGAGAAATCAAAGCACTCCCCCGTAGTGTCTGTGATGAAGACTGAGCCCAGATTTTCATCCTCCTCCTCATTGCATCCTTAGTCTGTCTGTTGTGTGAGTCTGAATCTGCACCTGCCTGGAGGCTGTCTTGTGGACCTGTCCCTCTATCTGCCTGGCCCTAATAAAGGGCTTTGCTTCTCTTTTGTTGAACAGAACAGAAAGCATCACATGGAGACATAATGGAGCACTTTACAGAAACCCTTAACAGAGCTTGCCAGGGATTAATCCGCTGATGTCAACTGACTCAGAGAACAAACAGTATCACTAACATCACTGCTTATCGAACAATATTTATATGTTGCCTTCAACATTTATGAAGCAGAACCATTGCTTTTGGCCTACTTGTTGCTCAAAAAAAAAATAGTTATGATGGCACACATGCATTAGTCCAGGTCTGGGGGCCTGAAGAGTACATGATTTAAGATTACAGCTATGCATTAGCTTAGGCTGTAAAACTTGATTGAGAAATCTGAGGCAAGTAAGGCTGATTGTTGTTGTCTCAAAGGCAAGCCAAACAAGCAGTCTGAGGACACAGTGGGACCACAGTCTTAAATCTTAAGTGATCTCAAGGCACACTATTAACATGGCTGGGAGGTCCAGCAAACATTCCAGTCTCTTTTATTATCATAGTGCATTTCCACAATTACCCATGAAGAACAATCCTAATGTAGTTTGTGGTAAATCATCCCAACAATAATTGAGCAAGGATCTTCCTGAATGTGTTTGTATTTAGGGAGGAAAAAGTCAGTAGAGATTTTTCTTTTAAATCAATCCCTCTGACATTTTTACTGGAGTCAAATTGCTGCTGTGAATTGTTGCATAATTTTTGTTGATGACTGGCTTGGCTGTTGCTGCTGAATACTTCTACATATATTAAATCAACATCAAATAATGGCAACATGAACAACATACTCGCATCTTACTAGTATTGACGCCTGCCCAGACTCAGACTGTTCCAATTCCACCGATGCTTTATTAGTCAAAATTTTAACCAGCAGAAAAACAAATTGGAAACACTTTGAGCTAAACAAGATAACAATTGTTTTCTGCTGAAGTCCTTATGTTTGTTTCTTTCTGAAATTCATGGCGGCTGTGTCATTTCACTAGCAATCCAGTGCTCTTACAGTTTTGGGCTTCCACCTGCAAATACTTCTTAGACAAAAGTGGCCATCAAAGTTCCAGAAATTAGGGTCATATTCTTTCTAGAAGGAAGAATGTTTTGTTTTGTTTTTTTTTGGGGGGGGGGAGTTGGTTTGGTTTGGTTGTTTTAATCCCACTGCTTGTTTTGTGACAAGATCGCTTAGTCAGAAGGCCACAGCTGGCAGGAAAATAAACTTTGAAAAGTTGTGTTGGTAGCCATATGTATAACTTAAAAGGTGGGGATCCTGTGACTATTAAAATGAGTGAGTCAGGGGGTGGTGGCGAATGTTTTTAACTTCAGTACTCTAGACGCAGAGACAGATGGATCTCTGTGAGTTCAAGGCCAGTTTGGTCTATATAACAAGTTACAGGAGAGCCAGCTACATAGAGAGACTCTATCTCAAAACAACAAAACCCAAAGCAATTTTAAAAAGTGACAAGAGTGAGTCCATGTTAAGGTTCCACTTTCAGTATCTTCAGACAGCATGGCATGGCATGTCTTGAAGATGATGGTGCTGGCTGGGGTCCAGGCCTCATGGTCTGCTTGCTGTGTGCCTCCATATAAGGCAAAGGGAAAAGAGTCCGCATACAGCATTCATGCTCACCGTCTAGACCAAGAGGCCCTTCCCACCTGCTGTCACTGTCAGAATTTCTTCGATGTAACTTTGGAGAAATTTCACTCACAGTTCCATCATGAACGAGTGGTCAGCACCAAAATTCTCTCAATGCAAGTGTACTGCAAAATTATTTTCCAAGTGTCATGAAGTCTGATGGTTAACTCTTCTTCATAAGGGAGAACCTCAAACATCAGATATCACTTGTGAAACACTGTATCTTCTCCCACCCAGGGTAAGGCTGTGGAGAGAGGGATTTTTTTTTAAAAGAACAATACATCTACAAAGCAACTCCTGCACCTAAATGTAGTTTAGGGTTGTTGCAGAAGGCTGGGTAGAGTGATCACAAGAGTCAGAGGACCAGAACATTCTCTTTGAGAGTGTGTCTCCTGGAAACGTCAGAAGCTGTGTCCACAAAGTCTCTCCAAAATGGTGGCCTAAACACAGAGCTGAACAAGACGTTCCAGAGCTGACATGGAAGACCACATGGCCTCAACCCCACACAAAGAACTCCAGACAAAACAGGAATGCTGAGAGTGGGAGAAATAGTCTTCTCCACAGAATACAAATGGTCGCCTCTGATAATTACATACGAGAACATTATACAGACTAAGCCGGCTGCACACACATGTACAATCGTGTAACATATAACAGCAATTAATTTTTAAAAAGAGGACACGGACCTGAAAGAGAACAAGGAAAGATATAGGGGAAGGGTTGGAGGGAGGGAAGGGCAAGAGGAAATGATATAATCTCAAAAATAAAATGTAAAATAATTAAAGATGAATAAATACCACTTAGAGGGTAACTAACCCCAAAGCCATAGAGGAGTCTCATCCGGCTGTCTGTTGTTGCCATCTTTTAGATCCTATTTGGGAATCGAGAATAAGGCAGCCAAGATTATGGTTCTCAACTCAGTATTTGAACTCTCTTTCTCTAGGAGAGAGACATGTTCTGAGTGCTTTCATATTAAGATGTATAAAATGTTGATGTTGGTGTTGTGGGAGAGTGAAGGCAGAAATCTCTCTGCCAGAACCTCAGCAGGGTCACACCTCCACTTATGCTTTCAGCTTTATTCCAGCCAGAAATAAAGCAAACAAGTATTGAAGGAATTAAACGGCTTGATTAATGGTGGTGGATAGGGGAGGGGGCGAAGGGCGGGAGGCTTTATTTCAGTGCAATTAGCAGAGTGTGGAGAATTGAAATGGGAAAAGACCTAATGCCTCTTTCTGGACACACAAAGAGACAGTAAGGAAATAAAGTCTGTCTCTTGACTCAAGAAGTTACAAGTGGCATTAATCTAAACAAGGAAGCATAATCCCAAAACGCAGGCCCCTTGATGACCCTCGAGATCCTCACAGTTTAGGGAACATCAGAAGCGCCAGGGAGCTTGTTCAAACACAGATATAAGACTCCTCCGCCGCCCCCAACCCCACTCCCCACCCCCCAGCGCTTCTAACTCCCGTCACCTGGCTGAGGTTGAAAACTGACCTTTTTCCATAAGATTCTGGGTGACGATGGCAACAGCTTAATGCTGTAATTTAAAACCACTGCAGTACAGAGCATTCATGTAAGCCAGGATTCTCCCCATCCAAATAGCACCGCGGCTCTGATACATTGTGACATTTACAGCCCTTCCATGTCTCTGGACAGACAGACTGACCGAGGTGCCCAGTTCATCCAAGTGCTTACTCTGCAGTTACCCATATAGCCAAATTCTAGAAAGTCTGAGGCGTAGATAAATTAATCATTTGGTCTGATTTTGATTGACTTAGCATTCTTTCTCAAGCCAGTCTCAAGTCATTCCGTAGACGCCGTCTTCCTTTCTGGCAGCAATTCTCATACTGAGAAGGCACCTCCTCCTACCTGCCACAAAAAGTTGTTACTTTTTGGGATGCCACTTCATGTCCCACTGTTTCCCACTGCATTTTGGTGTTTCTGACACCTGCCATCTACTGCTTATCATTTGATGTGTCACCCACATCTACAATTGTTATTAGAATTTTCTCAGTTTAAAAAAAAAAAATCCGTGGTTTCCCAGCCAGGGAGTTTAATGTGTTACGGATCCTTCTACAAAGACTACTCATGAGCATGCGCACATCCAGTCACCACGCTGTTTGGACACAGCTGGAGTGCATCCAGACTTCTAATTAACCATGGTTAATTTAAAAAGGCAGAGTTCAGGCAATATTTCAATTTCTCAAACCACACTAGGAACGGTTAATAAAATAAGATAGAAGAAGTACTTTAAATAAGAGTAGCTGGAGAGACTGCTCAGCAGTTAAGAGGATGTGCTGCTCTTGCGGAGGAAATAGGTTCAATTTCCTGCACCTATAGCACCTATATGGAAAGTTCCCGTAGCAACTTGCATAAGTCTCTTTCTGGGGGACCAGATGCCCTCTTCTGACCCCCTGAGCACCAGACATGCATGTTGTACACATATACACATGTAGGCAAAACAGTCATATTCATAAAATATATAATAAATCTTTTAAAAATAAATAGAGTTGTGTTGTATATCGTTAGATTAGTGTTATAAGTCTTTCTGGCCTCCTATCTGATGGAAAAAAATGATATACAAAGTCTAGTCTGACTGGATGTGCCACGTGTTCTCCAATGAGATTTAGAAACAACAGAATTTGAGTATAGGAAATGGATTTGCTGCATCTTTATGAAGTTTGAGATCTGGTTTAATTGTGATCAAAATCTTGAACTAAGTAGGAAGGAGGGGAGAAGGGAGCGAGAGAGAAAGAGAGAGAGAGAGAGAGAGAGAGAGAGAGAGAGAGAGAGAGAGAGAGAGAGAGATTCTGTTTATAAACAAGCTCTTCTTTGCATTAGCTACATCAAATCAAATTATTACAGACTAAAGACTCAATTAGTTGTCATTTAGGTCTCATTTAGAAGGCTTATATTTTTGTGCTTCAAGACAAACAGTGCCTCGGGTGGTGCTACAAATGTGCAGAACCATTAGTCTTAAAAGCATCTTCGAGATAAAAGCATGATACTGTATTATGCATGGCAAAGAAGAAAATGTAAACTTCAAAGGAAACAGGGTTGAAATCTGACTCTAAAACTGACTTTACTTCGCACAAAAGAACACTCTTTTTAAAAAATGAGAAGGAGGGCATGTCTGTTTGTGCCAGACCTCAAATTATATGCCAATGTGGTCAAATAAACACTGAATTTGGAATTTTGATGATGTGAGGTGGGGAGTTGGCTATGATGTGCTATGTGGCCTTGTAAATACGAAAGTCCAAGCAGCCAGTAGATCACAAATATGACAGTGATTGTATTAATTAGTAAAAAGTCCCCAAATCCTGAGGTGTGGAAACCTAGGTCCATGACTAGTTAACACCCTATCGTTTCCGGGTGGATGTATTGTGATGAGTACAGATCACAGAGCACAGTCACCTAGGACCTGCTCAGTTTGTCTAGAGATGTGAAAGCTGGCTGGTGTGTTTGACATAGCACACGTGGCAGGCTAGTAGTCACAGATGAGATCAGACAAAAAAATCTCTGTCTGTCTGTCTGTCTGTCTGTCTGTCTGTCTGTCTGTCTCTCTCTCTCTCTCTCTCTCTCTCTCACACACACACACACACACACACACACACACACACTGAGAAGGTTCCTCTTCCCACCTGCCATAATGGATAGGTGATTCTGTTGCTTCACGAGATGCCCCGGGGTCCCACCGGTTCCCAGAGCATTTGGGTGTTTCTGACATGTCTACAGCTTGCTTCTCACTTGAGGTCACTTCTCTTAAGATATTTAAAATAAATATTTTGTTTTGAATTTTAGGACTTTTTGGGGTTTTGTTTTTGTTTTTTTGTTGGGCTTTTTTTTTTTTTTCTGAGACAGGGTTTCTCTGTGTATCCCTGGTTGTCCTGGAACTAGCTCTGTAGACTAGGCTGGCCTCCAACTCACAGAGATCCTCTTGCCTTTGCCTCCCCAGTGCTAAGATTAAAGGCTTGTGCCACCACTGCCTGACATTTTCTTTTGAATTAACAAAATTATACAGTAGACAGATGTTACGGTCCATACATGTCCACCATGTATCTGTTTCCTCTTTGATATATGTGTGCCAACATTAATAATGTGCTATTGACACATTGTTATTAACTAAGATAGATATTTAATTAAGATTGTCTTGATATCTCAGCTGTCTCCATAGCTCTAGAATCCCATTGAGGACCCCGCATGAGGTCTCTATATCCTGTACTCTCAGGTCCCTATGGCCTGTGACAGTTTTCTACTTTGTCCTTGACAGTTTTGAGGAACACTGATATAATATATTGTGTTTTGTTCCCAAGTAGACATAATTTATCACCATGAAATAAAGACTAGGATCTTGCCGGGTGTGGTGGTGCACACTTTTAATCCCAACACTCCAGAGGCAGAGGCAGAGGCAGGCAGGTCACTGTGAGTTTGAGGCCAGCTTGATCTATGAAGTGAGTCCAGGACAGAGGACCCTGTCTCAAAAAGAAGAAGAAGGAGGAGGAGGAGGAGGAAGAGGAGAAGGAGGAGGAGGAGGAAAAGAAGAAGAAGACGAAGAAAAGAAAGAAAGAAAGAAAGAAAGAAAGAAAGAAAGAAAGAAAGAAAGAAAGAAAGAAATTAAGACTATGGGAATAAATTTGGGGGAGATCACAGAGGTCACAGGCTAGCTCTACTACATCATGGCAGGGTGCACTGTTGGTATGACTTCCCAGTTAGTGTTAGCCGTGATCGTCTGTTGAGATTCTACACTCTTTGGTGAGACAGCAGTATTTGTGACCCACACTTTACAAGCACAATAATGCATGTGATGGGGATTACTGTGATTTTCATGGCCTGCAAAGAAGGTAGAACCTCATTCTTTCTCAAATGACAATCCGTAAGTATGAACTAGGCCTGTGTGGTGAAGTCTTGGCCACCTGTCTGCGGGACATGGAACCTTTAGGATTAACCTGAACAGTTAGGTCACTTGCTGCAGTGGACTTGAGGGCTATTGGCAGTTAGTCTCTTCCTCTGTATCCTCTCTTTATTTTATTTCCTGGCTGCCATGAGGAGAGACGCCTTCCTCCTTCATGCTTTCCTGTCCTGACACACTGAGCTGTTACAGTCTCAAGGGACAGAGTCAGGTGACCATAGACTAAATAACCTGTCCTCCTCTTAAGCAATCTTTGTCACAGTGAGGAGAAGCCGACTGGTTTCCTAATGATATTCGGGGCTGTGACTTCCATTCAGGAAAATGAATCAGTGTAGCTGCTAAGAGACAGAACTGCTTCCAGGCATCCAGGTCTTTGTAAACAAACAAAAATAAAGCAAACAACAAAAACAGAGCAGAAATCAGAGATCATAAGGAAGACATTCATTCACTCCTTTATTTTTTTAATTTTGTAAACTTTGTTATAAAAAATTGCAAATAAAAAAAACACAAACCAAACCAAAATTAAGCAG
>OU015751.1:90482318-90497100 GCA_907169655.1 Acomys percivali | reverse complement strand
AAAAAATTGCAAATAAAAAAAACACAAACCAAACCAAAATTAAGCAGAACCCAGAACTATGCAACTCAGTGCACCATCCAGATGGAAGCTGAGAAGCTTCACAATGGGCTTTACACATTCTCTATAGGACACATTTATGCACATATCCTCCACCAAAAACCTGGAACACACTGAGAACTAAAGAAACAATCAACTTTCATAACTCATGTCCAACACTTTCATTCAATCTTCCTAATCCCCTAATATTTACCACTTCTTATTCTCTTTTCTATATGTCATTTTGTACGCACATGTACATCTATTTACATCTATACAAATTTTATTGGATAGAGTCTATATTTGAAAGAGAACATACATTGTTTTCATTCCTTAAAGTGTATGACTTCACTTAATAGTATGCATTCTAAATCCACCCACTCTCCTGAAAAATTTTTTATTAGTTTTCTTTGATGTAAGCAATATTCCATTATATATATATTTAATATATACAATGGAATATATAAATATTCTATTTATATATAAAGTAATATTATTGATATACAAATATATATTTATATATTATGAAGTATTACTTAAATATTCTTATATGATAGAATATTATGTAAATATACTTAATATATAGAAAAACTATAAGTCCTTTTATAAGATTGCATATAGACTATGACTATATACATAGATATGTATATACATTTAATTGGGGCTGGCTTACAGTTCAGAGGTTGGTCCTTTGTCATCATGGCGGGGTGCATGGTAGCATGCATACAGACATGGCACTGGAGAAGCACCTGGACAGTTCTACATCTGGAGCCACAGGCAACAAGAAGAAAAAGCTCTTCTGCCTGGCTTGATCATTTGAAACCTCAAAGCCCAGCCCCAGTGACACATTTCCTCCAACAAGGCCACACTTCCTAATAGTGCCACTTCCTATGAGCTTATGGGGGCCATTTTTATTCAAATCACTGTGTGTGTGTGTGTGTGTGTGTGTGTGTGTGTGTGTGTGTTTTAAACATACCAAATTTGGTTATCTCTTCATCTGTTAATGGGCAATTAGATTGATTCCAATCTTTTAAAACAAAATGACATCTTTTCCCAGTGTAGAAGAACATAAATCCAGCAACATGGCTGCTCTGGCAAGAGATCACATCCAAAGACCTTCTAGGTCTACGACATCTGGCTGGAATGCAGACACACTCTGGATTACAGTATGACCTGGCTGGAATACAGACATGCCCTAAACAATGAAAGTGTGATTAGTTTATACAAGGAAGCAGTCATGTTTGAAAGCAACATCTAATTGAGGGAAAGACAAAGTGAGAAATCAGAGAAAGGTTTGACAGAATGACCCAGAGATAAGATATGCCCAACTCTCACCAGAGCAGGACATGAAGGAGAGGTTGCTCTGTTTTTACTGAGAGTTGACTACCAGTGAAGTTTTACAGAGACAGATTGCAGAGAGAACAAGCTAGTCTCAGGTGAAGACAGAATGAGCCAGAGAATGAGAATGAGACAGACCATTAAAACATGTTTGCCAGAATTAGTTTGAGGCTAATCAGAGTAATTTGGTCAGAATCCAAGAGAAGCCAGTTTGAATCAGTCAGCTCGGAGAGGTGTTTTGGCCAGAACAGCTAAATTCTAAGAACTAGCCAGCAAGAGTTCAGAAAGAGCTAGAAAGGCTTGGGAACAGCTCTCATCTCATCCCCTCATCTGAGGAAATAAAAACATTTACATTCCTGAAAAAAACTGATGGAGCATCCTACCATTTCCAGCATCTTCGTGGAGTCATACTTCACTCCTCAGTTCTGTCAGTTGCCTTGATAGTGAAGAGAGGGAAAAATCAGTTAACATATGAACTCTGTGTGGACACTCAATCTGTATTTTCCTTCAGGCTGCAAGGCTGTGGTTATCATTAGTATCTTTATTCCATTTGCCTCTTACCTCAGCCATCCCATCAGTAAATCTGAATTCTTTACCTGATGGCCTTGAGTTAAGACTTATTATTAAAGTGCCTAGGTCATTACAGATAATCAATGTCTCTTTTGGGGGTGTTCCATCATCTTCTGCTACCTTTACTATTGGACACTAAGGTAATTGTGACACTTCTGTCACAGACCTGGCTTCTGCTCCTCTGTAAAGAGCAAACCCATCTTCTATTGATATTTGAAATTAGTCAATCACCAAGCCTGTGTGGATCCCCTGTATAGATCCTGTATAGATCCCCAAAATATCCCGGTGTCTACCTCAACTCCAAGTTCTCTGAAGTCATCATTTTATCCTCAGGTGAAAACATTTCTCTTTTGGAAATTAGGAACCCTTAGCTGGCAAGGCTTAATGTCAAGGAGACAAAGCTCAGTTGTTCTCCTTACACTTGAGGTATTACAGCTGATCTGAGAAAAGTCTGTAACCTTGTGTCTAGACTTCTGGGCCCAAGTGCGTTCTGGATGTGGGAGAAACAGCAGCACCATATTGGTTGCTAGCCTGAGCACCCAAATGCTGTAATGGATGTGTATGATGGCCAAGTGAAGATGACAACCAGCCTTTCAGGCCAGAAGCACCTTAGACAACTCTAAATGATAAGACACAAGGCAAGGTCTAAGACTACCTTGGAACTTAGGTTGGCTCTCCCTATGGTTTGAAAATAGTTATTTCATTTAAAGTAATGCTGTATGAGATAGAGTGAAAGGGAATACTTAGCTGATATAAGATTGCTAGTAGGCCTAATTTTGCATGGACTCCCAAGTATTTACTCCAGTGGACATTATCTCCCACCCTCAGATGGAGGGATGTATCCCTCTACTGAGCTAGATGTGTTAGAGTGGTGTATGATGTATTAGCCCGTGTTTACGCCGTGTGTGGCATGGCAGGTTGTACAAGGTGTAATGACTTGAATTTTACTTAAAAGAATTATAGCAAATGCCTTAGATCACAGGGATTGAGCTAAAGGCTCAAAACCGTGGCCCCTTAGAAATGTCATGAAGGTAGTAGCTGTGACTTCTTATGCAGAACAAACCTCTCCCCTTTGTGATACACATGTCTTGTCAAGTCACTGAGGGTATTGGCTGCAGCCCTTCTCTTGAGGTTAATAGCCATGCTAGTGGTAACGAGCAAAGCATCATGTTGTGTGATGGAAAATAAGTATAAAGGATCCCCGTGGGTTGTAGTATGACAGAGACATGCCCTGAGTTAAAGCAACTGGAGTGTTCCTCAGATGAAAACAGTATATTTTTCTGATACAGTTCTAATTAACAGATGAGCTTCATTTGTTTTTTTTTTTTTAAAAAAGAAAGATAGTTATGCAACAGATAGCAAGAGCAGGGCTGACTCACTGCAGTAAAGAAAGGGATTTAGTGCTCTGGGAGGAGCCACCTTCGTGCACAGTTGCCTAGTGTCATTATCTCAGACCCATTCATCATTGTACAGGCAACATGGGCAAATGAGGAGCTGCAAAGAGTCAGTGCTCCAGAACCTTCTGTACTTCATGTAGTTCACGGTTCACACAGGGACACGGGGCGACTTTTTATATACACTTTATAGAGAAAGGCATTACTCCACAGGCTTCTTGGCTTTTTCTACAACTAGCTCTAACATGCTGTTTTGAAAAAATCACTTGGAGATTCAACAATAATGAATGGGCAAATCCCAAGTGTATATAGCTAAGATCCGGCAGACCCACCATAAGGAAGACAGAGGCTAAACTCCAGCTGTCCTTACTCTGTCTCCACTTGGCACATTGCTGTGGCCTTTGAGGTCCCCAGGAAATAGAGAACCAGTCCAGAGAAGTGTGCATATTCCTGCATGTGGCTACAGAAAGTGGGTCCTCTTCCATGGAGGATTGCACCATCTCAATGTTTTTTCTCAAGTAAATCCACTCAGTCTTTTCTTTCAGGCACAGGGCTCAGTTCTGAGCCTGTACAATGGATCAGCTGTGGGTGTCTCAAAGCTGAGACTTTGATATGTTTGTCTCAAGCCAAGTCTCTTCACTTAAGGGGCATGCCTGGTCCCTTTAGCATAACAAATGAATTGTTCTAAAACTATGCTGGAGCTGCTACTCATGTTGACAACTACATCCACATTTCCTTTTGAGATAAAGCCCGGCTCTCCAGCTTCTGTCTCTCTGGTAAGCCACCATCACCACTGAAGTAAAATCGTTTCTATGACACCCCCTTCCACTGCCTTTCAACAAAACCCAACTACAGTGGCATATTCTCAGTGCATCTGCGAAGGCAGACTCCTTAGAGCCTTCCCAATTAGCAATAAGACAAGGAGCCAGTTCCAAACCTCTGTATTTCTAGGCCTTAAAAACCCTGTTCTGTTGATAACTCAAGTTCATTTAATAGATTCATCAACTCAGACCAAATCTCAGTCATGCCCAACACCTTGAACTAACAAGCTGGATTTAGACTCTCTAGTAAGTTTGCCCAAATCAAAGGAACTGGCCGTAGGGTATGCTTTCCTTCTTGGCTTACTGCAGTTATAATGCTTCCTATGTAAAACGCCCATGTAACCACAACTCTGACACCACATGCATACTGAGCAAGAATCATGGGCTGCTGTTGACAGTGCCAGTGCTGAGCCCCAGTCACCTGCAGCGGCTGACTGTGTGTCTCCTTGAGTAATGCCGAGAAAAGCGAGGCTGCTGTGATTTATGGTTCTTTGCATATGATGCCATTGTACTTGTGAAATGATATAAACAATGGCTTTTGAGAACTATTCAAAGATGCTTGAAAAGAAAAATCCATTCACCATGGGATATAGGGTTGAAATATTTGGCTTTGTGAAATGCATTGTCCCAGCTCTGTTACTTTGTGCATTCCTTTGTCACTGCTTATTTCCCTGTCACGGCCTGAAACAGCTGCACTGAAGTTTCTCACAGGGCTGGTTTCTGCTGCTTTTGCCGTGCACCAATTTTTTTCTTTCTTTTAATTTTCAATATACGTCTGTTGCCATGTTATTAAAATGTCATGGTATATCATACATCTATCAACATATAATGGCTCCCTTTGCCCCAACTTACTTCTTGCTTTGATTTTTGTTTTGTTTTGTTTTATATAATTCTTTCCTGTATCATTTTGTTTTGCTTTGTTAGATTATGATTCTTCCCAATTTTTTTGCATTTCAGTGCAGTTAGTATGGAAGAAGTTCGAAGTTAAATTTGATTTTAAATACTGGATGACAGTACTGGACTCTAAAAGAGGAGATTCATCTGTTTTCATTTGTTATACTGATTTATTTAAATAGATGCTTTTATCACACTTAATTTGAGCAAGTAAATTATGCAATATATTAAAATTATTCAAAAGAAAGACTATTATAAAATCTATTATAGCAATCATATTACATAACAATTTAAAGTGTGAACAATTCCAATGCCTAAGCAAAATTAAGGGAAACTGAAAATAAGAAATAAAGATAAATACTACTCTCCTCAAGCATTAGTACTGTTCAGATTGAGGGATGCTTTCTACCTTTCTACATACTGTTTTGTATCATTGAGCTCAGACTGTCCATAATATTTTGCTTCATTTAATTATCATTATGCCATAAGTGTTTCTCTGAATCATTAAATATGCACTGTCAACACCCATGCTAAACCCAAACCAAAGGCCTTGTCACTCAGACATGTACCTTACATCTGAGCTGCACCCAAACCCTGTAAAAAAATATCTTTTTGTTTTGTTTAGTTTAGCTTACTCATTTGTAGCTCAAAAAAATGTGAGTTCTTTCCTGTAATTGATTATTGTAAATACAGTTTTTGGAGATTTAAATTATTTTTTTAGATTTCAGAAGAAGCATTGTTCTTTCTGAAACACCAAAGGGTTTTTTTGTTTGGTTTGTTTTCTTTTGTTTTTGTGGTTCTGGGATCTTATCAAAATCCTCACACTTTCTACTCCTGACCCCAAGGGCGTTTGTTGGAAAGGGTATTTGACATATCATGCATGGCCCCCGGCCAACTCATATTCCTAACATTGTGAACCTAAGATCAAATACTGAATTTGGTTCAGACTGAACAAAACTTAGACCCTTTGTCCACTCTTCTGACTCAGTGCTGAGGCAGTGTCTTGTGCCTACACAAAGAAAAAATATGAAGTAATTGAATCATCTTTATGGAAGTAACAATGGTAAGATAGATAAACTAAAATTATTTTATGTACAAAAAGGTGTCTTTATTCAAAAAATGAATTGATTCCCCCACACGCATATTTTGGAAAGATATCAAATCGGTGCAGTATGCCAAGTAAAAGTTGTATGTTGTTGCTGTAAGACTGAAGATATTCTCAGTATTGGGTTTGTTTTCTAGTTGACTATCTGTCATCAATCTGAAATAACAGAAAATGTGAGACTATATGGTCTTAGTTCAAGTTCTGTCAAATTCATTATGTTCCTCAAATTCAGCATGCATCTCTAATACATGAGAATCATGCTAGTCAACTGCTGACCATGGAATGAATTAAGAACAAACAACATGGCATATTTGTATCAATACTTGTTAAAATTAAAGCTAAAACATGTAAGTAAATACATAATGATTTTGAGGAGGATGTAGGATGATAATATACCTCCTCAAACATTCTTTCCTAAGATTTTATTGGAGAAAGATGGATGGAGAAAACAGAATTTGGGCAATCAATTTGGGTGATACAATTTGTGAGGAAAACATCTGAAAACTGAAAAGAAAAATCCTACTGAGAATTAACACAGAGACAGGCAGCCTTCAACCATTCAAATAAACCACTTCTCAAACTTAATGCATCCCAGAACTATGCTTATATTAGTGATATTTAAAGAACCCTGTAAACGTACCACAGTTTCTTTATCCACTCTTCAGTTGATGAACATCTAAGTTGTTTCCAGATCCTGGCTCTTAGGAATAAGGCTGCTATGAACACAGCTGAGCAAATGTCCTTGTTGTGTGGCGGAGCATCTTTCAGGTATATGCCCAGGAGTGGTATGGTTGGGTCTTGAGGTAGAGCTATCCCCAATTTTCTGAGAAAGTGCCAGATTGATTTTCAAAGTGGTTGTACAAGTTCGCACTCCTATTAGAAATGGAGGAATGGTCCTCTTTCTCCACATCCTCACCCCTAGCCAGCATGTCCTGTCACCTGAGTTTTGATCTTAGCCGTTCTGATAGGTATAAGGTGGAATCTTAGAGTCATTTTTATTTGCATTTCCCTGATGACTAGGGACATTAATCATTTCTTTAAGTGTTTCTCAGCCATTCGATATTCCTTGGTTGAGAATTCTTTGTTTAGTTCTGTATCCCATTTTTTAATTGGATTATTTGATTTGGTGGTATTTAATTTCTTGAGTTCTTTATATATTTTTGATATTAGCCCTCGGTCAGATGTAGGGTTGCTGAAGATCTTTTCTCAGTTTGTAGGCTGTGAATTTGTTCTGTTGACAGTGTCCTTTGCCTTACAGAAGATTTTCAGTTTTGTGAGGTCCCAATTATTAATTGTTGATCTTAGAGCCTGAGCTATTGGCATTCTGTTCAGGAAGTTGTCTCCTGTGCCTGTGAGCTCAAGGCTCTTCTCCACTTTTTCTTCTAACATATTCAGTGTGTCTAGTTTTATGTTGAGATCGTTAATGCACTTGGACTTTAGTTTTGTGCAAGGTGATACATAGGGTCTATTTGCATTTTCTACTTGTAGACATCCAATTAGACCAGCACTATTTGTTGAAGATGCTATCTTTTTTCTATTGTGTGGTTGATCACTTCCCTCTGGTGGGATGGCCCTGCCAGGCTACAGAGGAAGAGGATACAGGCAGTCCAGATGAGACTTGATAGACTGCAGTCAGATGTTAGAGGCAGAGGGCTCCCCTTTCTGAGGACTAGGGGAGGGAGGGAGAAGGTATGTGGGAGAGGGCTACATTTGGGATGTAAAGTGAACAAATTAAAAGTTAAAAAAGTTTAAAATAAATAATTTCATTTAAAAATGATAATAATAAAGAGTCTTGAATGGGGGAAAGGGAAAACAGAAGTATTTTTGCTGGCAGAAACGTTGGTTTTGACTTGATAGCCATTTTGAGAGATATAGAGTTTGGGTTTAAGATTTTCCAAATCACAGTGTTTGTAAGCACATTAGCATCCCCACTGGAATTCTTTTTAAAAAATCCATGTCTTGGAAGTGCAAATTAGATCTAGCACATAAGATATTCACCAGGATAAAGGCAACACAAAGCAGATTCATCTGAACAACAAATTATCCTTTTAAAATACTTTGACTCCATGGCTCACAGTTGATATAAAAAGACGTCAAAAATAACCATGTAGATAAGTCCATTGAAGCTGTTTTCACAACTATCCAAAACTGGAAACAATCTAAATTTCCATCAGCTTTTGGTGTGCCCATATAAATATTTCAACAATAATAAAGGCATATGCAACATCACTGAATCTTAGATAGTGGTGTGAGTGGGGAGTGGTCAGACTGAAAGAGCACATGGGAACCGAATGAGTTTACATGAAGTTCCAAGCAGGAGAAGACAAGATGCCTTGATAGAAATTAGAAGGGAGCTGTGTGGACGGTGAGACTTTCAACTATAAAAGACTAACAACACAATGGAATTTTTTTATTCTTAAGCAAGAGTATATGTGTAGATAAAAACATATGCCATACTACATCTTCTGTATATAAATAGTTCGGTGCCACTGAGCTGGCTCAGTGTTGAGTTCTTGCAAGCCTGATATACTTGGTGGAAAGAGAGAACCAACTCCTTCAAGTGTGGCCTTTGACCACACACAGGTACTCAGTGCCACCCAGTGTGCATGCATGCATGCATGCACGCACGCACGCAGGCATGCATGCACACTCACTCACATAACTCTTCACTAATCTAATAAAATTGAAGTTAAAACATATAAATAAGTGTATAATAGTTTTGATTATATATAGCTACACAGGTTATATACAGTTATGGCATCTATTGTAGACTTCTACAATTAAAATGAATATGCTAAACGCATTTTAATTCTACTTCAGCCAGTTGTCATTTATGCAAAGGACATTTTAGTCAGTATTAACGGCCAGGCATTTATCAATGATACGGCCACTGTGTGATAGGGTTCAGTTTCATGTATGTAGCACACCAACTCCTGGAAATGTACATAGAGATGCTGGAAGGAAGGTACCTTGTGGAGACAGCACACAAAGCCCACATTTATAAAGGGCTCGGCTCAGCAACAGCAACCACCATGCCACAAAATATGGACAACAACTCCAAGGACTGCATGAGGGGTGCTGGGCACCGTGGAGGGGCATGCACATTTACTCGCCTATACATGACCACTTTGTGGCCATAACACCACCTGGGAGATGGAAGACATTTTATGATCCCACCTTCTTTCCCCACTTACGGAAGTTATCATCTTTCCCCTAAGGAAAATTGGAAGCCGTGTGCTTTGCTGCCTCCTATTCTATTCTTGAGTTTTATGCTGGGGTCAGAGAACAACGCAATAAAACCCAGTGTTTCAGAGCCATGGCTCTCATTTGCTCCCCTCTGGAAACTTTAAAGGCAGGATCTGAGGCATCCAGTCTATAATTTGCTCAGCTAAGGCTGTGTGCTGCTAAGGGTTTGGCTCTACTTTTTAGTAGTCACTTTGTGTCCTATGTAGTAAAATAGTTCTATAGTCTTTTATTTATTTATAGTATGAGGTATTGGAGAGGTTATAGGAAATATCTGTTTGCTCCCTCCCACTGCTAACAATCAGATCCTCTGTCATTTGTGTTTCAAAAGACATTATAATTTATCCCTCCTCAAAAAAAGAGCTTTGAGGAGTGATAAGCCATATTTTCAGCTGAGTTTTTGTTTTGTTGTTTTCTTCTCGAGATTTAACAGTTCTTCCCAAAAGCAACGTTAGGACTGCATGTGCAGCACCTCATGAATCGTACTGAAGAAAATGAAGAGGATTTATCGGTCTTCATGGGTTATTATCCAAATAACCCTGCTCCTAGTGGATGTATTTAAATTGAATATAACCTGAGCTGTGTATCCTTTTTTAAAAAGAAATTTTTTCAGTTTACTTCAACACAAATGGGAGTTTTCATCTTGTAGAACTCCCAGTTAGCCGTGTTCACTGGGTTAACTGTGCACTGCTGAGTGGAGGCAGCCCAGCAACGGAGAAACTGAAGTCACGGGACAGGAAAAGAGTCAGAACACCTGAGCGACAAAGTTGCTGAGGGGACAGCATCTGACAACTCTTGTGTTTCACAGCCAGCACCTGGTATTAACGCGTCTGTGATTAGCCCTGCCTGCAGCCGCTGCGCATTTCCATCACTTTACAGCAAACTTTATGAGCCTCGCCTTCCAGATTTAATATGACTTCTGAATATTTTGCTCTTGAAACATATACAGGGGGAGGTAATCCCCCTCAGGAACAGTCATAGGGGAGGGGAATAAGGGGAAAATGGGAGGGAGGGAAGACTAGGAGGATACAAGGGATGGGATAACCATTGAGATGTAACAAGAATAAATAAATAAAAAAAAAGAAACTTCAATCTTTCATCAGAGCTTTGATTTTTAGTCACACCACATGCCCTTGCCTTCAAATAATGATGATGGAGTTTAAAAAAAAATTCTGCTCAATGTTAAGTACAAGGAAGGCTGCCCAGTGAATGTCGTTGGCTTATGGTAAGAACTGAATGAGGCGATATGGAAAAAATACCTAGTTCTGTAGATAGGCAGGATATAAAGAGCTGTGCACAGAGCCGCTGTGTGTGATGGCACTGGCCACGGGAGGATCTTCGCTTTGTATGTAATAATTAAGCTGGTCATGGCATCACTGTCTAAACACATCTGGCATAATTCCATAGGAACAATTTAAAGTATGAACTTACGGTGGCTTTTCCTTTCTTCAAGAGATGGCTCAGCCCTGAAGTGTGCTTGCTGCTTTTACAGAGGACCGATGCTTGTTCCACAGAACATGTCAGTAGCTCAACACCACCTCTAACTCCAAGTAAAGAAGATCCAGTGGCCTCTTCTACCCCTGAGGGTACTTTCCCTCACATACATGTAGGTGAGCACTCATACACATAAAATGAAAAAAATTAATCTCTAAGGTTTATGTATGTGTGTTTAAAGAAATCTACTACCTAATCTCAACTTGGTTAGTAATTTCTTTGTCATATATATGATATAAGTTTATTTTTATATATAATGCTTACACACACACACACAGACACACACACACAGACACACACACACACACACACACACACACACACACACTCAGTTCTGTTTTGAGTTCCACATTGCAGTGGACCCTGTTCAGTTTCCAGTACCCACACAACTGCTCACAACTTCCTTTAACTTTATTTTTAAAATATATTTTATTAATTTATTCATATTACATCTCAATTGTTATCCCATCCCTTGTATTCCTCCCTCCCTCCCATTTCCCCCTTACTCCCCTCCTCTCTGACTGTGAATGAGGGAGACCTCCTCCCCCTGTATATGCTCATAGGGTATCAAGTCTCTTCTTGGTAGCCTGCTATCCTTCCTCTGAGTGCCATCAGGCCTCCCCATCCAGGGGATGTGGTCAAAAATGGGGCACCAGAGTTCGTATGAAAGTCAGTCCCCACTCTCCATTCAACTGTGGAGAATGTCCTGTCCATTGGCTAGATTTGGGTAGGGGTTTGAAGTTTACTGCACGTATTGTCCTTGGCTGGTGTCATAGTTTGAGCAGGACCCCTGGGTCCAGATCCGCCCATCATAATGTTCTACTTGTAGGTTTCTAGGACCTTCTGGATCCTTCTATTTCCCCATTCTCTCATGCTTCTCTCACCTAGAGTCCCAATAGGATGTCCTCCCCTCTGTATCACTTTCCTGGTTAGGGAAGACTTTCATGGGACATGCCCCTTGGGCTAGTATGCAGATATAAGTGAGTATATACTATTTGACTCTTTCTGCTTCTGGGATAACTCACTCATTATGATCATTTCTAGTTCAATCAGAGAGCCAATGCCCTATTCTGGCAGGAGAGACTGCACACATGTGGTTCACATACATGTTGACAACACATTCATACATATAAATATAAAATATTTTTTAAAACCATAAATCTAGTATATCATGTACAATTAAGCAAAGTTAATACAGTCATTTTATTTAAAACATATGCTTTGGGGTTGCATGCATTGCTTCATTAAATGACTCCTTTATAGAGACTGATGTGCATATACCACACTCTTACACCTAGGATCTAACAGTCCAGCTGGGACAGAGTCTTGGACAGAGGAAGACTCAAAGTAAATGCTAATGTGCTGATCTATAGGATGCCATAGAAACACAGAGAAGACCCGACCCCAGATACCTCCTGGAGCATTAACACAGACTGCTCCTGGCAGTGTGTGTGGACTTTTGAGAGACTGAGAAGACTGGGGAAGGAGTTGCTGGACACCAGGCAGGTGATGACCAGACAAGGAGGCTGGAAGGAGATTCAACAGACATAAGAAACTCACATGATAAAGGTGCTGTGTGGAAGCCCAGAGCAGTGGGAGCTAAGATCAGAGAGGAGGTGAATGTGAGGTCAGGGAGGGATGTAACCCTGCATCTGCTGAGGAGGTGTACTCTGTCCTAAACGCCAGCCCGGCGATGCTGTTAGTTCCCTGGAATGTTTCAGTACATTCTAATAAAGAAAACACTTCTTGCATTTGTTTGGATCAAGTTTTTTTTTTCCTGACAGGTCGGGCACACTGCTACCACCCACTCAGGAACAGATTGTGCCAATACCTAATAACGGTCCACCCACACAGACTTTTAAAATCAGTGTGATTATGAGACACTGTAGCTCTTTCGTGTTTGTAATGAATTTGGTCTCTGTTTTTATCAACCGATAAATGAGGAACTAATTGCAGATTGTCTAGAAATACCCCCAGTCGTCTTTTAAATAGTCTTTTAAACAAAAATTCGTTGAAATTTTCTATTTTGCTTTGAGTCAGGCTGGTCCTGTTTTTATAAAACATCAAGTGTTGTACACCTGCATTTTCTGTTTGGTGGATGCCACCTGCTGAAGGGATTTTTCTTCACACCCAGTCTGACCACAGTGCTAAATGTTGGTGGACTGACAAATCTAACAGAACTTTCAGTGGTGCACTTTTCTTCTGGGACCCTACCTGTAAACTGGGCACCAGGTAGGCGTCTGTAACTCAAAGTCAATTGAACATACAACATGGAAAGGAATAACAAAGTGTCCCAGGGGGCTATGTTCACTAATACAAAATAAGGAGAGCAGTCCATCCACTCCCCCTCCCCCACCAAGCTCTTCTAAAACTGCAGATATTAAAATTGCTTTAAATTGTAACTCATGTATTCATCTCCAGAGGAAATTGCACAGAAGAATAAACAAGATGACTCTGTGAAAACTAGCAGAAGCACACAGATATAGCCTGTGTCATGTGATATGATACGAGTGTGTATATGCGCATGCATGTGTACTCCAGCTAACACTTTCACAATTCATAAGTCTAAGATGTCTCCCATACAGTTTGAAGAGTCTCACAGTGGAAATTGGAAAGTCTGAAAAGAGTAAACATGTTTTTTAAAATCCATCCATACAAGACTTAGGCAGTTAAGACAATAAAGTTGAGTATGTTTTGATACTTATGTTAAGATAATCTTGGAGAAAGGGCAAGCAAATCCTTGGATTTAACAGGGTTTTAGATAAAAGCACCCAGTGTCCATAGAACACTAGACAATCTCTTTAGTGATACCCGGCTTCTGATTTTTCTCTGTAACTATGTATGTTGTAAGATCCTATCACAGTGCTGTAAAGTTCTTTTCTAGAAAGACTAAGGGCATAGCTCCATAGAGTGAACTGCAAAGCCAGCTGTGATGGTATACATCTAAATGCCCAGTGTCAAGGCCCCAAGACCTTAGCACAACTGACTCCATGATAGAATTGCCATTCAGGCTGTAAACACTCAGCACATAGACAGCCCCACATGCCAAAGCTAAAACAAAGCTCTAATCAATCACAGTCCATAGCTCTGACAAAGTCTCAACATATACTAACTTTGCTTTTTAGCTCCCGTGGTTCTGCTTCTGGCTAACTGTTCTTGTTAACTGAAGTGGTGTTCCAACCTACAACATAGTTTTGTGCTTAAATGGCCACCCTGAGAAACACTTTGGGCCATGCTGGGATCCCAAACACCTAGTGTAGTCACCAGTGGCTAATAAAGCCATGTCCAAGCAGTCCTCTCTAGTAGATGCTCTACACCAACACTTAGGAGTCAGGGGGGTCTTGTAACTTTGAAGTGATCCAGGGCTACTTGTCTAGACCCTGTCTCCAAAGACAAAGCAAGGAGCTTGCTCAGTGAGTAAAGTGTGAGACCTGAGTTCAAATCCCAGTGCTCACATAAAAGCCTTACATAGCAATATGCAACTGTAATGTAATCCCAGCCCTGGGTGACTGAGGCAGGATGATCCCTAGGGCTCCCTGAGCAGGCCAGTCAAGCAGACATAGTAAGCTCCAGGTTCAAGGACAGAGACCTTGTATTAAAAGGTAAGGTACAGTTCCAGGCATGGCGGTGCACTCCTTTAATCCCAGAGATTAGGAAGCAGTATCAGCAGATCTCTGTGATTTTGAGGCCACTCTAGTCTACATAGCGAGTTCTAGGACAGCCAGGGTAACATAGTGAGACTCTGTCCCCAAAGAAATAATAACAATAAAGTAGAGAAGCATCTTAGGAAGGCATTTTAGCATCAAGCTCTGGCCTCTGTACTTACCTGCGTTGTTGAGTACACACACACACACACACACACACACACACACACACACACACACACA
>OU015751.1:90459316-90472970 GCA_907169655.1 Acomys percivali | reverse complement strand
TCTTCTTCTTCTTCTTCTTCTTCTTCTTCTTCTTCTTCTTCTTCTTCTTCCCAGGATTCCTCTCTCTAAACCTGAGAACCTTAGCCACACCTATCTCCTCTTTGCCCTGGCAATGTGATGGGCCTTTATTGCTCAAAAGGTGGGTCACAGAGACAGCAATCAGTAATTAACATCAAAACACATCAGAGCATCCTCCAACATAGACATGAGTCATAATGTGTCGGAAACTGTCTTCTTAGGGAGGTGATACCCTAAGGCTGAGAAGAGAAAGTGAAGTTGGACCAGCTCTACCCACTGAATCTTAAAGAGCTGTAGAAAGACACAGCTGTCCACTGCAAAGAGCATCTGCCACCAACACTTAGCTAAGAGCTGGGCAGTGTGGGACCTACCTCTGAGCCTGTCACATGGAGGAGGAAGGACAAAGGACAAAGGACAAAGGACAAAGCTCTCACCTGATCCTCCTGTGACTCCCTTTGTCTTCTGTAAACTTTTCCCCTGAAGAGAAAGTCCACCAGCTGTTACCCTGTTCTTCCCAAGCTGAGGAAGAAACCAGACAATGAAACATATGATGTGATGTTTCATATAAATCGGGATAGATCTGAGTGTCCAGGCCTGCAGAATGACAGTCTGCCACTATGGTGGCTGAGATGCTGTGGAGAGCTGAGGTTCTCACAGATATATGATGCCAAGAGGCCAAGGTGATTGTAAGACAGCTCGACATCAGTGGCTCCAGTTAATACTCACTGAAGATTGGCCATTAAGAATATGTAAGCAAAAGGGGGAGGGGCATAGGGGCATTTGGAGAGCTGGTTCAGTGTTTAAGAGCACACACTGCTCCTGCAGAGAACCCTGGGTTGGTTTCCAGTACCCACAAGGTAGTTAGCTGTTTAACAAATCTGTGATTCTGACACAACGCCATCTTCTGGCCTCTGTAGTTGCCTGCATGCATGTGATATACGTACATGTATCCAGGCACACAGATGGCATGCAAAAATGCATATATAAATAAACATAAGCAAAGTCAAGGATGGTTCTCACACTGATCTTTTTCTAAATATATGCAATATGAAATTGTTATACTGTGTCATAATTATGCTAAAATATCTTATTGCTAGAAGCTATTTTGTACAATGAAAGTTTGAAATGATTTTATAAAACTATGAAAGTAATAATAAGAGGAATTAAGTTATACATGTGAATTGAAAGTCAGCACTGAACATTGAACTTTAGACATGGAGCTCAGGCCATGAGTTCATCAATCCTGGGGGAGAGATCATTCTGGCTTCCAGAGTATGGAAGCTTTGGTCCATTCTGGTGAAAAAGATGTGGCAGAGCAGAGACATTCTGGGGGCAAGTGAGCCATGGGACCAGGGGAACCAGCCTGGAGCAAGAGTGAGGTCAAGATGTGTCTAAACCCTGAAAATCTCATCTTGAGTGAGGATCGTTCCCTCCCTCTTCTGGGTCTGCATGTTTCTGTGTGCACCCATATCTCTGCCAGCCGTGAGGTGGTCACTTGCCTGGCGGCCAGTTTTCAGGTTCAAACTTCCTATTTCCTTATAAGGACATGTCCATCTAGCACTTGGAATTCCTCTCCATGTAAATGAAGCATTTCAAGCACCTCAGCCCCAGCCAATGATGTACATTCACCCTGAAATCTCTACCCACTTCCTAAAGGTTTAGATAGCTCTTATTCCCCCAATAAAGGAAAGCTGTTTCATTGGAAACGATCTCAGAGAAGGCTTCCCCCACCCCCAACCCCACACTCATCACCCAGTTGAGATCCTGCTAACCCACCCACCCAGCTAAGTTTCATCCCTTCCTGTCCAATGGTGCCTAGACATCCCAAAGGAAGAAGCAGACCTGGACAGGCGGCCTTCAGCCTGGAGTAGGTCAAGAACCAAGGAAAGGGGAAGTCAGCACTCTACTGGCCTTTCTTCTCCCTCTTGCATTCCACCTAGGCCCTCACAGTGAGGCCATTTAGTACATATAAGATATTTACCTTACAATTCATAACAGTAGTAAAAATACAGTTATGAAGCAGCAATGAAAATGATTTTTATCATTGGGGTCACCACAACATGAGGAACTGTATTAAAGGGTCACAGCATTGGGAAGGTTGAGGACCATTGATATAGAAGATGATGACTTGAAAGTGGAGAAGGATGCAGGGCCATTGGCGACTTCAAAGGGGAAGTCAGCTGACAGGGAAAGCATCATTTTGCAGGACAAAGCTGAGTGCTAAGGTGGACAGCACAAGGTAAAGACAGTGCTATGTGTAGCCACCTTTTCTCCAGTCCTGCTCAGACACAGAATCAGACAAACAGAATTACAAGGAACTGTGTCTAAGTATGATAGGAGTCTGAAGTGATTGAAATGAGAGAGAAAATACAGTTGAATTTGTAAAACTTTAGCTGCCTGGTGATGGGGGAGGGGACGTAAAATAACAAATAAATAAAAAAATAAATTGAAGACTTATAGAAGAGCAAGTGTAGTAAGCATGAAGTTGAGAAGATGAAGTTTATGGTATGGAAAGCTAAAAATTAATGATCTAAGAAAAGCATGGCTGAAACTGAAATTCTGGGTGTGATATAATTATTGAAGCAAAAAAATTCATGAAAGCATGAGATATGAATTAGAATATGCAGAACTCAAATGCCAGGCAATTGCTAATAACAGGAGTTTTCTGGCAGATCCCAACATCCAGTGAAATCGTAAATCATATGTATGCAGCTAACCAGTCACACACACTTTCACATATAGGCCAAGTTGTCCCCAAAGAGCACAACAGTACAACTCAGAATACCAGAAACTTCTATTTGCATAGTCTCGAGATGAGGCTCCCTTTAGATTCCAGGAGGGAAAAATTATATTCATCATCCCATTGTAGTTAGAATCTGTATCTAATTAAATTAAGGAACAGATTGACTCGCTTAACTTATTCCAATGTTCATATGGCATTGAAAATCCTTTCATTGGCAGCTGTGCAAATCAGCAGGAAGTCAGGCAGAGTCAGGGAGGAAATGAATATTTAGAATTGGAAATAGCAGTGCTATTTCTAAGTGCCCCCTTACTGCTTGCTTGCATGGAGACACTGGTAATTAAGGCATGATTTTAACATGGCATTAATACATTATTAAAATATGACAGTAATTAAAACATCTTATTTTCAATGTATTTCTGCGGAAGCATCCACATATCACCGTTTCGATTTTAAGTAGCTGATCTCATAAAGGAAATCAGACAATTTTTAGGAGTCTGGCTCTTGTCTTCCATCATTGTTTCCAGGGATCAAACCTAGATCGCCAGGCTCAGTGGCAGGTGCCTTGCCCTACTGAGCTATCTCACGCTCCTCCGCCCCCTGCCCCCGGGTTTTGTAAATCCATGAATGAAATAAACCCACTGTCAATTCTCCACTGGATATTTTACTCTTCAGTAGTTTCTCAAATCAAACAGTACTACTGTTTTAAGTTTCAGTTCTATTGTGTGACAAACATATTTCCAAAATATGACAGCTACAAAATGACAGCTTACAGATCTGTTTATTTTCTGCTTAGGTTTTAGAACACCCTCCAAGGTATGCTAATGGTGAGGTGAGAACGTTGCCATATTCTGATACAATCTTTCATTTTCCCTGATTTCAGGCTTCTTAGTCAATGTTCTATTGCTGTGAAGAAACACCATGACCACAGCTACTCTATTTGTTTGTTTGTTTGCTTTTGTCATCTACCACCTTTCTTATGTATTTCAATTAGACATACATTGTGATACACACATTTTTAATGACTAATAGAATATTTTTGTATTGCAGGTTCTTCTGATATTAAAATCTTTCATCTTGAATGAAGCTCTTTAAGGCACAGATGTGAAAAAGGAGGTGAGAAAACAGTGTATTTTAAGGGGGGGGGTGCAAAACCTTTCACCCTTCAGGAAAGCCCATTATGGCCAGAAAGGAAAACAAAACAAAAACCCCAAACCTCAATAGCTTCAGGAATTCCCTGAAGCTGACCACATACCCTAGGGCCCTTCCTTTCCATGCATATATGCATAATAAAGCCCAGTGAGAAAGCCTTTGTGACAAATTGAGATGCCTGGAAGAGGTTCAGACAACCCAGAGTGCCAGGGAAGGGCACATCCAGCCTGTGGAGCTATGTACCAGCTGCTCGATGCCCTCAGGCTTCCATCCTTCATGAGCTGTGACACATGCTGGGATGGACTTTGGTGATGCAGATGTCTCTGAGACATTTCTGTTCCTGTAAGTAACTCCTCCCATATTCCTATAAGTTACACCTCCCAAAAAAATAAACCCATATCCTTACTAAGATGGACTTCGGTGGGATCAAATTCATAAAATTTATTGGTTCACCAACATGGACATTTGTGGGATCAAGCTCAAGTTGTCAGTCTTGGCAGCAAGTGCTTTTACCTGCTGAGAGATTTTTGCTCATCCATTTGCAGATGCTTTCAATGAAAGAAATCATTCCAGCTACATTAAACTCAAAATCTCTACAGAAGCAAGAATTAGGATAACATTATTATGTTCGTTTTTAAAATTAATTTATTTTCTTTACATCCTGACCACAGCCTCCCTTCTCTCCTATCCTCCTATTCCCTTCTATCCAATCCCCCATCCCCCCTCCACTTCCCACCCCCTACCCATCATTATCCTACATGGTATGTACTCATTTAGAAGTGGATAGTAGCCATAAAAATACAGGATAACCATGTTACAATCCACAGACCAAAATAAGCTAAATAATAAGGAGGGCCCAAGGGGAACACTTGATTCACACTGAGAAGGAGAAATAGAGTGGACATGGGGGTGAATAGAGGGAGAGAATGGGGCGGGAGAGAGGTCAGGAGGGGAGCAGAAGGGATCAAGTGTGGGGACAGAGGAAGAGAAAATTGGAATGGGGGGCATCTCTGGAACAAACTAGAAACCTAGGACAATAGAGCCTCCTGGAAATCTATGAGGGTGACCCTGTCTGGGACTCCTAGCAATTGGAGATATGGAGCCCAAAATGGCCATCTCAGTCATCAGGATAGTCAGCAGCCCAGCTAACCAGCAAACAGCAAATGAACCAGCAGCCTTCTTCTTCTTTCTACCATTTCCTCAAAGCATCTTCTTGAAGCATTCCTCTCAAAACATTCTCTGTTCTGAGATTGATATTTCCCCATAGAATCTGACAGTCCTACCCAGCTGGAAGTAACTAAGAAGAATCCGGCCCCTCTCTGCACTAACTTTCATTGCCTAGTGTTGGGGGCTTAGTGGAAGGGAGGTAGAGAGATAAGAAACCTAAATAAAATAATTAAAAAAACCAATGCCAGCAGCTCTGTCTTCATGTGGGAGTCCCAACAGCAGGAGTGAGTGCTATACATGATTCCTTTGCCTGTCTTTGGATCCCTCCCCTCCCCCAAGCTGGGCTGCCTTGCCTAGCCATGGTGGTAGAGGATGCAACCAGTCCTACTGCAACTTGATGTGCTTGGGGTGAGGTTTGACATCCATGGGAGGTCTCCCTTTTTCTGAGCGTTTTCCAAGGAGAGGGGGAGGATGGGAGCATGGGTACTATTATAAAGAAAAGCATTTAACTGGGGCTGCCTTACAGTTTCAGATATATAGTCCATTATCCTCATGGTGGCATTCAGGCAGGCATAATGATGGAAAAGTAGCCGAAAGTTCTACATTTGCGTCTATAGGCAGCAGGAAGAAAGAGCCACTGGCCTTGGGCCCATCCGCAGTGACACACTTCCTGAAACAAGGCCACACTTCCTAATCCTTCTCAAATAGTGCCACTCCCTAGCATTTAAATATATCAACATGGCGGCCACTCTCATTTGTGCCACCACAGAGGCTATTGGGGAAAAGGTATTTCTTTGCCTTTTAACATACGAGTCTTTGGAGACTTATCCCTTCAACCCCTCTTTAATTTTTTTCAGCTTTCCATGTCTCCTGATTGTAGTCTGAACTGATTTTTATCATAGTCATGTTTAAACATAAAGCCTATATTTGTATTTCTTCTAGTAATTATCAAGAAAGTCCTTTTTCCTTATCTTGGGAGTCAGCAGGTCACATGAACACCAAGTTCCATTGCTACCCTATACCAGCTCCAAAAACATTTTCAAAACATGAGAAAATTCTGTTGGATGCCAAGTACTCTTCTAAAAGCATTTTAAGTGATGGCTCAATAATTAAACAAAATGTCACAAATATTGCTTATTGATCTTTATGAGATACTAGAAGAAAATATCATTAGTCTAGTTCTTATGCTGTTCACAAAGAGGAGACACTAACCCCCTTCAGCTTGAATTTAGGTGGAACTCTCTCTTGAACAATGACATTAATTTAGACAGCAAATTTGCAGGTTCTCCCCAGGAAAGAATCGGGTTTTCAATCTTGCGTTACAGGCTCAGTGGCTCTTGTCACGTCTATACCAGGTCTCAAAAGAAACAGATTTTTCTAAAAATCAATTGTTTGTGAGCTTTTAGCTCCTATTGTTGCTAATCCAATTTGAACTATTTCTGTGATTCATTAAGATGCATGTATTTCCACTCTGTCCAGCTGGGGTCATTTCTTATCCCCACTAGCTAGCTCTTGACATTTTCATGGGAACTGACTCTGACGTGAATGATTGGTACTGCTTTGTGCTAAGCTGGGTACAACTGTTTGCAGTAAGGGTGAATTTCCTCAGCTCCATTTTTCTTGCATTTGATACTCCTGAGTCAAGGAAGTAAGCACGTTTTCCATGGTGGAATTCATTTTCTTAAAAAAAAAAAAAAAAAAAAAACAGCTTTAAAGATAGAAGGCTACAGGGGAAACTGCTGTGACTGGTTAGGACAAGCCCTCTCTCTGGACATGGCCAATGCTGTGCACTTGGTCACGGTGTAACCTCAGGCCAGCTTCCACCCCCTTGCTCTGCAGGATGGCATCTGCAGGGACATCTCTCAACATGACCTGTTTATTTTCTCAGCTGGTTCATCTTTTCTTCACCAATTACACCCAGATGGGTGAGTCACAAGCTTATAATTTTCTTCTGCTTGGTCCTTAAAGGCTCCTTAGGAACTATTTCTCTCTACACCTGTACTTTTCATTAAATATAAATGGGCTTTAGAATCTATAAATAACCCAATCGACACTGTGAGCTGCCTTCAATTACTGACAAGCTGCTGTTCTTGAGGTGTTCACACTGAGCCTACATGCTGTTGGCATCAGCAAACCGTTCTCTTTTCATTTACTTGGGATGTATATACTCCTTGTGCATATTTGTGGGGTAAGATAAACCTTTTTCCATTCCAATCATACTGGACCAGATGTCCATCTTAAAGTATTTCTTCCCAGTATTACCTTGAAAAGCCCACAATAGTCTCAAGCTCTACTACAGAGCAACAGTAATAAAACCGGCATGGTACTGGCAAAGAAATAGGCTAGTTGATCAATGGAATTGAATCAAAGACTCAGAAATAAACCTACACACCTATGGATACTTGATTTTTTTTGACAAAGAAGCCAAAGCCATACAATAGAAAAAAGATAGCATCTTCAACAAATGGCCCTGGTCTAACTGGATGTTTACCTGTAAAAAAAAAAAAAAAAAAAGCAAACGGATCTATATTCATCACTCTGCACAAAACTACAATCCAAGTGGATTAAAGACCTCAACATAAAACCAGACACATTAAATCTGTTAGAAGAATGAGTGGGGAAGAGCCTTGAACTCACTGCCACAGGAGACAACTCCCTGAACAGAACACCAATAACTCAGGCTATAAGACCAACAATTAATAAATTGGACCTCATGAAACTGAAAAGCTTCTGTAAGACAAAGAACACTGTCAACAGAACACAACACAAGCCTACAGACTGGGAAAAGATCTTCACAAACCCTACATCCGACAGAGAGCTAATATCCAAAATATATAAAGAACTCAAGAAACTAAACACCAACAAGCCAAATAATCCAATTAAAAAATGGGGCACAGAGCTAAAGAGAGAATTCTCAGCAGAATTTGCATTCCTACAAGCAATGAAGGTGTGTTCCCCTTTCTCCACATCCTTACCAGCATGTGCTGTCACTTGAGTTTTTGATCTTAGCCATTCTGATGGGTGTAAGATAGAATCTCATTTGTTTTTATTTCTACAATGACCATCAGGTAAAAGCTAAAATACAAATTATATTGTAACAATGCCACAATCTTTCGGGAATGCAGACCCTTCATTAATGTAAATGTGGGGCAAGAGGCAAGCATCCTGGCACCTTAATTTATGATATAAGGGATGCAACCCAACTGTAGCTTCTAGGATGTTTAACTACAGTCTCTTTACCACTGATAGACACAGTTACCCAGAGAGAGCTACATCAGTCCTTGGTTATCTCATCTGTACTTCTGGTCTACCCAAGTACCATTCAACTTCATTCTAACAGCTGTGGGATTGATTCATTTTGTGCTAATATCTCTCCCCATAGAAAGGATGAGTAAATAAATTGTTGAAGAAAAATAATTTTTTAATAAAAGGAATATTTTTCTTAAGAATAATAATTTTTAAAACCTAAATTCAGTGCCTTCCTATATAAAAGAAACAAAAACTATCACCCAGAAAATAGATATTTCTGGAATTGGACAAATATTTTGAAATATTTTATTAGCCAATGAAAATATGAAACTTTTTCTCCCCATGAAATGTTTTTATCTTCCTTCCTAAGAATGTCTAAGTGATAAAAGATATCAAGTTCTATTTCCTAGATGTCAGAGTTGGTGTCTTTCCTTTCGGATGAATGAGAAGTAGTATCACTCAGAAACATACTTAATGTTTTCTATTTTAATGATTGTTATGCTAAACTATTTACTTTTTATGTATTCTATAAGAACCAATTATCATCATCATTTCAAGTAAGCTCTCTGTAAAAAAAATGCACCCAAAACTTAGAAAATTAAAATAAAAAAATATTTAATTTGATTGTATCTTGTAGGATCTGTGATGGGCTTGTTTAATGCATTTTCAATTTTTGGATATCACCCAAAGTAAGGATAACTGGATCATAAACTAATTCGACTTTCAGTTTTCTGAGGAACCACAATAGTGTGTGGCATCACAGATGCCCATTTCACATCCCCAGTAACAGTGTGCCAGAGTGCTTTTGACATTTATCTTTTGCTTGTTGAAAGCAGCCACCCTGACAGACATGATTACAATCTCCTCCTTGTGGCTTTGGTTTGGCTTCAAACCAAAGTTGTCTCAAGCCTTTTTGGGAATGAGTTCTGGATAAATGTCCAGTGGAATCTCTTTCAGGGCAGCTATGGTGGCAGGTGGGCCCGCTACAGCTTAGAGATGGAGCGAGGGTATGCTCCAAAGACCCCCGTGCCGGAAGCTGACTCACCAGTGCAGCAATGTTGGATAATAGATCCTGAACAAGTGGTCCTAGTAGAGAGGGTTAGGCAATGGGGCCCCACCCTAGGGAAGAGTAAGATTCTCTTGGGACAGAGGCCTTGAAAGCAATTATAGGCAAATCTGGCTTTACATGAGCACTTGCCCCATACATACTCTGTTAGAGTACCCATCCACCTCTCTTTCCCTTTCCCTCACTCCCCCACCACTATTACGGCATTCTCCACGTAGGCTCAGCAGAGCTAAGCAGCTGCTAATGCAGTTATCTTCAGTCCCTAGAATGCCCCTTTTCTTTATAAAACACACCGCCTCTGGAATGTTGCTATCTCAACGCCAAAGAACTAACAGACGACTTACGTGTTTGGCGGATTAGAGTAATTTTGCAACAGGATCTGCTTAGAGTGGGCACAGTTGCCTCATCTGGAAAGAAACCTCTTCACTTAACTAATAGTATAAATAAGTATTGTGAACTGGAGTTGTGCTGCTTAATGTGAAAAAACACACACTTTTCTTTCTGGGAAATAAAAAAAAGAAGAGGTGGAGTGAAAATTTGTTTAAGTTGTCCCCCAGCATGCAAGGTAAAGGCAGCTAATGCAGACATCGTGATTCTGTCACCTTGAAGGAAGGCGAAGAGAAGGAGCAGTGAAAATTGAGGCTGTAAAAGTTACTTTCCTTTCCACTCTGTAAACCCAGTGTACATTATTGTGCCTTTTGCTTTATACTAAACTAAGCAAGACAGATAGGCTCCTTTTAAAATACAAGCCAAACTGCTTTTAATTGTACCCTTTAATTAAGTCTGGCTTATGTCTGGAAACAATAAGTTATATCAAAGAAAAATGGGTCCTCTCACCTGTAAGAGATCCTGTGAGTAAAGGAAATTATGGCTTTGAGTCTCACTCTCTAAAGCACCATTCAAGTTAAAGGCTCTGTCATAACAGACACATTCACCAGGGCTGAGCCCAGAGTCCCTGTTGTGTCTGAATGCAAGAACCAAAAGTCTCTCTTCTGAGACAGTTGAGCTTTAATGAGTTGTTAGTTGCAAATCCTTGAGCCCCTATGTGTACATGTTTGTGAAGGCACAACCACATCAAGGCTGATTCGACGAGATCTAACTTTATCCTTTTAAACAGAGATCATATTTTTAGTATGAGAACTGTATATTTTAGTATGTTAACTGTAAAGGTAATTTATCTCTATGTCTTTGGCCAACAAGTTTTCTACAAATCTGGTAAGCAGAAATATCAACTGAGGACTTAGGATGCTGGCAACATGATATCTCAGTTACCCAGTTGGAGAGAGAAGATGCTGCAATTTATGCATGAGGACCTTTGTCTCACTGTCACTGCCCTTTGAAAGGCTACTGGAGCAGACCGTTCTTGCTGGGGTGTGGCACATGCCTGTTAGCTCAGTACTCAAGAGGCCAGAGCAGGAGGGCTGTGATTTCAAGACCAGTCTGGGCTCTGTAGATAGAAACCCTGTTTCAGACTGAAAGTAGAAGAGGAAGAGGAAGAACTAAGATTGACTGGAATTAGAGGTTCTGAGCCATGTGCGGATATAAGAATCTACTTTTAAAACATCCCTAAGGTCTAGGACTCATCTCCAAAGGGTGCTCATTAATTAATCCAAGGCAGTATCCTAAAAATAAATGGATCTCTGTTTGTTTGTTTGACTTATTTCTGTATGCATATGTGTGTGTAAATG
Source organism: Acomys percivali (assembly GCA_907169655.1). NCBI lineage: Eukaryota > Metazoa > Chordata > Mammalia > Rodentia > Muridae > Acomys > Acomys percivali. Next base: position 90,461,890 of record OU015751.1, on the reverse strand, counting down.
TGTTTGTTGTAGGTGTGTGCACTTGTGAATATGGATTTGTGGATATGTACACTCATGTGTGCAGGTCCATATAAGGTGTCTTCTTCTGTAGCTATCTTTTGCGGGGAGGGGGGGAAATTCTCTGTGGTTTCAAGAATTCCAATGGTGCTGAGACACAGAAAGAAGCAAGAAGCTGGTGAGTCACAGCATAGCAAGACACAATAATTTTCTGCAAATTTCAAGAAGCTACATAAAAGGCTTTTGAATGTGTCCACCAAGAAGAAATGCCAACAATGCATGGAGACTGATTTCAGTATTATGAAATGTATACATTATTGCAAATCATGCGTCACCTCATTCTTGCTTACATCTTCTTGTTTTAAGCACCATTGAAATTTAATTTAAAAAATAAAGGAAAGAAATAAATTAATTCTGTCATCAACCTAAGAAGGCAGGTAAGAAATGTTATATTAGAGTTTACATAAAGAATTACAATTCTGCTAATGTCTTGACATGAATAAGGCTCATGTCAAAATATTTACATTGTTTAAGGTCTTTGTTTATAGTATGAGCAGAAATAGTTATGTATTACATAGAAAATGATAGTGAAACAAATTAAATGTTTCATAATAGATTTAGAATCATAGAAAAAGTATTAAAGAAAGTTCCATCCACTCCACATGTTTCCATTGTGAACATGTATCATATATTAATCAGCAAAATCAAACACTGATGACCTTTTACTACGTAGTCTTATTTTATGTAAATATGTTTCATTTTTTGTGTAGGTTCCCCTGTTCTAAGAGGGACTATAAAGTAGAACCATCACCTGTAGAGCTCTCTAAGCTCAACACTGCCCCAGAACACTTGCTCTTGACAGCCTTAGCCGTCTCGCAAAGCATGGTTAGGTACTTGAATAATTTACCTCAACTTTGACTTGTCTGATATTAGGGAAAAGGGTTATAGTGAGGGGAGAAAGTTAACAGCGAAGAGTCACCTTCATCAGATCATACCAAGGCATTTTTCTGTCCACAAGGCTTAGCCTTGAGCATAGTGTTTGATGGGTATCTCCACCCCACAGACATCCCTTCTCCCTGTCCATGACCTTTGGAGGGCAGTTAATACACTGGATAGGGGGTGACATATAAAATACTTAGATTTCTTCAGCACAGAGATTTTATCTGTTCTCCTGCACTGTTTGTTTATTTAGTTCTTAGCCTGAATTTCAAATCATGGATATTCATTTTCTACTTTGACCACTCTATACCAGCATGCCTCTTTGGTGACAGTCCTGTCATCTCTAATATCCTGAGGCCGTCATTGCAGCTGAGGCTCCCCCTTCACAGATCTACACAGTGGCCCCTTGAAGGAACAACACAGACTCTCTGACCCTACATGTGGTGTTAGGCCTCAGCTGCTGTCCAAAGCCCCTCAAATTTTCATCTTTCATGCCTCCAAAAAGAGTGCCACATGGATGTCACCTTTATTACCAAGTTCTGCTGTCAGCTCTAGATATAGTGCAAAGCTCTTAGATAACAGGCGTGTCAGCTCCCATGTGCTGACCTGGAGGAAACATTTCTATATTGTTTAGTGAATCCAAGAGGTTTCACTTCAGTGGAAGGAGCTTTGACAGTCAGCCCTAGCCTGACAAGCACACACAGACTCTAGCCAAAATGTCATACAAACAGCTCCCAACTCAATGCCCTACAGAGCTGTTGTTTCATTTTGAAACCTCATGAACCTTACCTCCCTGGTGCACATTCCTCTCAGGGTTCCTGTCTTCCAAGCTCTTGCAAGAATGCCCATTAAGTTATGCCTGCAGCACTCAGTGGCTTTTAATAGGCCAATGAACCAAATTATTCCACAAAGTAGTCAAAAGGCATCAAAACCACATCACCAACTTTATCATAACACTCCCACTTCTCTGGCATGGATTTCTGCTCCAGTTTCATTCTGTGATGTGATAAAATACCCTAACTAAAAGCAACTTGGCGGGGGGCAGGGGGGAGACTTTATTCCCTTACAATTCCAGGCTACGGTTCACAGTAGCAGAGAAATAAAGGTGGTGGGCATCTGAAACAGTCATATCACATCTGCAATCAAGAGTAGCCAGCAATTAATGAGGTATGTCTATTTCTTGCTTTCTCAGCTCAATTTCTCCATTCCTATACAATTTAAGATCCCCTGCCTAGGGAACAGTGTCACATACAATGGACTGGGTTTTCCCATTTTGATGAATTTAAGACAGCTCGCCACAGACATGCCCATATTCCAAACAGATGTATGCAATCCCTCAGAGATAACCCTTTCGCAGGTGATTCTAATTGTGTTGAGTTTTTGACTAAAGCTAATCATCCACCTCCGTAACATTCATCCCATTCCTGTACCCATGAGCATACCGTGCCATAGTGGTTGTTTTCACAGGGTTCATATCTGAGTAAGACTGTTGATGGCTTTCCTCCCCACAACAGCCCACCTAGCACCCTCCAGTAGGGTGAAAGTTAGCAAACGTCCAGGTCAGTATCGGCTTAATTTCTTCATGTCATGTGTGTGTGTGTGTGTGTGTGTGTGTGTGTGTGTGTGTGTGTGTGTGTG
>OU015751.1:90445652-90459306 GCA_907169655.1 Acomys percivali | reverse complement strand
ACAAAATTACTATCTGCATAACTTATTACTATATAAGTATGCAATATGAGTATTCTGGTAAAACAAAGTCCCTGTGGTATATAAAAAAGCAAAAATACACTTGTGGGGATATTATTACATAGTGGGTTTCCATGTGGCTTTCTGACGTTCTGTGCTAGTCATCCATTTATTTTGTTGGGCTTTTCTTTTTCAAACATTTTATTCTGTTTCATTGCTGTTTTCAAAAATCACACTTTTCTTGCTAAATTTCTTTCGCATGTTGCTGATTTTCTCATCTATGTTGCTCATTTCCTTATAACATTCATTTGTTGGTTTGTATCCTCTTTGAAGTGATGGGTCATTTGTTCAGTTAAGCCTGTGAATTCAGTAATCAAAAAGTTACTAGAGAATCTAGGGAAGTCAAGTCCCCTTGATTTCTCACAGTGTGTGTGTGTGTGTGTGTGTGTGTGTGTGTGTGTGTGTGTGTGCGCGCGCGCATGCATGCATGCATGCTTCTATGTTGTGAGTTGTGCACCTGGTTGGCGTGGGTATTTCTTCTGGTTTTGAGACTCTAATTAGTGACAAGCAAACTTATAAGGACACAAAATCCCAGTACCACTGAGTACCACCCAGTACCACCCAGAGAGAAGAACACAGCCTGGTACAAACAGCAACAAAACTAAGTTGAGGTATAGAGACACACTTAGAAGTGATTAAAGGCCAGTAAGACACCACCAGCTTCCATAAAACAAACAAAAAATGACAACATGGTGTGCTGTGAAGCCTTCCACATTATTTGTGGTAAAATAGAAGTGGTGATGAATGAGATAATGTCAAGGGTTATTGGAAAAAGAGAATGGAGAACTAGGGAGGTTATTTAAAAGGAAAAGCAAAAAACAAACAAGAGTACAGAGGAATTTTTTTTTAAAGCAAGGGATTTACAGATGATTACCCAAATAAGTAATTGAAAACTAAGTTAGAAAGTTGTATGGGATAGTAGATTTTTTTTAAAAAGTCTTTAAAAATAGCATAAACCCAAAATACTAATGAAAGTATATTGAAAAGAAAAAGGGAAATACAAGAGACAAAGAAAAGGAGGTTGAGCATTTCTTTAAGTGTTTCTCAGCAATTTGATATTCCTCTGCATACATATATATGTATATATACATGCATACATATGTATATATGTATGTATATATATTGCATTAAATCTAAATGCTTTGAAATACAAAATTTTTTTAATAGAACATATACAGAAAAATCATACACTACTATAGATAGGACATTGAAAGACTGGTATGTAATAAAAAAATCTTCATTTTCTTTCTTGTCAGCATAATTCCTTTAATCGCCCTTCCCCATTTCATAGTAGTATTTCATTTTGAAGTTTAACTTATCAAATGAGTATAAAGTGATCCTGGATTTCAAGTCATTTGACATGAAAACGGAAATGTGACGTTTTCCTAAAGTTAATTTTTGTCTTCTGTAATATCTAACTCATCATCATCTTCTTCATCTGCTTGTTGATCCTTTCTTGTTCGACAGGTGGGTAGCTGTTAAAAATTAACATGTGAAAAAATAAAAACAAGTATTTTATAAAAAAAAAAGAGACAAAAGAATAAGTAAGTAAAAGACAACACATTGATGCAGCCTGAGTTCTCTAAAACTACAGTCTGTTGGGTGGATAGGGTGGTGGGTCATGGGGTGGTAGGGCAAGGGGTATCTCTGAAGTTTGTTAGGAGTGGGGAAGCTAACAGCACTGAGGGCTCTGTTGGCAACCTTGTCCGTGTACCTCTGAAGCATTGCCCTGTTGGAGACGTAGGGCCAGAACACTCAGCCTTATGGCACATAGATGACCCTAGAGGGTTATATAAACGCCAGCCCCGAAGTCAAGGCTACCATATTCTAAGTATTCTCAAGTAACGTATCTGTTCCTCCCCACCAATTACGAATACTTTTACTCTCCATCGCCCACTTCACCGCCAGTCCTGAGCTTGCTGCTCAGTCCCCCCCCCCTTATCAGCAGCCCCGCCCTCCATGACTGTCCCCATGGCTGTCATTTGCTTGCAGTTGGTACAAGTTGACCCCAGGCTCCAGGATTTGTGATTGTTCCATGTCCCCAAGTTCCCAGTGTAGCTTTAGCATTATACCACTGGTCTTCCTTGATACGGCATTTGCCTCAGCTCTCTGAGCCGTGAAACTGATCGCCAGTGCCGGTCCATCCCACTGGACCAGCCACTGTCTCAGCAAAACCCCAGCTAGGTTTTCAGATTGCAAAAGCTGTTGGCCTCGTCCCCAGGGTAGGGGCTGCCTGGCTTACCTCCCTTCCCCAGAACCAGGGAACTGTGTCATGGAGGCCCTGGGCACATTTCTTTTGTTTATAAGCACATGTTTTTTTCCTGTCCTGTCATCCCTTTGTGATTTCAGTGGTGTTCTGCGATTTCTAGGTTGGAAAAAAATGAATTTTTCCTTATCCTTATTCTTCTCAGTCAATGTCTCACACAGAGGCAGGTTCTGATTTGCCATACCACCTCTGAAGCTCTTCTCATGTTGTCTTGGCATGAGAATTAATTGGAGCCTAACATATGGATGGAATGTCTAATATAATTCTCCTATCTTTTAAAAAAGGAGTCTGACAAAACATGATTTAAAAAACATAAGCTTAAGGAAATCTAAACATTATGCAAGGTTCAAGATCTGATGGACATATTTGCATAGTGTCTGTCAAGAATAGACTCAAGTGTATAAAGAAATAAAGACTTCAATGTGTAAATTGTTTTTACATCATTCCAAGTGTCTTTGTTTCTAGACTGTTTGGTTTGGTTAGGTTTGGTTCAGTTTGGCTGACAGGGCTGGGGATGGAACCCAAGACCTCATGCATTCTAGAGCCATGCTCTACCACTGAGCAGCACTTGCAGCTCTCAAAGTTCAATCTTGCTGCAATGTTGAGGGGTTTTTTTTTTCACTCTTCTTAGCTTCCAGTAAGTCTTTTTTTTTTGAGAGAGAGAGAGAGAGAGAGAGAGAGAGAGAGAGAGAGAGAGAGAGAGACAGAGACAGAGACAGAGACAGAGACAGAGAGGCAGAGAGACAGAGAGACAGAGAGAGAAAAGAAGTCACAAAAGTCTGTTTGGTTCATGGAACAGGTGGAAAGCCTGCCTACCTGCCCACTTTCTTTTCTTTCTTCCTGACTTTCTTCATCTTTGGTTTGGTTTGGTAAGTTACCTGGAAGTGAGGAGGTAGGGATGAGGAAATGCAGCAGTTCTTGGCATCACTAGCTAAGTGGTCCCTCTCTTTGCTCCTGTTGCCTCCCCAGGTCTTTTGGGTTTGATCCCAGGGATTTCAACCCCAAAACAAATGATGAATGGACAAAGGTGAAAGTCTTGCTTGTGTGCTCTTCTCAGAAATTAGCTGCAGGTGTATAGTGACAGTGACTCCCTATCTTTGCCTTGCAAAACTACCTCAGCCTGTACTTCAGGGAACTGCCACAAATGTCTCCGTCTCCACGGTGTGTCCTGATAAGAATAAACTCAGAGAACCCTGAATCCCAAGCCCTTCCAAAAGGACAACTGCAGTCTGCCAAGCAGGACTCCACAGGTGTGTCCAGAGCTTATAGATATGTGAAATAATGAAATTTTCACATCCCCCCCCCCCGACTTGTAATTTTTAGTCAGTGACATTGTACTTATGGATCTTCAACAGTACGAGGTCAGCTGACTCCATGGTTATCACATCCTTTGAGTCTGTGGGTATCTATCTACTTGCCAATGCAGACACAGAGACAAAGTCAAGACTCAAACTTCCACGTTGCCCAGAAGCGCAGGGTCTGTGGTATGATTCCAAACAGAGTGGTTTTTTTTTTTTCATGATTCCCCCTACAATGCTCCTTTTTTATCACACAGCTTCCTCCAATGCTTGTCTAATTAAAGCCAAGAGTCAGACCACATACTCCCAGCTGATGTGCTCACCTGCAGAAAAATATCTCAGAAGATAAAGATTAAATATTTTAAGTAGCTGTGGCTGACATGGGTGTGAGCAACCAAAGTTGACATGAAAGCTTGAACAACACACCCAGTCAATTTTCCATTGAATGCTAATTAATACACGTCATAAGTATGTTTCATCTTAAAATGAATGTTTAGATATTTCATTGGTTCTCAGACTGCAGCCCAGTTCAGTCATCTTTAGATATGAATTAACCCAAAAAGCCCTTAAGAAAATATTGGAACATTCATATCACACTTTACAGTTTTCTGCAAAAAAAAAAAAAAAAGAAAAAAAAAAGAAAGTAGGCAGTTATGGCCAAAATGTTTAGGAATGATTTGTGGTGCTTTTTCTGCATTGCCCTTGCCAAAGATTTCTAAATATTTTGAACACGTATCTATCTTCAGAATGGCTATGTCTGCAGTAGGGAATGTTTCCAGGCAGCCAGTTCTGGGGAAGTTCGGATTGTCTGAGTAACACAGTGTTTTCAAATATGTGAGGCTGAGACACAGAGTGCTAGCTCCAGGAGTGGGGACAGAGGTCCGGGGGAGGAGGCTATGTGGTGTGGAGACATTAGTAAGTGGAACTACATGCTTTCAGCCCATGCCAGGCCTCTTCTCGTGCCTCACTGTTGTGAGCATCTTAGTTTTCTGATAAAGTTTTCTCATTTCCAGTTTAGTGTAATTCTGAGCAAGTCATGCCAACTTCTTGGTTGTTAAATGAAATTTCTGTCCAAAATCTCATCATCCCATCCTTGACTCTAGATCATCTTTGAATTACAAGTTTCTGTTCTGAGGGTCTGGAGAGATGCTTCAGTGGTTAAAAATATTAACGCCCCTTCCACAGGATGAGGCATGAAAGACAAAGGACCTGGCACACAGTACCAGACAGAACCTAAATACAGGAATGAAAACAACTGCTACAGTTTTAAATTCTTAGACTTTAATTTAAACCCCAGAGACCTTCAGAATATAGCATTTAAAGATGTTTATATTGTTTTAGTGACTGTTTGACAACAAGACCGGTTAGCTCCTGGCAACATCCAGCCTATCTCAAAGATGATGATGAGCATCAATGAACCTCCTTATGGAAATGGCTTCAAATGTGGCAAACAATCCACTGGTCAAAATGCCCTTGTTTCAAGCGCTGACAGAGCTCTGCGTAAAACTTGGCAAGCTTGGAAGCAGGCAGAGTCAACGACCAAATTCTGCCAAGACAGGGAAAGCAAATCCTCAATAGTTACTGCCTCACAAATACGTCAGTCAGATATATTGGGCCAGAAGGCTGAAGATGATGTTCCAATGTTTTATAGAGTTATAGATCACTCTCCAGGCAGCAAACTGTCTCTGCCATTTTTTTAAAAATTTGTAAGCTGCTAACCTGTACTTACTGTTTACTCAAGTAATTAATTTTACTCCTTTTCAAGTCTCTAATGGGGTTCAAGACCAAATAGTTTAGTTCCACAATTAAGCTTAGTTGTTTAGGGGATAAGATGTTTTTAGGTATAGATAGATGTCTTAATAGAGATGAGATATGATAGATATTGAGTTACATTACTCACTAAGATAGGAAAATGTTTGTTCAAGGTTGCCAAATACAAACAGCCAAAACACTATGAATGTAACATGAATATAATTCCTGATTATTCTGTGGTACTTCTTGCTGTACGTAGTTTATTTTATATATGTGTAATAATTTAATGTATATGTAAAAAATATTTTTAAAAAATTTAAATATTTAAAATTCAGTTCCAAACTTTTAGATACTTTCTGTATGAAGAACTGTGTTATATTCTATCTCCTTGAGTTGGTCAAAGTAGTACCAACAACTTTGGCTAGTTTAATAGGCCGCCATCATGTAAGTTCCCTCCATTTCTCATAACAGTCCTCTCGAGAGACTCAGTTGTCAAAAAGTCATGATCAGATGCCTCCACAAAAAGGTTTCCATACACCTACCCTTCTGCTCATCTCTAGGTCAGTGATTCTCAACCACTGGGTCTTAACCCCTTTGGGGGTCACATATCAGCTATCCTACATATCAGATATCTACATTGCAATTCATAAGAGTAATGAAGTAACAACAAAATAATTTTATGGTTGAGGTTACTGCAACATGAGGTCATAAAAGGTCACAGAGTTAGGAAGGTTGAGAACCACTGCTCTAGATCGAGATCCGAGAGAATAGACCTGTTAGAGGCTTCTAGAATCTAGACATTTAAGGAGCACCCTTTTTATTTCATTGATTAAATCGTTTTTTGACAATTTTTGTACATATAAAAGATATTCTGTTGTCTTCTCACCTCCAACCTCTCCTTTCTCCTCTCCATCCCTGACACGCCCCTGCCACACTCCTGCCACGCCCTGCCACACCTGCCTCCTCCCTACAAGCACCTATCCTACATTTGTGTCTTTTGTCAGGTGATCCACTGTCCTTAATCAGAGTTGTCTATGAAACTACTCATTAGAAATGCAAATTTTTTCCCATCTGAGCTCCTCCGGGTGAGAGGATAAAAATTATTTTTCTAATTCCAAAGACCCAATGAACACAGTAAAGCACTCACTTTGTGCCACAGTTTTGAAGGCAATGATCTAGCCAGCAATACCAAATTAGCCCAATAATACAGCCCACTAAAGACTGCTTTTGAATTTTATGTAGATGTATTTATAGACCAAACATTTAATTATGTCTTTCTCCCAAGTTGCACTTAAAACTTAGTCATTTTTTATGATTCACCCATATCTCATTCAACTTCATTATTGTATAGTATTCCATTGTATAAATACACCTTCATTTATTCATACATTTTGCTGTCAACTAACAGTTTCCTTCTAGTTTGGGGATACTCTAAACAGTGGTGAGAGGAGCATTTTCATTCATGATCCCTAGTGTACATATTCACAAAAAATGTTTCCAAACCAGTTATCACAATCCAGTAATAGTCTCAAAAACTTCAGGCAAAAAACAACAAAGAAAAAACAACCAAAAAAACCGAAGCAAAACAAAAAACCCACCATTTCCCCCTAGACTCAGTATTGACCTCTGTATTTTGGATTATTTTTGTTCTTATTTTGTTAATTTTATCATTCTTACAAGATACTATAGTATCATTGTAATATTAGTTTTATTTTATTTTTTGATGCCTGATCAATTTTGACAACATCATATGTTTCATTGGATTGTGTTGATGTTTTTTAAAGAGTGCTATAATGTCATGTTTATTGTGACAGATGATTTCATATTCTTTATGGATGGTGGTCTTCGTCAGTTATTCCCTGTTTCAGATATCTTCTCTCAATTATTCTGCTGTGGTTTTTTTTCATCACTGTGTCTTTGTAGAATAGAAATTCTTAATTCTGGTATAATTTAGACCGGGGAAAATAAGGACACAAAGAGAAAGGGGAGGTCCATCAACAGGCTCAGTGTTGCTAAGGGAGACAGAATAAGGGAGGACCATCAACAGGCTCAGTGTTGCTAGGGGAGACAGAAGAGAGGAGGACCATCACAGGTACAGTGTTGCTAGGGGAGACAGAAGAGAGGAGGACCATCACAGGTACAGTGTTGCTGTGGGGAGACAGAGAGAAGAGGGGAGATCCATCAATAGGTACAATGTTATTGTTTGACAGAAAGACAGACAGAGCTCTGGAGTTTTGTGGTTCAGCAGGATAATTACAATTAACAGTAACACATTAGTACAAAACATTTACAAGAAAAGAATCAATATATATGGCAGAAAGAAACCAACCATAGAGCTTTGAGATGCCCCACGAAATTATTGAGACAAAAAAAAAAAGCATTGCATTATACCCCCAACATATATTTAAGTATTATTTGTGAGTCTAATTAATTAATTAATCTAGAAGCTTTCATTTGTTCCAGATAATTTCAGGAGAATAATCACCAAGCCTTAAAATAACAAAACATCTTTTTCTCTGTTTAGGATTGGCTTGGTGTGGCTATACATGTCCTCTAACCCCAAAGCTTCAGGGACACTGAGGATTACAGGGGCTAGATGGCTTAGCCAGACTAGCTGAAAAAAGTAACAAGATCCAGGTTCAGAAAGAGAGTAAGGTGAAGAGTGACAGAGCAGGACATTAGGCACCCTCTTCTAACTTCCAGAGGTACACACATGGGCATGGGCACCTGCACACACACACATACATGTACCTACATCACACACACACAATACATACAACACACACAGCACACACAGCACACACAGCACACACAAATTGCTTAATTTTTAAGCAATCTAACATTTCACAAATTTAATCTGAAAGAGTTGTGCTTTCTAGTCTTTTTTAATCAGGTTTTATCTATTTGTATTAAATTCTAATAATTTCAGACCATAGTAAGAGGCTTTCCATCTTCGGGGCTCTTTTCTCCTTGATCTGTTTTAGCATGTGAAATATATATTCATTATTTATATTAAAATAAACTGTGCACCTTAATAGTTCAATGACAAGTGGAAGCGGATTTTGGAACCTTCTTTGTCAAAATGATGGATGGTAATCAAAACGACTAACACGAATCCTTAGGGACTGGCACACTCAGCTTTTTAAAACTACATAATTTCAAAGCAGCCTTCGTACCTTCAGGGGAAGGCACATGTAACCCACTCAGGGACTGACGACGCCAAGGACAGGAAATCTCATCTAGATGGAAGTATCCTAAAAGCTTCGTGGCTGCACCTTGACACCATGGTGACCGGATAGAGCAGGCAGCCAAGGAAAGGATGGATAATGTCCTCCATTACTTTATGCGGGGTTGACAGCGTTGCTTATGTCACAGCCTGGAAGAATTTGAAGCCATTTAAGGAAGGGAGAGGGGATGCGAGCGATGGGCTTAATTGAGTTCACCACAGACCTTGAGGTAAAGTCGCAGGGCGACTTGAGGAATCCGGAAGCAGGGCATTGTTGTCTCAAGGGTCGTTGCATTTCTGTGAGGAGCCCATTCTCATAATCACTAAACTGCTGGCCATGTTTACAGATGAATTGGCGCCTAACGCCTGCTCTGCTTTAGTCATCTACAACGATGAGAAGGGATCTCCATTCGCAAACCCTTTCACATATGATGAAGAAAAAACCATTTCCTCTTTCAGGAGTCACCTGCCAATGCTTACCTGTCCCTGACAGACCTGGGATCTGGAATTTCTCCCAGGTGTCCACAAACGCATGCTCTGACTCAGGAGTCTACGCAGTGTTTTCTTTAAATCATAGCCTGGCAGCCTGGGCATTTTCTGACTCTTTGAGAGGTAGCCCAATAGAGAAAACATGCTCTGGGCAGCTCCACGCTCAGTGTCTCAGCTCCGACTCTTGACGAGGCTTTGAGAACACCTGGGATACCTCCCTCACCGGTCCAAACAGCCGGAGGAATTTACTTCTCCTAACAAAACACTGACTGACATTACCCTGAAGCTGGAGGTGAAAGGCTGAATTATAAACAAGACTGGCGGTCTGGGGCTCCTTCGACCACCCTTAAGGCTTTACTGCCCGGCACCACCTTCTCCGCTAATACCAAAATTCTGAATGTGGGTGTATGGCTTCCCTGGAACCATCCGAATTGTCTAGATCACACGAACGTTTCCTATGGATACCCTGTTGCTTGGAAGTTTTGAGAATATGGTCAGATGTTTTTCAGAAGTATTTTTCAAAGCCCATATTTAGGGAGTTTCTGGATGTTCTCTGTCAGTAATTGAGTATTAGAATCTAAGCCGTTCATTCTGTTTGTAAGACGTTGATTTGCTGAGCAAGATTATAAGGTTTCTGATGAAGCTGTTCTCAAATTGATGCCTCCTGTGGTGTGTTAGTTTGAAAATAATGGTGAACTTCAAAGTGAAGACAGAGCTTGGAAAATTAAAGAAATCATTAATACATATACAAAAGAGTACCAAAGTCCCTGCCAATTTTTAGTTGGCCCTCTATACTCCTGTCAGAATTTTTTTTCCTAAAGCAAGTTTTCTCCTTATCCTTTACTTCTGATTGAACCATCACTATCCCAGGCTTTTCCTGGCCTTCCATCAATGCAAAGAAGTAGCAGGCTCCCAGCATGAGGTGCAAATACCCACATGATTTATGTCTTCCTTTGTTTGCCCAGGTATTTAATACCTTTTAACACACACACCTGGCCATCTGCAATGACTGTGCCGCTTGTCGTAAATAGACTGTGACACATCTCACTAGCTGCTGTTTCTCCCTCTCATCTTTCCTTGTTTAAAAACCTTACTCGCTCTTTGTATCTCAAACCAAGCATCATTTCTCCACAAAAGGCCCTTTATCAAACAAGCTCTTTGCTATGTTCTCAAAGAATGTTTTCTTTATTACTTTCATAGGTTTGAGGCAGTTTTGAAGAATGAGAAAAGACAGTGGAAATCACAGACTAGAATACAGGTGGATGACCAAGAGCCACAATACAGGCTTTTAATTTAGCACATTGATGTAGTAAATGAACTATGATCAGCTAGTGATAGCAGCTTGGTAAATAAGCAATTTTAATGAGTGTGGCTTAATGCATGTTACACTGACCTATCTGGAGGGACTGCAACGTGCAAGAGGCTGTGTTTCAAATCTATAGTAAAGACCAAGTGGAGCACTTGGCGCTGGTAGCATGCCGCCTCATCTTTCACAATCCTATAAGAGCCTGCTTGCTTTGTGCTTGCTGGGCTCTTAAGTGCTGGGTTAATGTCTTTTAATGTTTCTGAGGATATTTTTAAGCACACTAAAAAAGACTCTCTTCGGCTCTCTGCAGCGTTTCTTCCTATGTGTGTTCTGTTGATTCGTTCACCCACGTGTTTACTCTCTCTTCTCTTTGGAGCTTGTTGAAAACTGTGAAGCTCTGTGAACAGGACTAATGTTTGAAAATATCATGGCTATGATTGGCTCTAGACACGGGCATCTAAAGAGAAATAGTAAGAGAAAGGAAGTGTAAGGACAAATGGTGCAAGAGGGCCTTCTGCAGTCAGCAAAGTGCATAAGGAATGACCATAACTTTTGGTCATGGAAATAAAATGATCAGGTTTGGGAAATTGTGGTTGAAACAGATAGAGCCTTGGAAGCTAGAAAAATATTTATCCTACTACAATAACTCAGTAAAGTGACTGTCAATATAAAAGGTGAGAAAGGAAAGAAAGAAGATGGTTCACAAAGAGTATTGGTTTGGATAAGAAGCATCCCTCATAGGCTCAGGTACTGAACACTTGATTCCCAGAAGGTGGCGCTGTTTGTGGAGTTGTTATGGACCTCTGGGAGATACAGCCTTGCTGGAGAAAATACATTGCTAGGGGTGTGTTTTGGGAGTTCATAACTTGCTCACTTCCTGTTTGCTTTCTCTGCTTCCTGTTTGCCATTGAAGGTGTGATCACTCAGCTTTCTACTCTAGCTGCCTGCTGCCATGCCTACCCACCATTATAGATTTTCCTTATAGACTATAAACCAAAATAAAATCTTTCTTCCATAAATTTCCTTTGACTGTGGTGTTTTATTATACCAACAGGCAAGTAACTAATATAGAAATTAAAATATTTTAATTATCATTTGAAAAATAGTTAAATATATGGAGTTACAATGAGGCTTTCTATAAATTCACAGGTCAAATGCTTGATGATAAAAAATAAAACTGTTGAGTCATTTTTCTGAAGGTAAGAAAATATATCAGGACTGGAATTTAAGAGTGAATTTTTTTTTAATAACAATTTTTCACTAAAGGAATTTAAGGATAACAGAGATAAAGGAGAAGGAACATAACCTTTATGTAGTTAAAAATACCACTGCTATACTTTGATATCATAATGGGTCAGAATCACTACACTGATACAGTGAATTAACTGAGCACTAGCATTTTCCTACTTAGGTGCTTGTAGTGAATTATTATGTCATTACAGTTTATTCTCTTAATAAAAAATGCTTCAGATTTGACCATATTTAGAAACAGAAGATTGTCCTTAACAAATACAGAATGCAAATTTGTTATTTTATAATTTTTAATTTTGGCAAGAATTTAATTTCTTATCCATATTTAACTGTTATTGGAGCTGTGAAGAAAGGCTTATAGGCTGGCAAAACAGACAGCTACAGTTAAGAATTCTCATAGACTATTCCTCAAAAAATTTTTCAAACCTTCTTCTGATAAATGCATTTTATATAATTTGTTCTTACTTGTAAATTCATGATTTGTGAATCTATTGTTGAAAGGCACATTTTACAATGGTGTTCTACCATCTCTAGTATCTCCTCTAATCTGGGAACATTTGTAACAATTATAAAAAACAGCATCAAAATTAAAACTACCTACTATGTACTTGTTATCTACATTATTTTCTCTTATGTTCTCCACTAAGATAAAAGGTTGATTTGAAATTTTTCTTTGTTAAGAATTTCATCTTTGGAAGATAAGTGACAAGGAGGACTCAAGGGAGGATGTTTAAATCTCATTCAGAAGGGGAAATAGAATAGACACATGTAGTGGTTGATGAGAGAGAACAGGCTAGAAGAGGGAGCACAGAAAGATGTGAGGGTGGAGATCAGACCTGGGGAGAGGAGGAGCAGAAAACAGAAGGCCTGAAGAGAAACTGTGAGTGGGGCATCTCTGTGACATGCTAGAGACCTAAGTCAGGATAGGCTCCTGGGAGGATATGAGGAGGACTCTAGCAGATACTCCTAGTAGCAAGAGCCATAGAGACTGAAGCAGACACCTTATAACTAGACAAGACTCCTAATAGAGGGAGGGGAACACCAATACACCCACAAGAACGTCTACTCCAAGTTTGCCCTGCCTTAGATATAGATGTGCAGGGATAAAGATAGAACGGAGATTGAGGGAATGTCCAACCAATGTCTGGCCTAACCCAACACCCACCCCAAGGAAGAGAACCAACCCATGACACTATTAACAGTACTCTGATTTGCTTACAGACAGGAGCCTATCAGAGTTGTTCTCTGAGAGGGTTTACTCAGCACCATCTTGAAACAGATGCTAAGACTCATAGCCAAGCATTGGGTCATATATAGGGAGTTTAGTGGAAAAGTTGGGGGAAGGAGAAAAGGACATAAAAGTAACAGAGGTTTCACAAGAAGACTGACAGAGTGAACTAACTAGGGCCCACGAGGGCCTTGCTGAGACTGAAGCACCAACCAAGGACCATGCATAGACTGGACCTAGGCTCCCTACACAGATGTAGCCAATGGGCAGCTCAGGCTTCATGTGGGTCCTCTAGTAAGGGGAGCAGGGACTGTCTCTTATACAGACTCTGTTGCCAGTTTTTTTCTTATTACTTCCCCCTGGTGGGACTGCCTTGCCAGGCCATACGGGAAGAGAAAGTGCTCAGTCCTGATGCAACTTATGAGCTAGGATGGGTGGGAAGGAGGGAGGGCTCCCCTTTCCTGAGGAATAGGGGAGGGGAGAGAGGGAAGGAGAGCAGAATTGGGAGGAGAGGAAGGATGAAGCTACAACTAGGATGTAAAGTAATTAAATAAATAAATAAATAGAATTTCTTCTTTCGTACATTTTAACAAAACTATGCAATATTTATATTTTATTTCTTTCTCCAATCCTATAATATCAGTTCTTTTGCAATCGTACAGTCTTCAAGTCTAAAGATTCAGGTATTTTTAAAGATCTTTTACATTAAATATATTATTTGAATTAGCTTACAATGTAACAAGGTTCCTTATGGCATTTTCATCAAGACCTCATTTTGGTT
>OU015751.1:90433460-90445642 GCA_907169655.1 Acomys percivali | reverse complement strand
CACTGTTGTCCCTTCTACTTCTAATTTAGTATCTTATGCATCTTTTATTGTCCTCTTATCTCCTCAACCAAAGCCTTGTTTTCTCCATTCTCATAGCCACCTTTCTAGTGTCCCGGCTGGTACCCACACCTAACTATACATATTTAACAATCAGAAGACAGGATCCATGTACGAGAAAGAATAGTCAGCACCTGCATTTCTAAGCATGGGTTGGCTCACTTAGCATATTTTTCATTTCTATGTATTTTCCTACAAATGTCATGTTTCCATTATCATTCATCTGTTGATGAGCTTCTAGGCTAATTCTGCTGCTGCCTTGAGAAGAGAAACAATGAACGTGGGTGTGCAAGTGTCTCTGTAGTAAGATATAGAGTCCTTTTGGTGTATGCCCAGGAGTGGTATGGCTGAGTCTATGGGAGCCCTATTTTTTTTTTTTTTGAGACGCTTATTTGCATAGTGGTTGCACCAGCTGATAGTTCCACCAACAGTGAACAGGGCTCCTCTTTCCCCACAACCTCATTTGCTATCATCATTTGTTTTCTTGATGATGGTCTTTCTGACTGGAGCGAGATGAAATATCAAAGTAGTTTTAGTTTGCATTTCTGTAAAGTTTAGGGATGGTGAACACTTTAAAATATTCATTGAGCATTGATATTTCTTTTTTGAGAACTGTCTGTTCATGTCATTGGCACATTTTATTAATCGGCAGTTTAGCTTTACATCTTAATATTTAATTTTGCAGCTCTTTATATGTTCTAGATATTAAGCTCCTGTCTGGGGTAAATCTGGCAAAGATTTTCTCCAATATTTCAGTTCCCACATTCTTTTTGTCTCCTCTTCTGCAATTTCCCTGAGCCTGGGAGGGGTGATATAGTTGTTTGGTTTAGAACTGAGCACTCAAAAGTTACTCTTTTCGGCATACTAACCAGTTCTGAGTAATCTATGGCAGTTTAATATTATGTCCATTAGTCAAAACAATAGTATTGGATTCCTCCCTGGGGCTTTTGAGTAGATATACAGTAGTAGGCATGAGTTTCTTCTATAGAGTAGACCTAAAATCCATTCAGAAAGTAGTTGGTCACCCCCATAATATCCATGCCACTAGTGCACCAGTGGGTACAGCTTGCCTGGCAGCATGGTGTTGTAATTTGCAGGGTTCACTGCCAGGTAAGAATGCTGATGAATTCCCCCCAACCTCCTTGACAACTTACATAGAACTCTCTGGCATTGTGAAAGCTAGCAAACAGGAAGGAAACTCCAAGCTCAATTCTAACTTGATTTCCCTCTATGTCCTGCAACCAAAGTATATGTTGCATTCAGTAACAGTGTCTTATAATTTCTGATGGGCAACCAAGAGGACTAGCGAGAGTTTATGTTGTCTTCTGGGCCTCTGGGGCCTCTCTGTTCAATACTCAGAGATAACCTACACCTAGAATTTAGCTTTAGGGTGGGTTTTTTTTTTTAATGCATAGCTTAGTAGCAAAATTAACCAGCAGTGCAGGATACTCAATTCAGTTTCTCCTTTTTATTATATTTTAAGTGGCTTTAAAAGTAGGCTTCCATTTGGCTTTTCCATATCTCATTTTTATTAACTCTCTTTCCCCATCTTCTACCCATACACATCCCTATTTAAACATACCCACTCCCTGAATCCACACTCTCTCCTTTTATATCACCTATATTCTCTTATACATTGTCCCTTAAAGAATCTCTCTGACTGCCTTGATGGTCCCTTTCTAGCTTCCTAAGTTAGATCAGTGATACAATTATATATTTGTAAACCTTTCTTTTCCTTAGGACTTCACAGTACATCCTCATATGTCTGGGTATCAGTTATTACTGAGAGTGTCCGTCTGGTAGGGGTCAATACACTGTGCCATGCATGGAGAAGTCAGAGAACAACTTTGTTCTCAGTTGTGACTCCTTCCATTCTCATTTACTTTCTGGGTGATTGAACTCCGGTCACCATGCTTTGCGGCAAGATCTTTCACCTGGTACATCCTGCCACCCCCTACCACAGTTGTATTGCCTGTTTCACAAAGAGTTTCTCTGGCTACACACTGAGCCTTCCAAGGAAAGAGGTACAGATATGTAGTCTCTGGTGAACAATGCAACAGTCGGTCATTAGACCTGAGAAACCTGTAATGTCAGCACCAAAAACTCCCACCAACCCTTTTTTTTTTTTTTTTGGAGAGGGTAGATGACCTCACCCTACAAATGACAGTGAGAGTAGATCTTAAAAGATGGTGTGTCATTTGACTATGTCCCCTGGTGGGGGAGACCTAGTGGCACTCAGAGGAAGGACAGAAGGTCACCGAGAAGAGACTTGATACCCTATGAGCATATACAGAGGGAGGTAATCCCTCTCAGGAACAGTCATAGGGGAGGGGACTAAGGGGAAAATGGGAGGGAGGGGAGAATGGGAGGATACAAGGGATGGGATAACCATAGAGATGTAACAAGAATAAATTAATAATAATAAAAAAAAGAAGATCTTTAAAACAAAACAAAACAAAACAAAAAAAGATGGTGTGTGCCCACCTAATAGCTCAAATAGCAACAAAAATTGTGAAAAAAATGAATGAAAAAGACCAACAAAATGACCAGTGGCTAGAAGTGGAATTGTGCTATAGAGCCCAGTGGTGTGGAGCTGGGCCCTCTGTGTGCGCCTTGAAGGCAATGTGATGTGATTAAAAGACAAGACCCCTCTAATGCAGCCACTTAGACAGTGTGAGCACCATCCACCAACACATGAACTGTATTTGTTCTCATCTAAAACTTTACTCTCGCAGACTTTAATGCCAGAGAAATAAGTTTTTAGTCAAAAGCTGCTTGATTCTTTTTCATTTCAATGTTTAATTACAAAGCTATTTTTAAAATAAGTCCTTTTAATTGAGCATTAAAAAAAATACCTGTAATAAGGACTTTTGAAACTCCTGGCAAATTTGAACAAATTCCCCCTTTCCATTTATCCTTTTACTGCATATGATTTGAAAAATCAAAGCGATTTTTATAAACTTGAAAGGCTATTTGACTTAATAAGTGTTAATAGGGCTTACAATTATAGCCATAAAAAGCCACTCAACAACTTCAAAGAGAAGTAGCAATTAAAGAATTCGATTTTAGAAGAAGAAAAAAAAATCACAGTGTTGCACCAAAGAATAGATCTTAATGTGTTTCTAGTGCCTCTGGTGACGTAGGCTGGGGCAAGGATGACAGCAAACAAGATTTGTCCTGACATGGAAAGTCAGCTGCAATCTTAAACACTCCATGCTGAAAAACTGACCTCAAAAAATGTTTTTATCAGGCGCTGGAGAGATGGCTCAGCAGTTAAGAGCACTGACTGCTCTTCTAGAGGTCATGAGTTCAATTCCCAGCAACCACTATCCCACTATCCACAATGAGATATGGTGCCCTCTTCTGGCCTGCAGGTATATATGCAGACAGAACACTGTATACATAATAAATAAATAAATATTTTTATTAAAAAATGTTTTATCCAAGCCAAAAATGTAGGAACACACTCTCTCTCTCTCCAAATACGTAAACACTGAATGAATTCAATATTTACTTGAAAATATCTACAGATACTAGAGGGAAAATGGTCCCCTCTGACTTCTAGATGTCAGTAAAGGCTACTCATTGATCAAACAAGGAGCTACTCACTTACTAGTGTCTGGAAACCCTCTGCAGCTTTATAGGAATGCTAAGTAGGGGACACATTACAATGCTGGAGGTAAAACTCAAATACTTCATGCTAAAAATTGTTTTAAATTCATGAGAAAATGATCAACAAAATAGGCTTAGTTACAGTTTCTGTCATGCAAATCTGTTCTATGATGACAACTGGACAAAAGTATATTTATTGAACTCAATCCTTTTGAGTAAGAAAACCACCAAAATTTCTCTTGCTCTGATACTTCCAGGTGTGTGTGTGTGTGTGTGTGTGTGTGTGTGTGTGTGTGTTGCATGTGTGTGTTTGTATATGAACAGTTTTGCATCTTTTACAAGTTTTCATTATTTTATACTTTCCATTTGAAACACAGAAGGCTGTAGTACCACAACAGATAACAAACCCTTGGGGAAGATATGGCTTTAAGCATTTTCAGATATTTTCCCTCCTTTCATAATGGACTTTAGATTTTTGTCTCAAAATCAAAACATAGTTTAAGCTGAGAAGCCAGTAAAAGTTCCTTTCATGTAACAGTTCATTTAACAATTGTTGTTTTCATGATTGCTCACACCAAGCATTCTTATATATTAAAAAGATGTTATCTGTGTATCAAGTCGACAAAGGGTGGACCTCTGATGACTAGCCTTCACTGTAAATTTGACTGGCTTTCTAAGCACACCTGGCCAGGGAGGCCTCTGAGTGTGTCTGTAAAGACATTTGCAGGGACCCACTAACAGGTATTCTCTTCTTCTGCTTCTTGACATCTGAGACAGACTGAAATCCTCAGTTGAACCTGTTTATGTCAGGCATCCTGTCTGTGATTACATCTTTTATACCCACCAGTCGTGACACTGCTGGATAAAGACAGACTACATCAGTGAGACTTTTGCCTTCAAATAGTTTCAATTTTTTGTCTACAGTGAAGAAAAATGGGAGTTGAGAAATAAGTCTGAGTGAACACAATATTTCATTTGATTTTTAAATATTTATAATTTTGTAAGTATGAATGTCTGTCTATATATGTTTATGTTCACCACATGCATGCAGTGCCCACAGAGGCCAGAAGATGGCACCAGATCCCCTGGAGCTAGAGTTACAGATGGTGTGAGCAGAGTGAGTGATCCTAACAACACAACACTTTAGGGGCAAGGTCATTATGAAAATTTGCCAAATTTAGAGAAAATCAACTTGCTCCAGACTATATTTTACTTTGGATATTTTAAACAAAATAAGAGAGAAGTTGAAGATCTCAAAAACTTGACAGCTCTTAACTGTTTTTTAAATGTGTTGTTTCTTTGTGTTTTAGTCTCTTTATTCTCAGGCACTGGCAGCATGTGGCACCATTCATCTATTACACCCTCTGCATTTGGCCTTGAGACAGGCCTGGCATCAGTGCATTCTTGTCATGGTGCATATTCTGCCTGGTCAAAGTTGCCAACACAAATGACTGACGTATCCAATGGCCTATGAGATCTAAGCCTTGTCCTTTGTGTACTGTCATTAACTTCAAAAGATGCAGGATTTCTGACCCCATTAATTTCTCATTTGGGGGTCAACCTAGTGGGTATAGCCTATATCTTCCTAAGCAACTCAGTTAAACAAGCTTAATGACGTCTGTGGTAGATGTACCTGTCAAGAGAAGGAATGTAATTCTCTCAGGGAATTGGAATGAAAGTTCACACTGTCTTCATCTAAATGCCAGAGAGGCAGCATGTACAAGTTCCAAGTTTTGCACTTAAAGGGCTCTGCTGGCATCCACTCACTCACACTAGGAACTTTGCACAGCTGTGAAGCCAAGCCCAGGCTAGCCTTCTTTCTGCAGGGAGGGAGACACTGTGAAGAGAACCCACCTTCAACTCACCAGCCTCCAGGGAATCTACCAGCTGACTGCACAAACAAGAAAGGGCAAGTCTGGACAACAGAGCAGTCTGCCTCAGGACAGGCCGAGCAAGCAACAGAGCCTCCCAAATTTGAGCTTGTGGGTTTTGATACAGAAAAACCCAGTGTGCCATTGGTCATAGAGTATCAACTCATCTGAGATCCCTTCTGTTTCCTCACACAAATTTGAACAGTCAAGGGTTTTGTAACATGTCGCTCCTATTCTCTTGTTGTAATGCACAGGAGACATCTTTGGGCAGAGATAAAAAGATAAAAATGATCTAATAGTCTGAGGCAGTGCTTAAACTAGAATTATTCAATGTTCCCTAATCACGCTATTTGTTCAGCAAATTATGTCTTTCCTATTTGTGGAATACCACCCTGGCAAGGCCCCCTTCTGTTCACTCAGAGAACAGACTATAGAGGGCGATCTGCCTGCCTAGCCGCTTTGTATCATGACAGCCACCATGGCTGGGGATCTCAGTTACGTGAATAAGACCAAGGCGTGGTTCATTAGCATGGAACACAAACATTTCTCTGGAAATGAGCTTAAGTTCTTGGGACAGAAATGAGATTACAAAAAAAGAAAGACAGCTAAATGAGTACCTACTTGGAAAACAGACTCAATTAATAGAAGTAAAATGTATTAATAAGATGAAGAATGAAAGGAAATGCTTTAGCTAAGGAGATGACCCAGTGTGTAAAGTGCTTACTGTACATAATGAGGACCCTCAAGACACACATAAAAAGTCAGGCATGGAAGTGCTCACCTGCAACCCCAGAACTGGGGAGGTAGGTACAGGAGGATCCCGGGGGCTCTGGCCAGCCAGTCTAGCTAGTCAGTTGCCACCATCTTCAGTGAGAGATGTTGATCAAAAAAAAAAAAAAATAATGGAGGTGACAGAAGAAGACATCTGATGTCAACCTCTGGCCTCCACATACGCAGACATGATCATGAAAACCCATACATACATGCATATATACACTGCATACACGTATTACCACACACATAGGCATACATACACTGTTCACACACATACACATACATGTGTATACAGATACTGTAAACATACATGTGTGAACACACACACACACAAACACACACACACACACAAACAGGAAATACCTAGAATCTGTTTCTCGGTGAGCCGATCACAGTATTTTGTACACTTCTGCACCCACCCCCCACACACACACACTTTCCACCCTGGCTGAGAAAAGGAATCTCACAGGAGCTTCTTACGTCCTTGCAGAATCCACAGTGTGAGAGGGTATTTGCCTATTGTTTCTTTCAGAGAAACAATAGTTTACACTTCAATGCCATAATTGCATATGCAACGTCTGCTGGCTTTGATATATGCTTTTATATCTCTCAACAAGAAAATACTGTCTGCCTGTATCTTGTCCTAGCTGAGTTAGTTCTGCAGAACATTCCAGCTTTGTTTAGCTTGTTCCATATTGACTTGGTTACTCAGGGTCAGTCTCTGGCCTCTGGTTCATGAACTTGCTTAACGCTCACAGTGAGAGTCCCTGTCTAGGCTTGTGTCCTCTTGTTACAGCTAGCCTTGGCCACTTGCTTCTGGCCTCGACATGACCCCTGTTTAGTTCACTGGTTGCCTGGACACCATATCCTTTCTGACCAACCAGGGTCATCAGGGAGACCTTTGATGTGTACAATCTATTAAATTGTATGTCCTACAATAATGGAGAAAAGGAAACTATGAGTTCCTCTTGTTGAGACGAACAGCCTCAACATGATGAGTATACTACTATTGTGCGTAAGGGAATAGTGACGGGTCTTGACTATGATTTATGCAAGTTGAAAGAAATGAAGCATTTTACTGAATCGACAGGAAGGCTGAAGAATCCAGATTTTGTCTGTATTGGGGAACAATGACCCAAATCATGCAAGGGTGTGATCTGATGAGGACCTAACTCCCCCATTGCACCCAGGAACTAACACCCAGGAACCCGTGTGCTGTGAGCCTCTCAGCTCTGACAACAGTCCATGGAAAGTCCAGACTCCCTGATTACTGGCCCCAGTGGGTTCCCAGATCCATCTCTGAGCCACTGTGGGTGGTTTGCAGAATGCCAGTGCCCTCAGATGGGACTGTCAGTGTCTGATAATTTCGGTTTCTGTAGTATGAGGTTGACTCTACTCTGTATAAGAAACATAAGGTCTGGTGATACTGCTCCAGATGGAGACTGGGAATTAATGCTTTATGGATGAAAAAGAAAACAAAAAACAAAACAAAACAAAACAAAACAAAACAAAACAAAACCAAAGCATGTCTACTGCAGCAGCATCAGAACGGCAGCCACATTGAACACAATCCTACAAGCTGAGGTCCTGCCAGACAACAAGCCTGGCATGCCGAAGCATTCATTCTTATTGATTCATGTGGGAGGCCTGTTGCATGTGCACACACACAGGCACGCATATGCACAAACACACACACGTGCCTACACACACACACACACACACGCACGCGCACACACACATGTGCTCATACAGACATGCACACACATATGTGCACACACTCACACATGCACATACACACACGCACGCACGCGCACACATGGAAAGTAAAATCACAAAGACACTTTTCTAAACTGTAACTAGAGAGTTGGGTCTTCTATTTGTGCTGAGCTGTTCCGTGAAAATAATCATGGCGAGTAGACATTAACTAGAAGGGATCGTTTTAGTATGATGTTTGTCCATCATGTTTCTTGGAACGTCAGGGGTAGTTTATGTGTTATTTTAAGCAGACCAGGGAGATATGGGCCTGGCATGCCACTACTGCTCTAGGCTGCAGTTCAATAGCACACCAGCATCTTCCGTTACACATGTAAGATAACGGATGTGGTCTCCAGTGTAACTGTATAACCTTATTGAGTTCTGCTCTTTATCTTAACAGCCAGGTGTTATTTTAAAGCTTACCTCATAGAATAGTAAAATTGCATGGTGTTCACTGAAAAGAACTCAGAAACCTGATATAAATGAAAATAAGAAATGAAACGACTATAGCCATTTTATATATGCACGCTAGTTACCTATGAGACAACGGAATGTGGAACTGGGGCTGCCTGTCAAAGACAGACGGAAGCTCAGAAGCCCTTTCAATCAACGCTTTCCCTAGACCCACTTATTGTATAGTGAACTAACCACACAAAAGCAAAGCTGACTGAGGCATGAGCCAAACACAGCACTCTAGACTCTGAGGGTAGCGAGGATTAGAAAGCGTGTCTCCCGTTTCACCGATGAGGAGAGCGTGACCCAACAAACATAACCGGATGCGTAAAGATCAGCGAGGCTGTTGTAAGGAGGAGAGTCGGGGTTCTAACTCCAGGTGTGTGGTTTGAAGGCTCTTTCTTTTGTCATGTACCACAGAGTATCTCTGTGACAAATACACTTCATCAGACCCAGAAAGGCAAAAAATATTTCACAGCAGCCCTCTGACCTTTAAAATATTAGCAGCCAAGATAGTGGACATTAGATTACCTATGGATGAAGCCTGCTGATGGGAACCCTAACTCATTTGGTATTTGTGACCCGTGGTCATTAGAGCTACACTTCAGTAAGTGTCAGTCAAATGCTTCTGTGATGAGCCTAAGTTCCCTACAATAATCATGTTGCTTCTGCTACTGTAGCTGATCATGCATACAGCATAATTAAGAGTAGATTCTCAGTGCAGGCATTTGCAGTACTGATAAAAAAAGGAAGCCAAAAACATCATTAAGAGAAAAAGACAGCAGACAGGGAGAGGGGCAAGGGAGGGAAAGGGAGAGAGAAAAAGAGAGAGAGATACACAGGGAAGAAGGGAGGGAGGGAGGGGAAGGAAGGGAGGGAGGGAGAGAAGAAAGGAGGAAGGGATGGAGAGGGAGATTTTAGTAATTGCTGAAGCAAGTCAGTAAATTCATTCTAATTTTCATACTCATTCATTTTGTCTTCATATTCATTTGTGTTGTTTGACTCTAATTCCTCTGTAAGATTGTAAACATGTTGAGGGTTTGACCTTTATCTTGCAAGATAGTAACTTGCATAACAACAATAAATACAGGTAACAGTAACTATTGACGTGAGAAAATCATTCTCGAAACGAACACTTAATGACTAAGATGCCAATTTCCATGAGAACAAGTCACTTCACTCCTATGTCATTAAAATCAAGATGTTTATGACCTGACACAAGGCAGGAATTTGTAGTCATGTCTATTTGTCACATAGTGCAGAGAAGAAATCACAATAGTTGTTTTGATTTTTAAAACCACTGTTCAGGGCTGGAGAGATGCTCAGAGGTCAGTCAGAACTCTTGTGTTCTGCAGAGGACCCAAGTTTAGTTCCCAGCAGCCACCTCCTGGCTCACAATCACCTGTAATTCCAAATCCCAGGGACTTGGTGTCCTCATATTGCCTCTGCAGGCACTGGGAGCAAGTGTGCATATAAATGCATGGAGGCAAAAGCTCATACCCATAAAAACATGTAAGTCTTTTTTAAAGTGCTATAGTCTTTTAATTTGACAACTCAAAAAGTACCAATAAGAGAAAAATGGAAAGTGATAATTACATAACAGACATGTCATTATCTCAGAAGATTAAGACTAAATAGAAAAAAAAAGCACTATTTTTGTCTTATGATACCTTTTAACTCAAATCATTAACAAATATGTTAAATTTGCATTTGTATAATCATGTAGAAAATGATACTTGCTTTAAATATAAATGTGATGACATTTACTTATGCCTTCAGTTCTGAAAAAAGAAAACTGATGTGTTAGCTTTGATGATGAAAAGCTTTAAGGACCAGCCCTTCTGTTTGACATCACACCTATAGACTCATTATAAATGAGTTGTTTAAAAAATCACATTTAAAAAAACTTTTTTACTTCTTTAAAAAAATTTTTAAAATCACATAAAATTAGGACAGAATGCAATCAAGCTCTTAACAAACAAACAAACAAATGAACAGAGAGACAAGGGCCAGGGTGGGGATATAGTGAATGAAAAGCATTGTTTTATATAATCAGTGCATGATTGTATAAATACCTAAAAATCTCATAAAATCTGAAAAATATCTCATATATATGCATATATGGCATGATTATGCACATCTCTAAGCCCTACACACAATTAACTAAGGCAGGAGACTGCAAACTTGAAACTACTCTGGACCTCATAGTAAGTGAAAGGCTAGGCTGGGCTACATAATAGTACTTTGTCTTGGAAGAAATTATAATCAGTAAAATAAAAGTTTTTACTATTGGAAAGTATTGCATCTGCTTATCAAAAACCATTGCACTAGTTTTTCACCATCTATCGTGATTTTCATGATCAGGCCTGAGTGGTCCATGCATATTGTTCTTTCCCCAGGTAATAACATGAAGTGAATTAGACTGTCTGTGTCCCAACCCTTCTCATTCAACTGTACCCCTAAACATGCCCCATTTTCCTCCCTAGGCCTATGAGATCACATAAGTTACCATTTTCCAAGGCTATTGTTCCTACTGTTGTTTTTTTTTTAACTGTTGTATTCTTGCACCTGTTTTAATATCAGGTTTGATCATATGTCCTTGCCATGCCGACTGTGGTCAATGGCTCAACCCGCAAAGGTCCTTTGTCCTCCCGTCCATGAGGTCACTAGACTAAACCAGCTCTTCGATGGTAACGGGTTTCCTCCTCCTATTCTCTTGACAGAATTTATAATAATCACCATGGAAGCCCCGCCCGCTGTGGTTTTAGGTCATCCTGAAATGCAGGTGGCGCCATCCTTTGGGTTCAGCTCTCAGACTGAATATAAAGGAGGAGGCTGAGTGAGCCCAAGCTTCCATCCCGTCAGGTGACAAACTGCCTGACAGGCTCGCCACCATGCCTTCCTTCCCTACCACAATGGGTGTACTCTTACACTGGGAGCTAAAATCAGACCCTTCCCCACTTCAGACTGTTGGTAACAGCAGCAAGAGATGTAGTCAGCACCGTGCCTATGGGATGGTTAGAATGGGTGAGTGAACTCAGGCCCATTGCTAAAACCAGAACAGATATTGATAACTTTAGCACAGGGCTGTTCCCCCGAGAACAAAATAAACACCAGGGTTCAAATCTTACAGAAGTACAGAAGTGAACTGCATTCCATTCACCTACCATGGCATGATGAGATTGAAGTGTTGGGCAGAACTCGGAAGAACACAAAATGGAATCCGTAGGTTGTGTGTCATTTGCACTCACACCAGTGAAAAATGAAGCCGGAAATATCCAGATATGGCATGACATAAGGAGACTAGCAGAAGCCTACGGGGTAGCGAAATCTTACAAAGCTGACTTAGCATCTACAGAGATGGCTTTCTTCAGGACGTGAGACTGGCTTTTGATATTGAAAAAGACAGTGTTTACACTGAGGGGGGGGGAACAGATGGTTTTCTAGGCGTGAGAAGTGTGGGGCGAGGAGAGAGAGGCTTCTATGTCAGTGAACTGCTAAAGTAGAGCTCTGTGCACATTGGGAGGCAGTGGCAAATAATGGGTGATCAGGAGGTCGAAACGGATTATAATGAAGCTTTTAAAGTTACTAACTGCCAAATAAGTTTGAGGTTTGTGTGTGTGTGTGTGTGTGTGTGTGTGTGTGTGTGTGTGTGTGTGT
>OU015751.1:90393749-90433450 GCA_907169655.1 Acomys percivali | reverse complement strand
TGTGTGTGTGTGTGTGTGTGTGTGTGTGTGTGTGTGTGTGTGTGTGTGTGTATAAGTGAAGGAAATGATTGATTGATGAATGGGGGGGAAGTACAGATTCTGTTGATTAACTGTTGACCATTATAATTTTCAGTGTAACAGCTGTGCCTGAAATTGCAGTAATTCAGAATGAAAAATAGATACTGTTGTTCTAAAATAGCCTGGGCCATTTGGAGCCCTGCAGCATGAGTCTGTGCTTGGTGGTTTTGCTGGGAACATAGCGGGGCGCATGTTCTTTCTCTTTCATTTCACCACAATGGCTTGTTCTCTGGGTGGGGAGCTCAAACCGAGAAACAATTTCCCAGCGAGGGCTGGCATGTGGGTTGGGTACAGGAGTGAAAGTGCTAAGCAGAGATGTGAAAACTTTTCTTGTCTACCTAGTTATAATTTTTATCTAGAGTATTTATTTTAATGATGAAACAGGTAAACACTTTATCTACTAAAAGTCTATTATCAACTCATTAGCATCTATATTCTGTTATTTAGTAATTTTCCTGAGAAATTGCCCCCTTAAGCTTGGCACCCAGCTTTGCCATCACATTTACACCATTAACACTATTATACAAAAAAATGTAGAAATAATGCATAAATATGATTTACAAGTAAAGCCATGGTTGCTTAGTGTCTACATCTCTTCATAATTTATTGCAAGATCATGGTTTTAGTTTCCTGTGTCTTAGTGCTATCTACATGGTCAAATAAATTGTTTCTATATTAACATATAGTACCTCCTGTACTAGCACCATATTATCTGTGTATTTCTAATTTATTTCAAAACCTTATTACATCAAGGAATATATTGAGGCATTACCC
This sequence comes from Acomys percivali, assembly GCA_907169655.1. Lineage (NCBI taxonomy): Eukaryota > Metazoa > Chordata > Mammalia > Rodentia > Muridae > Acomys > Acomys percivali. The sequence continues at coordinate 90,432,598 of OU015751.1, read as the reverse complement.
CCATTGTAGATGTTTACAAACCAGGAAAAATCTGGAACACTCCCAAGCTTTGTTTTGGAAGATAATGCTGGTATCAGTATGAAGGTGAATTAGAAGACAAGGAAAGAGATGTGGAAGCAAAGGGATGCGTTTTGAGACAGACAGCTGGGGTGCTTAGAGCATACAGAGAGAGGAAACAACAAGAAGACATCTTCCATGCTGGGTGGAACTTGTTGTGGAGCGAGGAGAAAGGGCTTGCTTACAGGCAGGAACCTGACAGTGGCAGAGTCTCAGCCAAGCTTAGTGAGACTGAAAATGAGCCTCTGCCTACTTTAGGGAGAGGATGGCACCTTTGCGAGGTAGCCGGTTGCCATGGCAACAGTATCGTACCAACTGCAAATAGAGTCCATTGTCTCTGCCAGGGACCAATAGAGATTTTTATTTTTTAAGGCCAGAAACATTAGCATTCTTGGCCAACTGGTCTTTCGTTATGGGGAAAGGGTCATCAAATGCATAGCATAAACACAGTCAACACAAAATATATAAAGATACACACCAGAGTATCTAACTATAGGAAAATGTATTAGTCAGGTTCTCTAAAGGAGGAGGTTCTGTAGAGCAGATGATGAACATATATGGGGGGAGGGCTATTAGACTGGCTTCCAGGGTGTGCTCCAGGTAGCCCAAGACTGCTATCTCACACTGGAGATGCTCAATCCACAAGGTTGGATGGCTTAAGAGTCCCACTCTGGCACTGAAGACCTGGAAGACCCTTCAGTTCATGCTGGGAGCTCAAAGAAGCTGGTTCTAATACTGGCAAAAGAATGCCACAGTCACAGTAGAGATGATCTTAGCAGGAGTGAAGGCAAGGAACAGAAGGCCCAGACTCCTCCCAAGTACATATGTATCAGAGCTTGCACCAGAAGATGCTGCCCACGTTTCAGATGGGTCTTCCAGCCTTGCACTATATGACAAAGAAAATCCCTTAGAGGAGTGCCCTCTGGCTTGCTTTTAGTGGATTCAAGATCTAATCAAGTTGACAGGCAAGATTAGCCAGCATGGAAAGCACAGGTGCTTACCTCACCATAGCTCGCAGTTCTCATCCAGAAATGGATGGTACGACACCATGTCATATCTTTCATGGAGGTCCCTGATGCTCAGAACATCCTAGCCCTGGTGAGTGTGACCGTCAGCCACTGCTGGCAGCAGCAGCATCCAGAAAGCAGCACAGTGCAAGGGTTAAGATCATGGACTCTCAGAATTCCTAGACTTCTATTGCCATAATTTTTTAAAGACACTCTTGGTGGCCTGAGCTCAGGAAAGATATTTAGTCTTTCTGTGCTTCCACTTCCTTGCCAGGGAAACAGGGAAGTAATGAGTGACCTTAACTACTTCACAGATTTGGCATGTAGACTAAGTGAGCTAATATTTGTATAGCACAGGCACACAGTTAAGTAGAGTTTAGCGAGTGAAAAGGCCTTTATTAGCTTCCTCCTAGATTCATGTCTTTGCAATAGTTCATTTTCCCTAGTAGAATTCAAAATTACAAAATATTTGTTTATTCATATATTTTATGTGTATGTGTCAGAATATGCATCACATGCACGCAAGTGACTCTAATGGCCAAAAGAAGGTGTCAGAGTCTCTGGAACTGGAATTACTGGGAGTTGTGAGACACCAGTGTGGGTGCTGGTCACCAAACCCAAGCTCTCTAGAACTGTGCACACTCCTGACCCATGAGACGCCACTCCAGCCCCTGCTTTTCAAACATTAATTTACTTTTACATTTTTCTGTGTTTAAAGCGAAACTTTGAAAGGCTTAAAGTGTGTGTGTGCGTGTGTGTGTGTGTGTGTGCACACACGTGTGTGTGTGTGTGTGTGTGTGTGTGTGTGTGTGTGTGTGTGTGTGTGATGGGGTGCCTGGAAACAAGCAGACCCTGGGGGCTTGCTTGTCAGTCATGCTAGGCCAATTAGAGGGCTGCAGGTCCCAGGAGAAATCCTGTCTCCAAAAATAAAATGGAGGATGTTAAAGGAAGACACATGGTGTGGATCTCTGGCCTCCACACAAGCAAGCATATGTATGTATTCCTACCCCAACCCCACCACCATACACACACACACACTTAAAACAAACTTAAAATGCACTGCATATCTACTATGTTTCCGGCCCTGCTCCTGGGCTATCTCCTTTAATCCTCACAAGAACCATGTGGAGTATCAGGCAGGTAAGAAAAGAGAACAGAAAACCAAAACGAACCACTTCATACATGGTAAGGTTAAAGCCAGAATTTAAATCCACATATCCTCGATTCTAATGTTAGTCATTTAAAAACTATTATTGCATGGTATTTCTCAGATAAGTTCAAAGTAAATACTATTATCAGTCACTATTATTATTGATGTGATCAACATTTCATTCTAGCTTTATTCTTATGAAATGTTCTGGCTTTGGTAGTTACCGACTGGGACATAAAACAAATTATCAACCCGCCACATTGCTCCCGGACGGTTGCTACGTTATTATTTTTTAGGGTGGGTTGGCTGAATCAAGATGGGCTTGGTGTAGGTCTTGTTCTAAGGTACATGGAGCATCCATAGCCTGTGGCCATACTGATACACACTAACATGCTTTCCCAGACTTCAGCAGCAGTTTAGTGTTGTGTGTGATGCATGTATGTATGGTGTGCACACGTGAGTTTGCAGGTATATGCACCTATACACACAAAGGTCAGAGGTCAGAGGAGGCTGTGGCATGTCTTTCTCTCTCACCATCCGATTACTGCCTTAAGACAGGGTCTCTCACTAGCACATGTGCTTGCGGCTTTGTCTAGGCTGTCTGTCCACCAAGCTGCTGGATGCCATTTTTCTTCACCCTATAACACAAGTTATTGACATGGACAGCTGTGCTAAGATTTTCACATGGGTTCTGAGGATTCAAACCCATGCCCTCAAGCTTGGACAGTAAGCACTTTACCCACCGGGTTATTCCCCCAGGCTCCTGAACCAACATTTTTTTCTCATAAAAATATCTGTAGCATTTTGTATCCAAGAACTTTTATTGTGTCTTGAAATTGTAATGAGTCATTTGTGCCCTTTGGGCAGACTAGACATTTAATAAAATATGTATAAATAAATGAGGTATAATTCAAAATCTGCATATAACTCATCACATATCAAGCTAAGAGCTGGCCCACTGTGCACTTAAGATGTGTGATGTACTTGAGACACACACAGAATCCACCATTGCATTTTTCAGGATCACCAAATTTAGGCTCGACACAAATGACCTCATATGTTATTTTCTAGATAATTTTCAGTTCAGCATTTTATCAAATTTCATTTATAGCTATCATCCCCAATTGCACAGAAGTGGCTCTCTCCACGTCAGAGTTTAAAGGAAACAGACACAGTCTCAGACGCTGGGGCAAAGAGACAATCACCTCTCTTACCCACTCCTGAAGGATCAGGGAGAAAATAGAAATGACTTTAGATGAAACCATGAAGGATAAATGAAGTATTTTCTCTTCTGCCGTGGGCTGGTTACAGAGCAATCTTAAGATTAGAATGGCGCCCGACAGACTGTGCACGGATGCCCCACTCTGCGGCCTCTCGGGTAAATCACCATGTCCATTGCATTGTTTTTGCGGCATCAACCCACACATTCTCTGCCTGAAAACTCATCACTATACACTTAATTACTTTTATTCATTGGACTTGAGTCTACCCTTCAAATGAAAGTAATATAGCTATGAGTTGTTTTCAGCAAAACCTAACAGCAAACCCTCAAAAGTGACTGACCCCCTTAAACTCACCTGAACAAACATATTATTCAAGGTGTGTGTTTCCATTTTACCCACCATGCTAAAAGAAAAAAAGAAAGAAAGAAAGAAATACCCACAAGACAGCCCACACTTCCATTTACTATATATGCAAGCTAGTGAACACAGTCTCTCAAAAAACAAAAACAATGGAAAATCTTATCTATGTCACGATTCATTATAGTATCATTTTACACTATGAAATATCAAGCTTTGTGACTTTGACTTTTTCTAAATTGGGGTTAGAAAGATGCTCAGTGGTTATGAGTAGTAAAATAAAATGGATCTATATTCAATTTTAGACAAAACTGGGCAAAGAGAAATTCCTAATCTCTCTTTTCCTTTCCTACAATAGTATTAATGTTTATAGAAAAGATGATGCAAAGGGCAGGACATGCTCATGTGCAGTTTAACTGCTTAGGACTAGGAATTCTATCTTTCATCTAATGGGACACAGTCCCTCCTCTGGCTCCAGCCCCATGTTTCTTTCTTTCTCTCTCTCTCTCTCTCTCTCTCTCTCTCTCTCTCTCTCTCTCTCTCTCTCTCTCTCTCTCTGTGTGTGTGTGTGTGTGTGTGTGTGTGTGTGTGTGTGTGTGCGCACATGTATACACAAGGCCAGCTATCTGAACTGCTATCCGCCTTACATGGACAGGCTTTCTCACTGAACCTGGAGATTGCTGTTGCACAAAGCCTAGCTGGCCAAGAAGCTCCAACAACTCTCTTACTCATGTTCCCAGTATTTTTCTTCAAGTAAAATAAACCTCGGGGTTGATTCAAGTTTGTTGTAGGCAGACCTATTTTAAACAGATTGAATTCTGAATGTGCATAAGGTTTTCTATTTTCCCTCCATTTCCACACTCCATTCTTCATCCTGATCTGGGCCCTTGGCAGGATGAGCTTGAATTGTGCAGGCCCCCTATGGCTTACAGTAAGATTTGGCACATCAAAATGATCATCAGGAATCCCATGTGGAGATAGAATGGAACGATATAACATATCCAGGTTAACTCTGAATGTGTCTGTTATCCACCCATAGCCACACAGGCTTCTCTCCTATGGACCACTTGAAAATAACAGTGACATTTCCTTTGTGTTGCTTTCCCAGCCTTTTATGCTGGTGAGAGCTTCCTGCTCTTGTTGGTTCCAAGGACCATCATCCCTTGAGATATGGATGTTCCAAATTCTGGCATGAAATTTTTTTTGACGTTGTTGTTTTTGGAAGGAATTACTTCTTTGGAAAAAAATTAAATGATCATTTTTTTTCCTTATGCCAACTTATAAAATGATACCCAGCTCAAAAATTTCACAAAGCAGAAAAGTAGAAATGTTTTCATAATACCAAGAGTTAAACCAAGTGAATGTTAACTAGACTGAGGTGTGAACACAATGTTTGAACGTGTGTAGGTGTTTATTGATTCATTCTGCTGACATTTGTTGAACATCTCCCAGGTGCCAGGCACATGCCAAAGACTGCAGAGACAAAAGGAAGCCTTGGAGCTGTAGGGAAGATAAGCTATAGGCTAGATCAAAGGCTGAGCTACCAGTGCACTAGGATTCTGGCTCGGATATCCTCTAGACATGACCACAGACACTGTGAAAACATCACACATCCTCCTGTTCTGATGCCCTCACACGGCAGTAGGACCTGTAATTGCTCATCGGAGACAGTCATAGTGTGGCAATACCTCTTGCCCATCGATCCCATGACCTGGTCAATTGTTCCACCTGGTTCAGGCCAATTGGATCCACATCCCATGGTTTCCTCAAACTCTTTCACAACATCTTCAAGGATCTCATTGCCACTGCTCTTCTGTCTTGACACATGATAGACCAGGGGAGTCTCCTTTTCCTTACTGACACATGCAAAACAAGCTCCATGGACCAACATAGGCCCACAGACCAGCCCATCCTCTTCCAAAGGGGCCCTTGCAATTGAAGCTTAATGCACCATTAATATTTCTGTGTCCCTGCATGCTTCCCTGCCTTCCTTGCTGTACCTTCTTGTCCACACGCTCTGATCTCTGTACTCTTGCACCAGGGCAGTAGACACATCACATATATAGAAGGAAGCCTGCATCCTCTTGCTGCCATCTACCATCTGGGCATCTGGGCAGGGGCCTAACATAATATTTCCGATTGTATCCTGCAGGGTCTAGAGGAGGGGCATGGTGATGAGCTCCTCTGTAGGTGGGCAGTACACAGCACATTTAATAAGGACGAGTCTCTGCCACACCCCTGACCCAGCAGCCCAGTTATGAGGCTGTCAGTCGTCGGAAGCTCATCCAGTCAACTGCGGCTTGGAATGGTGGCAGAGAGGAAATGAAGACCGAAGTGCAGCTTGGAACGTTGCGTCATCTGGCCTGAAGGATGTTCCCTTAGTGAATGAGTGGAGGCAGAGTATATGTCATCCATGCAGATAGAAAAGTGTGTATTGCTAGGGTTGAAATACTAAGTGAAGATGGTGATGATGATGGGGGTGTGATGGCTCATCTTGCCTGTTAACTTGACACCCCTGGGAAAGTGAAACTTCAGCTGAGAAGCTGCCTCCTTCTGATCGGCCTGGGAGCATGACTGTGGGGCATCTTCTTTTTGATTGCTAACTGACTTAGATAACTCCAGCCCACCTTGGGCAGTGCCATTCCTGCTGCTAGCTGAGCAGGTGAAGGAGAGAAAGCCAGCAAGCCGCGTTCCTCTCAGGCCTCTGTTTCAGCTCCTGTCTTTAGACTCCTGTCTTATGTTCCTGCCCTGAATTCCCTTGAGGATAGACTGCAAGGAATAAACGGAAATAAACTCTTTCCTCCCTGACTTGCTTTTAATCATAGTGTTTATCAAGGCAACAGAAAGGAAATTAAAACAACAGCCATTTATACACTCATTCTGACAAGCAATGAAGTTTTTGCTGTCATCATAGCTTTGTTTTGGTTTTCTTTATTCCCAGAATATCATAATCACAATCCTAGTTAGTTAGTCTTTTCTGACCAAGCTCTTCTACTTAGCAATGGAGATTCTTCCGTTCTTTTTCATGGTTTAATAGCTCACGGGTTTGGAACACTGGATAATGTTCCATATCATGAAATGTGTGATTTACTCTTCTGTTAAGGAATAGCTCGGTTGCTGCTGGATTTCGTGGTTTATGGATAAGTGCAGTAAACACATGGATGCATATCTTTGAGTGGACCTCAGTTTTCAACTCCACTGGGTAGCACTTAGGAGCATGATCACTGGCTGGTTTGACAAGAGTGTTTTAATCTTGTAAGGATCTACCAAACAACCACCATACTCAGACTGTAAGTGGCAAAAGTTGTGGCTGTGTGCTCCCTGCTCAACTTGGTCAGTTTGTTATCGTTGTTGTTGTTGTTGTTTGTTTGGTCTAGCTAATAAATGTATCCTGGTACCTGGCTGCTGATATAATTCATAACCAGAGCATAATGTGGTGAGCATCTTTTCATAAGTTTGTGTGATGTCAGCATGTATTCTTAATGAGCTAAAATATTTTGCCTATTTTTAAATTGGACTCTTCATTTTCTATTGCAGAGCTTTAAGTGCTCTTTGTAAATTTGGAGTAAAAATTTCATAGGAGTTTCACATTGTGTTGTTATTATTGTTTTGTTTTTGTTGTTCTGTTAAAATTCTCTTTCATAGAGCAGAAAGTTTTAATTTTCCCAAGCTGTAGCATCATTCTTGTCAAAGATTCTATTTTTTTTTTTACATTTGTTTATTCGGTTTGGCTTGTGGAACTGAAGGGACGGCTCACCAGTTAAGAGTACTGGCTGCCCTTGCAGAGGACCTAGGTTCAGCTCCCAGCCCCCACATGGGAGCTCACAGCCACCTGCAACTCCACCTCCAGGACTGAGACTCCCTCTTCTGGCATCCATGAACACTGCATGCATGCGGAGCACAGACATATATGTGAGTAAAACACTCCCACACAAAAATAAAAAGAAATCTTTTTTAAAAATCCATCAAAACACAAAGGTTATCTTTCAGAAATTTTACAGTCTTGTGTTTTATATTTCGGTCTATGACTCAGTTTGTGAACAGTGCAACCCCTGAGCATAGGGACCTAAGAGTTTTCCATTTGTTCCCCTTTCTTCCTACAGTGAGAATCAGAGCGACAGCATTCAAGCTCTTTATTCGTCACCAACTTTTAAGGAGCAAAAACACTGATCGGCTGATGCTGATCATGCCTGTGAATATCTGCTGTTAGCAGAAAGATTGACATAATATTTCTGATTATATCATGCACCGAGAAAAACAACTGTAAAGCTGTCAAGATGTACACCCTAAACGACATTGTGATCAGACAGAAGGCAATCCAAACTGGGGTTATTCTACGAGGGAACTAAAATGCATTCCCAATGACAGGCATGGTTGGAAAGGCCTGTCCTGTCTTTCTGAAAGGGATGAGAAGGAATCATACAATGTCCACTTCAGAAAGAATAAGAGGAAGGCTGACCTGACAGGGAGTGCGGCTCTACTGTCTCCCACGCTGTTCATCCTCATCTTTCATATTACGCAGTTCTCAGTATGGCTGTTCCAAAAGGGGCCAGAGTTTTGGAATGTTTTAGGAAGCTAGAGGAGCTATGAAGCCAAAATTCACTTTTTCAATATTTTGGTTTTTACATGTATTTATTTAGTGTGTGTTGGAGCAGTGGAAGTCAGGGGCTGGCTTCTTAGAGCTGCATCTCTCCTTTATCTATGTGGAATCTGAGGAGGAAACCAGGCTCACCAGGCTTGCTGACAAGTGTCTTTACCCACTGAGCCACCTCACCAATCCCAAAATTCATTTCTAGGTTTGTTCCCATGTGGATTTTTCAGGGTGTTTGTGTGTAGTCTCTGCTTTTGTATCCTGTTTCACAGTAGATGCTCACGAAAGCTTTACAACTCTGTGAAGGAATTACTACTAAATAGTGTTTAAGAACCACTGAGAAAATAAAAACCAAACATTGATGTACTTCTTAGAAAATCTGTTATATTAACTGAGCCAAACTCAAACGCAAAGGCAGATTGAAGTCACACAAGAATTAGTAATCTTATGCAGAGCTTAGGGTTACTGAGGAAATCAGAAAGGTACTCCTGTCTGGTCTCCACAGAAAATAAATGAAAGACCAAGAAGCATGCCCATGGTGCTCAGAAGTAGGGTAGAATCATGGTGTAAACATGCGAGCAGCCTTGCATTAAATTACACTCATCATTATGAATAGTACCCAGCTTTTTTATGTTTTCTGTAAATAGCTTGACAGATTTTTGTTTCACTGTGTTACATATCTGAACATTCTTCTTGCAACCTTGCAGCTCTTTCTATACCAGACAACACTTTCTACTTCTCTGATAAAGTGGTTTTTGGACGCATGGTATAATTCACTTTCCCAGGCTTGTTGGAAGTTTGGCTGAAGTGTCCTTCCTTCACCGAAGAACAGAATGCACAATATGATAGACGCGACTACATTTCATGGTAAGTGTAAGCATCTGTTTTCCTTCTGCTTGTGGCAGAGAATATCTCTAACATCAGAATGCAAAACATTTCATTCCAAGGAGCCATGAAGCTCTACACACAGGAACAGAATCAGACGTAGCACATAACTTATACCGGATGCCTACGTTTGTCAAAGATTTTCTGGATCAAGGGTGTTTCCTTAAAGAGAATGTCGGAATTCTGTGCATTTTTGGCCGACTCTAGGGAGAAAGGTGTGGGGAAAAGTCAGTATGCCAGGCAGCTTTGCCCACAGACCCATCGCATATTTCAGAGAGGCCACATGAAGGCAAAGCATTTCAAGCAATCTGCAAGAAGATTCCCCACCCCAGAGGGGGCTGGAGACATGGCTCAGAGGTTAAGAGCACTGACTGCTCTTCCAGAGGTCCTGAGTTCAATTCCCAGCAACCACATGGTGGCTCACAACCATCTATAATGTGATCTGATGCCCTCTTCTGGCCTACAGGTGTATATGCAGGTAGAACACTGTATAAATAATAAATAAACAAATCTTTAAAGAAGAAGAAGATGAAGAAGATGAAGAAGAAGAAGATTCCCCCAGAATCTACAGAGAGATGACTTCTTACACAGTGAAGACCTAGAACAATTGCTTCTGAGTTCTAACTCTGCCATGCAGACACTCTGAGAGTTCTGTTATGGTGAACCGATCTTCCCTGAAAAGCCACTGATAGCACTCTACCTTTCCATAAAGTTAACTTAAACAGATTGAATTTGCAATGGAGTCTGCCGGTTTGACTGGAATCCTACATATACAGGAATACAAGTGAAGAGCTCACTTGTATTTGACTAGAAGTTAAGCGTTGTGTTTTGGATGAGTATTGGGGACATGAGAGAGCATTGATCACTCTCACAAAATACCTCAGGTGATTAAGTTACAGGGGGGAAAAGGTTTATTTGGACTCAGATTCACGATCAGCTGTTCTCATTCCTGAAGCCTATGACAAGGTGACACTTTACACAGCTGATAAGGGCATTTGACATGGCTGGCCAAGGTGATCTTTGAGTCAGATGTTTTCTTAAAGTGCACATCTCCTTGAGCATCAAGACCTCTGACCTGTCAGAGGGGTCTCAGCTTTGGTCAGTAAAATGCTTTCACCTCACAAGGATCAGTTGTATCCCCAGAACCCATGTGAAAAATCCAGGCATGGTAGTGCATGCTTGTAATTCTAGTATGGGGGAGGTAGAGGCAGGATTCCCTGGGGTTCACTGACAGGCTAACTTACTTTGTGAGCTCCAGGCCAGTGAAAGCCTGTCTAAAGAAGGCGGATGGTGTTCCTGAGGATGGATGGGGCTCTAAGCTGTCACTTGGCCTCCACATGCATACATTCTCAAATGCACACATGGGAGAGTGCAGAAGAGACAGAAGGTGGTGGTGGGGACCCGGTAACACCGTGATACCTAGTGACCATCCAGTTTTTCTGCTGGCAAATATTTACTGAGTAACAAGCACAGTTAGGGGTTGTGAGCAGTGAGTTTCTACTCAATGAGGATGCTGTTTTAGAATAACAAAAAAAAATCATCTTTAAGAGGAAAATTTAAAATGAGATGTCATATCAGGTGGTATAAGGTATGTTGGTTGCCTATCTTCACATGGAATATCAAGGAAAAAGAGACACGCTACTACATTGTGAACTGGAGCTTCTCCTAGGTCCCACATGACTCTTTCCACAATCTGCCGGCTTGTCACTCATGTTCCATGTGATGTGTGTCACGTCCCTAGTGTATTTTCTTGATTGCTGTGCTTATTTGTGGAAAAGAAAAATCAAGCTTTCTTGACAATTCCCCTAGAAAAGAAATTCATCTTCTCAAGAACTCTGGATTTTCAAAACAGGCTGTTTTAATTTTGCCATGGGCAGTGAAGGGTGGTAGAATTAAGTGTCTCCAGTGTAGCGATATTGGTGCTGTTCTTAAAATAACCTCCACAGGGCCAATGTTGATGACATCGTTAAATATCTTTCATCTCAAAGAAATCAACTCAACATTTAGGAAAGGAATTGAGAAAAAATTAAGAAGCACATATGTGGAGCAACTATAATGATACAAAATGGTTCAAATTCTAAAGAATAAAACAATGGTCCTCAGCAAGAACCAAGCTTTCCATTCTCTGGAAATAGATGTCTTTGCACAGCTAAGGGTATGGCAGTGGGGTGGAGATGCTACTGGTACCTAGTAGGTGGTGGCCAGGGACACTGTTAAACAGCCCACAGTGTACAGAATGGCCCAGACGTGCCTGATCTCATTTGGCCTTTGTGCCAAGCTTGCTGTGCACTTAGCCACTTAATTAATCCTGAACACTTCCTCGAAGTTCAGTGATGCCCTACCCGTGTCGAGCTCATAAAATGCAACAGCTATACCACCAACGTTTAAAGGCCCTTTACCCTACACATTTTCAGTTTAAATATATAAGTTCTAATAGACGAAAATTAAGATAAATAGGGTTTCTTTTAAATATCACTTTTTGCAAACGAGGCATGATGCTCATGTGTGTAATGCCAGCACAGGAGAAGATGAGACAGGAAGACTGGTATAGTATCAAGCCATCCTACAATACAAGTGAGTTCTATGCCAGCCTTGGCTACATATTAAGACTGAATTAAGTCTTAATTAAGACTTAAAAGTATTTTTTAAGTAAAAGCATTTCTAAAATATCACATTTTAGGCTGAGAAACACTTAAAGAAATGCTCGACCTCCTTAGTCATCAGAGAAATGCAAATCAAAACGACACTGAGAGTCCATCTTACACACATCAGAATGGCCAAGATCAATAACTCAACTGACACCACATGCTGGCGAGGATGTGGAGAAAGAGGAACACTCCTTCATTGCTGGTGGGAGTGCAAACTAGTACAACCACTTTGGAAATCTATCTGGCACTTTCTCAGAAAAATGGGAATGGGGCTTCCTCAAGACCCAGCTATTCCACTCCTTGGAATATACCCAGAAGATGCACTACCACACAACAGGGACATATGCTCAACCATGTTCATAGCTGCCTTATTCATAATAACCAGAACATGGAAACAACCTACGTGTCCCTCAGTAGAAGAATGGATAAAGAAACTGTGGTATATTTACACTATGGAATACTACTCAGCTATTAAAAACAAGGAATTTCCGAAATTTGTGGACAAATGGATTGAACTAGAAATTATCATAATGAGTGAGTTCACCCAGAAGCAAAAAGAGTTAAATGGTATATACTTACTTATTTTGAGACACTAGTCCAAAGGGTATGTCCCTATGAAAAACTTTACCTACCAGGAAAGTGGGTTAGAGGGGAGGACATCCTATTGAGACTTTAGGTGTGAGAAGCCTGGGAGAATGAGGAAATAGAAGGATTCAGTGGGTCCTGGAAAACTACAGGCGGGTCTGGGCCCTGGGGTCCTCCTCAAACTATGGCACCAGCCAAGGAAAATATAGGCAGTAAACTTTGAACCCCTACCCAGTCTAGCCGATGGACAGGACATTCTCCACCTTTAAGTGGAGAAAGAGATCTGACTTTCACACAAACTCTGGTGTTCCATATTTGACCATGTCCCTTGGATGGGGACGCCTGATGGCACTCAGAGGAAGGATAATAGGTCACCAAGAAGAGACTCAATACTCTATGAGCATATACAGGGGGAGGAGGTCCCCCTCAGTCACAGACATAGGGGAGGGTAGTAGGGGGGGAAAGCAGGAGGGAGGAATGGGAGGATACAAGGGATGAGCTAACAACTGAGATGTACTATGAATAAATTAATAAAAAATTTTTTAAAAATCACATTTTATATAAATATCACATATATATATATATAATTTTGTAATTATATCTCTGTGAGACTCAGCCTGTTTATTTACACCTATGTATTCAACTTGTTAAGAGGTAATCTGGGCATGGTGATACAGGTCTTTAATCCCAGTACTCGAGGCAGAGACAGGAGATCACTGTGACTTTGAGGCCAGCCTTGTCTACTGAGCACATTCCAGGCCAGCCAGAGCACATAGTAAGACCCTGCCTTTAAAAAAAAGAAAGAAGAAAAGGAGAAAAGAACAAAGCTGAGGTAGGGGGATGGCCAGAGCAACTGGTCAGTGGTTAAGAGCACTGGCTGTCCTTCCAGAGGACCCAGTTAAATTCCCAGCACCCACATGGCAGTTCATACCTGTCTGTAACTCCAGTTTAAGGAGATTGGAGATCTTCACACAGACATATGCAGGCAAAACACCAATGCATATGAAAAGAAAGGAAGGAAGGAAGGAAGGAAGGAAGGAAGGAAGGAGGAAATTGACACCTTGCCACCCAGGCTTCATCCTTCTCATTCCTGAGTCAGTTTTCTCCACATCATAAGTGAACAGTGGGCACATCGTAACACTGACTACAATAAGGGGAAATTGCCCTCCAGTGAGAGAAGCATGAGGGAGCAATGGCGGATGACTGACAGGACCCTGAGTTCTAAGAAGAACCCAGACCCATCCCATTCTTCTTGCTTAATTATACCAATGACCCCTTGACTTACACCCTAGTCTTTTCTGCTGCGATCAGTCACCATCCTATGTGGCCCTCATCCTAAGCCCTCCTTTAAACTCTAGTTTGTAGATGCTGGTCAGATTTCTTGCACCCATGTCTGTTAGGCTTGAGGACAATCCCCTAGCTGCAACCTTGCTATTAGCACAGCTAGCTAATGACTGCTACCAGCCAGAGTACTGACTAGTGGGTCTTATTTGCACACTCCTCTGCCTTCTAGCACACTCTGTGCCCTTTAACATGTTGAGACCTGGATTATAATAGTTTCTTAATGAACTCCTTCCCCAACAAGGCCAAGAGCCTCCCTAAGAAAGGGGTGGATGTTCATCTCTATAGTAAACCTAAAGAAGAAGTCGGGTGTGCTGTTGCAGAACTAGTCTCAGCATATGGGAGGCAGAAGCAGGAGAGTCGCTGTGAGTTCAAGTTCAGCCTGGTCTATACAGTGAGTTCCAACCAGTACTACACAGTAAAATCCCAATTCAAAAAAAAATGATAAATAAATAAAATTTAAAAGCTACAGTACAGAGTATGAGCAAGGGACAGCAGACTTCATAAAGGTCTCATAAATTACTGTTGTTTGAAAATTCCATTGCAGGTTTTGTCTTTGGCAGGTAGCTGCCCTATGAGACTTCAGACTCTAGGATCATTCAGGCTACTGCTAAGGTCCCTACCTCTGCCCTGCTTCAGAGGTGGTTCATGCTTATTTTTATCCTGGTGGGGTTTATATGAATAACCCATAATATCCCACATTGTCTTGTATGTAAGTCAAACACACATAGATCCCTGCATAGATAGTCAAACATTATTTTTGTATTCTTTTAAATATCTGCACTAATTAGTTGTTTTGTCAATTTGACACAAACTGGAGTCACTTGAGAAAAGGGTACGTAGTGGGGCATTTTTTTGATTAATGATTAATGTGGGAGGGCCCACCTGCTGTGGGTGGTGCCACTCCTGGCCAGGTGAGGAGAGCAAACCTAGAAGCAGTTTCCTCCATGGCCTCTGCTTCAGCTCCTGCCTTGGCTGCCCACAGTGACAGACTGTTAACTGTGACCCTTTCTTCCTCACAAGCTGCTTTTAACTAGAATGTTTTATTATGGCAACAGAAATAAAAAAGGAACAGCATATAAGCAATTAGTAACTGCCGCCATTTCTCTGGAGGCAGCAACACAGACCCCAAAGATGCCACTGCCACCTCGACTGGTGTGAGACAACAAAGTCACTCTGTAGTCAGAGGACCCGGAGCGGATGCCCACATCACAAGTTAGCCAGGCAAGCTAACTTGTGAAATCCGGAACAAGAAATATTTCAGGGTAGAAACCTACAAGAAGAACATTACAACGGGTGGATCTGGGCCCAGGGGTCCCTGGCACCAGCCAAGGACAATCGTGCAGTAAAGTTTGAACGCCTACACAAATGTAGCCAATGGACAGGACATTCTCCAAGGTTGAGTGCCTGGTGGCACTCAGAGGAAGGATAGCAGGCTACCAAGAAGAGACTTGATACCCTATGAGCATATAAAGGGGGAGGATGTCCCCCTCAGTCACAGTCATAGGGGAGAGGAGTAGGGGGAAAGCGGGAGGGAGGGAGGAATGGGAGGATACAAGGAATGGGATAACAATTGAGATGTAATATGACTAAATTAATAATATATTTTTTTTTAAAAAAAGAAAAACTATTTCAGGGGCAAAATGGGCATTGGATTAGTATCCACATGGGCCAGCATGGCATTGCTCAGGAGTGGTGACAATGGAGGCATGTGGATTTTCACATGTTAAAACCAGCCATCCAAACAGAAATGAGAACAAAAGAATAGGTCTACCACCCAAAAACTGCCTGTGACTAAATGATGTTTATAGCAATGTTTAAAAATGGACTAGCCTGTAGGGATTGCATTTTAATACTGTGAAGTTACTCCTCATAAAGGATGATATTTACAGTTCTTATTTTGAGGGGATTTTATACTATTATTCAGATCATCAATGAAAATAAATCTGAGTTTTAAAAACAGGTCCACACTTAACATTTTGCTATAGAAACAAATAATTGAATAGTGTCAGGAGTCTACAAAATTTAAAATAATCTGAAATTGCATATATGTCCACTTATTTTAATAAAATCCATAAACTAGAGGCCAGCTTGGTTACAAAGTGAGTCCACAATAGCCAAGGCTACACAGAGAAACCCTGTCTCAAAAAAAATCCATAAATTAGAAATACTTGTTTCCTTGCAACTAGAGTTTCCAGTAAGCAGTGAAAGTGTTCTGAAAAGGCCTAGAGATATTAAAATGTGTGTTAGCATAATCTCAAGAACCAGTCTTTAGGGCTGCGTAAAGATTTGCTGTGCTTAATTGATGGATGGTCCCATGAGGAATGTTTTATATCAACAAAGCTAATATTTTTATGCATTTATAAAATTACTTTATTTTAAAATTATAACACTTAACTCACAAGATATATTTAAATCTTATATATTCGTCTAATACAAGATAAGCTATGTATATGTATTTGGAGAGGGCTTGAGACAGAGTTTCTCTATGTAGCCTTGGCTGTCCTGGACTCACCAGGTAGACCAGGCTGGCCTCGAACTCACAGAGTTCTGCCTGCCTCTGCCTCCTGAATGCTGGGATTATAGGTGTGCACCACTGTGCCTGGCAAGCTTTATGTTTTAAATTAATCAGAGGGATAATCGCCAGGGAGGATCCTAAGATACTGAGTTCTCTCTGCCAGTGAAAATGGCCATGCTGCTACTCACCTCCCTGTTCCAATGCCCAGAATCACGGCGACTGGCTTGGAGTGAATGCTCAAGCTTTGCTTGTTGGATACACACACACACACACACACACACACACACACACACACACACGTGCACACACACACATTCAAAGAGAACAATGAGTGTGCATGCATGGGAGGGGCTTGAAGGGAGGAATGAGAAGGGGAAATGAAATAATTATACTGTAATTTTAAAAAAAATTTTAAAATTATAATAATTTGTACATTATTGTTGTATACAAAAGAAATTTAAGAAAATCAACTAAAATGTTATGCAAACTCTTAAGTGAACTTAGGGGGAAAATGTCCAATTAGCATCTTCATACAAGTTTGGTAAATCTTCTGTGTGCTAACAATAATCACTCTGAAAAAAAGCTAAGTGAACATATATTGCTCATAAAATAGTAGATACCATACATTGAAATAAATGTATGAATAACTGTGCAGAATCAAAGTAAACTATAGGAAACCTATTGGCTGTCACATGCACAAACAAGCAGATGAGACAACACACTGCAACGTTAAACTAGAAAACAAAAGCATCCTGTGTTTTCTAATGCCACTTAGTTATAATAAAAACATGGAAATGGCTTTCTTTTTAAGTACCAAGAAAGAAGCTAATGGAAGTGAAAAACTCGACTAACACAGTCCAAATAAGCCTAAGGGACTCTACAATACTAATTATTAAAATCCATTAAAGTGTTTCAATGATTAGATAAAGTAACCCAGACAGGAAGAGATCTAAAACTTAAAACAAAACACAGCCCCATTAGCAGGGCTGTCAGTAGAATCCCCATATGTATATATTCAGGGAAGCAAATCTGGTAGTCGTCAGATTGTAGCAAAAAAGGCAGCTCCATGGTGCCATCAAAAACTGAGGTTTTAAGACAAGTATCATGGGGCTGGAGAGATGGCTCAGAGGTTAAGAGCACTGATTGCTCTTCCAGAGGTTGTAAGTTCAATTCCCAGCAACCACATGGTAGCTCACAAACATCTATACTGGTGCCCTCTCTTCTGGCCTGCAGGTGTGCATGCAGACAGAACACTGTATACATAATAAATAAATAAATAGATTTTTTTGAAAAAAAGACAAGTATCAGGTGTTTCCTCCATTTGTGGACCCGGGAACATGGTAAACAAAAAAGGTGACATGAAAGCAAGGAGGCTGGGAGGAAGGGACGGGGAGGTGGTAGATTACCTTTGGGTGCCAGCCTGAAAAGGTTTCAGTAAAATTCAGTATTTTTTAGGAGAGCCGGGCATCTGTCCACCCAATGCTTTCAGTGTTTGGGTCCCTCCTGAAGGTAACACGAGCCCCACTGGTGTGATTGCTCTGTGGTTCCCTTTTGTAACTCAGAAGAAGATGGAAGACACACAGACAAACATGTGGTCCCTTTTGGACATGTAGCATCCCTGCATGCAGTCTTCTGGGATGACCCACTTGATAACCTTGACAACGTCCAGTGAGTGCCAGGTAAGTTAACATGTGACAAATTTTATACAGAGAAAAGATCGAGACAAAATATTGATGGTGTCAAACTGGTTAACTCTTCAGAAAAATATTGGTTTTAATCTTCCTTAAGGTGCACCCAAATTTTCAAATTATTTGCTACTTAAAGTTTTACGCTGATATCACTTTTCTGATTCCAAATAAAATGTGCCATTGACAAATGCTAAACTTGAAATATTAAATCAAGATCATCATGACATCCTTAGAAAGCATACCAATTTTCATATGTATACAAACATCTGTGTGCTTATATAAAGGACTGTCCCAGGTATAAAATTAATATTAAATATAGATATATGTGTATAATCTACGTGTACATGTATCAATGTGTGGTTATATATAACACGGGCTCAAATCATAAAACCACTCAGATGTTTATATTGGGCAAATGCAGAGAGATACCAAGCCTGAGCTCTGAGGGGTTGAGCTTCACTAATGTGTTCTGGGAGAAGCTGTCTGCTACACAATCTTGGAGACACTCAAAGCATGGCCGGATAACCGGTCAGTTTTGTCTTTTCAAGACTCAAAGACCTCAAAGTTCAGAATAGCTCACCTCACATCTCCAGTTTACAAGAACACCAGAAAAACAAATAGATGATGTGGTCTGTTAACATGCTATTTATAATTTTTCTAGGATCTTCCTTAGAAAACTTATTCCAGCAGTGTTCTGGGGTCTAAATAAGCAGGCTTTTCTCGTAATTGTAGGCAGCTGGTCAGGAGAAGGGGTTGTGTTGGGAGTTTAATAGGATCTTGGCTATTCCACTGGGGTCATCAGTGAAAAGCTGGTGGTCAAAGCCTAGACCCAAGAGTGCCATCTGTGACTCATGTTTCTATCCGGAGAATGCAGGCCTTGTTGTTAACCTCTGTGCTTACGCTTTGCTGTGTGCTTTATTCATATCTGTTTGCACTTCCCTTATGTCTTGTGTCTGCTAATTGTCCCTAATAGGAGCCTTTGCTGTAAAATAAAATGATAATATAAGAAAAGTCAAGGGTTATGTTTGCGTTAGACAATTAGTGCTGACAAAAAGAGACACGCCCACTGGCCAGATGCCATTAGCATTATTCTGAGAGGAAGAAATTGGAATTTGGACATTTTAACACAATAGCTATCTATGCACTAATGTTCATGTGGATAACAGTTCATATTAATTCACACACAGAAATGTATTGCTAATTTACAGATATTTCTTCTCCTTAAGATAATATAAGAATTTAGTAGTGCTGCACATATGAAATGAATCTCAACATATCTACTACTGAGCATCTGAGTCATAGATTTGTAATGTGCTGATCTGGAGGTTTCATTAGTATAGACAAGCAAAATGTAACTTATTTCTCTGAGACAGCTATTAACTAAAAATATATTAATATTGTTTAATATATTTGTGAGAAGAAAAAATGCATGGGGAGATGCTGATAGATCTGTGAAGAATTCAGACTGGCCACCTAAGAGGCTGGACTCCTGGCAATAATAGCAAAATTACACAGAACTTAGAAGTCCCAGTAGACCTTGGTTTATGACTGAACAAGATGACTCTATGTTACATGTATATATATCTTCTCAAAGGTTCCTGACTGCTGATCCTGGAATACGTTGTGAGACTTGGAGCCATCACAGCTATTTTGAAAGAATAATAAGTAAGTAGACTTGGAAAGTGTGTTACCTGCCTGCTTGCAGTTCTATGTCAGGTGAGGCAGATGGTGATAATTTCTGTGTTCCTTTTGTTTGCCTGCACAAACCTGGAGCAAGACCTGCAAGGCCACACCTAATGAGCCTGTGTTTATGGGAGGGAAATAATCAATCTTTTCTGAGAACTCAGAGTTCCGCACACAAACCACTCCACCAAACCTGATTTTGACAAGTTTACCTGGTAGATGAGGTCCTGTAAATAATGTAGTATGTAAATATATGTGCATATGCATGCCACACCCAGCCTGGTTTACTTATCATTCCTTTATCACTTTTAGTTTTTGCAGTGCGGAGAAGTGGTACACATTTTAACATTAATTTTCACTGACATCAAATTTCAGCTTCGGCTATACAAATCAATGTCTTCATTGCCTTTTGGCTTGACTTTTATAAATCTTTCATGAACTTTCATATAGCTAGGCTGCCTGCCATTTCAAAAAGTGATATTCATGATGTTAGCCTGGCATAGGTCTTCAAATGCACACAGGTTCATGTAGCTGGGAGAACAAAGAAGGCGAATTTAAATAGACCTGCAGTTCTGAATATTGAAGGCATAGTGCCATCTGGTGGGGGAAAGAAATTTAAGGGAAAATCCACCAGAAGAAAGAACTGAGCCAAGCACAGATGCAAACCATTTCTTAACCCCAAATTCCAGTTTGTGGGTGAGGATGGTGTAGGAAGAGCTGCTGAGAGACTCCCCTAAGCAAGGCTGTCATGAAGTCACCCTAGAAAGAAAATCACTTCATCTTCTTCAAAGGCATACCTCATTTCGTCCTAACCCTTTTAATCCCTTTCTTCATTCATTTAATAGCTACCTGCTAGGTGCCATTCAAAGACTACCAGTTTAAATGGAGCAGATGAAGAAACCAAGGAAATAGCATAGCAGTTAAAAGTGCTTGCTGCTCTTCTGGAAGGCCCAAGTTCAGTTCCCAGAAGCCAGGTTGGATAGTTTGAACTCATCTGTAACTCTAGTTCCCGGGGACCTGACCTCATTGGACGAACCTTCTGGAATCATTAGATATGCATTGTAAATATTTATTAAAACTTTGTAATCATAATTCTTCTATTGTTGCTCTCTCTCTTCCTTCTACTCTGGCATGGTTATTCTTTTCACAAGTATCCAATGACTCCCAAAGTTTCCTGTGATGGACACTGTACCATTCTTCTAGGTGCCACTCAAATTGTCAAGGATTCCCACACTGACATTCCATTTTAGGAAGCTTGCAGGAGTGCTCTTAGTTTCTCCTACCCATAAATGGCAGAGAGGGATCCAGAATTAACCTATGACCTAGCATGGGCCATGAATGTGATGGTGGTGGCCAATGACTAAGCAAATGAAGTTCAGACAAGGACACAGATGTCATCTACCACTAGATCAGCAGTAAGTGTAACTCCAAAGACATCATCTCTTACTACAGCCTCAGATGCAAATAGCAGAGCCCAAATAGGAGATGCATCTGTCTCAATAGTATGAGATTAACATTAGCCTGGGAGCGCCTCTGTATTTTTAGTTCAGGGTAGTGAACTTCAACCTAACAACATATAAATAACCCAAACCCAACTTAGTTGGCTAGGTTTCCACCAATCAAGCAGCCAACTTTTGGTGAATCATGGCCACAAACCTATCACCTCTCTTAAGGATTAAGTCCTAGGAGCCCAAACAAAGCAGTACAGAGAGCTGTGTGTCAATTATACTAGTTTTCTACTGTGTTCTGTGTCTAGGCTATAGAAGCAGTTTCTCACAATGCTGGACATGACTCTGCTTCTGGAGCAAGAGATCATCAGCTTTTTCTGCCATCTGTGCTGATAGAAACTGATGAGACTATTCAGATTGCACACCAGGGTGGCAGTGTGTTAGCTTCCTACCTATGGCCTTCCATTGTGAGCACTAAGCATGAATCTAGGACACCCCCAAGAGAGGGATGTTGCAGGGTATTTGATCATGCTGTGAACCCCAAGATTGTGTATTACAAAAACTTCTTCTTAGTTGTGGTGTGGCTCAGTTCTTAGCACACACCTTTAACCCATGACCTTTCTTTAAACAAGATTAAATAAAGTCAACCATAGGTCAAGAGGTGGAGCAAGCAACCAGATTGACAGGAAGTGAACATAGAGGGAAAAAAACATAGATAATAAAGAGGAAGTCCAGATGCTGGATAGAGAGACACACAGGACATAGAAAGGAGGGACATTCAGTTGAAGAATTTTTAAGACAGCGTGGAGAAAGGGAAAGGTCTTTTTCCTTCTAGGACCTCAGCTGAGTAGGAAAGTCATCTGGGTGCTTTCTCACCCCAGCATCTGGCTCCTGAGACTTTATTGGTAAAATTGAATGTTTGGGATTTTGTTTAAAGACAACATTTTGGCACTCCAAAGCATGGCACACACAGTCTTAATTCCATGTTAAAATGTTAGACTGTAGATTTGTCACATGGTCCATGTCATCTTAGACAACAGCTTTTTAGTTTCCTTCTAAAATAAAAGGAATACTTTTGTTGTTTGACATTAAAAATACAGTTAAGGGATTTTAAATGTTTTGAGTAAATTCAAAGGGCTACTACAGTTTTCTAAATCTCTAAGAGTTGCAGTGATTTGGAGCTAAGATAAAATAGTTGGGCAGGGCAGTTGTTAGCCCATGCCTTTAATCCTAGCAAAGACAGACAGATTTCTGTAAGTTAGTTGTTTTCTAAATTCTAAAGTTACAATGAACAGGGTAGTTGTGGTTCACACATATTATTCCAGCACTTGGGAGGCAGAGCTGACCACGTAAGAATGAAAGTAATTTAAATTTAAAAGCCTTTCGAAAGGCAAGCTGAAATTCAAAGTGAATATCCTTTTTGATCTAAAAGTACTCTTAAACCTTGAAGTGTGTGTGTGTGTGTGTGTGTGTGTGTGTGTGTGTGTGTGTGTGTAAATAGAAGAGGGAATATAAGCATATTTATCCACACATACTAAGGTATATTTAGTTTTAATTTTTCAAAAGAAATTTTTATTTCAACTGAAAGATAATACTTTTTCTGTTGTCACAAAATTGCCCTAAGAAAAATATAACCTGCTTAAAAAAAAAAAAAAAAAGGAACCCTCCAGAGTCAGGGTTGGGGCAGGATTTTGTTTTTAATCTTTCCAGAGAATAAAAGCATCCAACTAAGGAATCTGAGAGCACGGGACAAATGAAACATTTGAAGAAAAAGGACAGATTATCAAGGGAGAATGTTCCAAGAAAAACAGTAAATTGGCCAAGTGGTATTGCTGCCCTGTACAGACATTAGTGGCAAATGGTCTATGTAGTCCCAATTCAATTAAAAATTAAGGCTGGCTTTGGCATTGCATGTTGACTCTCTCCTCTAAAACCACACATGCTTGTTAAAGTAAAGTTCCAAAATCTCTGTCTCATATCAGAAGAATCACCTGGTATGGAACAGAGGGAAAAAAAAAAAAAAAAAAACAAGGGACTCTTCTATTGTCACTAATCTCATAATCTTTTGGTTTTCATTTGACTCTCTAAAACTTTTCTTAAGGTATAAATACTATCTCAAAATCTATAAGATTACTACGTATATAGAAACTTTTTGCCACCATATGAGTAGTCAATACAGATATTAACTTGCTAGAGGGGGATCTTGCACACTGTGTTTTCAGATACTGAGTTCAAAGATCTGGTTACTGGCCTGCCACAGACATTGTTATAAATACTGAACCATCTCCTGTATCCATGTGATGTAAGGAATGTTCCCCAATTATTCCTGGTTGGTTAATAAAGATGTTGAAGCCTATAAAGTGAGAGAGATGGGGCAGAGGCTCATGGGATTGGGATCTGAAAGAGGAAGGAAGAGAGAGAGGAGGCTAACGAGGTTAAGAAGAAACTGTTGTCTTATTGATTCAATGTTCCACTAACTAATTCTAGAAATAAGCTTCATCTAACTTCCTGTACGAATTTCTGGGTTTGAGTCTGAAGCAAATAACTAGGAACAAATTTTGTGTACCTTGGACATACTTAATAGATTATGGTCCTCAATCCTTTCGGAGATCTATTGAATATGACACTTAAAATGTTTAAGTGGTCTACCATTCCTAACAGTAACATTTTTAGGTTTCAAAGAAAGTTATGGGGCCCCACTAATTGAGAAAATGCTGTACAGCTGAATCTCACACAGGCGTTTCCTTAACTGAGGCTCCTTCCTTTCTGATGACCAGCCAGTAAAATATCTAACTCTAAAGTGTTTTATTATAGAAACAAGTGGATGTCTTGGGTGACAAGCATGTTGGTCAGCTTTCCATCACTGTAACAAAACACAGGAGATAACCAAGTTATAAAGAAAAAATGCATAGTTTCCACTCAAAGTTCTAGAGGTCTTAGCCTTTGATAGGTTGGCCTGTGCATTTTAGGTGTGTGGCAAAGGATCACAGGAGCTTGTGACAGAAGAAACTGCTTTCCTTGGGGGCTAAAGCACAAAGAAGGTAGAGAGGACATGAGCCACTAACCCCTCAGGGCATTTGCCCTTCCACACAATGACCTAAAGCCTTCCCCACAAAGCCTCAACTCTATAAGCCTCTTCTCAATACACCACCCTAGAACCAAGCTTTTAACTCATGAGCTGGTTGGGGGAACGTTCAGGCTGAGAGCTAGAGCAACTGGCTGCTGTTTAAATCAGCCTTTTAGAGCAAGAATGCTGCCAAAAGATAACTTGTTCGTAACCCACTAACCATGATTTATTACACTCCTTTATTCTTTATATTGCTGCCTTTCCTTCATCTGGAATAGTTGAGATGTCTTTCTTGCTTCCTTATTATTCTGACATGTACAAGGCAATCCCCACTATAAGGAATGTGCTAACAGACGACCCAACTTTTAAATGTGTCGTTCCTGTGACTGGTGTGTGCTCTAATGATTCCCTGTAAAGATCTCATCTTACAAATCTTCTAAACAAACAAACAAACAAACAAACAAACCTACAGCTCAAGAGTAAAAAGAAACCAGTGAGGGGAAGAAAATCCTAATTAACCAAAATAACCCTATGTGATTGCAGGATGCCTTCTCTCCCATAGACTGCTACTAGTAATTGAATCACACCAGGATGTCAGCGTAGGACTCAGAGCGAGCACGGCGTTCTGCATGGCGTTCGTGTCCTTTACTGTATGGGTCCCATCCCCAATGTGTCTTCGCTGCAGCCTTAACATTCTCTAAACTACTTGATGCTCTCAAAACTGCAGATACTCTAGAATGTTCCTCTACAGATTACTGCCCTCGATTCACTGCCCACCACCACACATGTAATCCACCCCGCTGATCTCTTAGACACTCCCAGTGTTACACTTCAAATTTCATCACAGCTAAGCTGTCTCCTTTAAGACTTTACCACTTCACAGTATTTTTCTGGGGATTTAAGAGTCTGTCTTTCACATCTCCATTTGCCATTAGATTATTCATTTTGCATATTACATATTGATTTCACCGTTTGAGTATAATAGATGAATATTAAATATTTATAAAATACAAATTTAAAGAAAGGATTTGTAGATGTTAGCCTGCAAAAACATCAAGTCTTAAATCCAAAGTGGAGAGAAGCTGGATCTATCAATAGTCAATCAATTTATATATTTATATAATCTACATAGATTAGTTTGTGAGTTAATTATTTATCTCCTCATAATTATCACAGTTACATTTCCTCCCATATGTATTTTAATATTTATTTTCTAAAGGCCGACGGAGAAGTATATTGATGCTAAATTATTTCCTCTTCCTATGAAAATTTAAAAATATAGAACTGAATTCTTTTCTAAATATAAAAGAAATATAACAATATAAATGTTTCACTGACATTTCAAAATTGGAAGTCAGGCTCTTGTGAATTGCACTCAGTGTATTGAAACTTGCTACCATTAACTGACGTTTATCATCACATTTAAAGAAAGCTCCTTCCCTCCTGTCAGAAATTGTGCCACAAAGCAACCACAGCTCTCCAGTAATTATTATGCACAGTTCAGACACTGTCATCCTAGTGAGCCCGTGTGGGCAGCACCATCATCAAAGGGTCCAGAGGCACAGTGAGGTTTAAAGTGTCACTCATCAGAGAGACAATGATGCTTTGGAGAGCTGGTGTCATTTGATAATTTCTTCTTTCCTAAGTGCCATTAAGTCCCTCTTTGGCCAAGCCTCAGGCTTAGCAAACAATGTGTAATTCAAACTCCAACGAGATTGGGCAGGAATGTGCGCCTACTAATCACGGTGGCAGAACCAGAGAGTGAAATTCTGCGCCTGGTGTTCGCTGCCCATCAGCAACACAGCACCGGGCCTGATCCTGCCAGTGCTGCTTATCTGAAAAGACAGAGTATGTTCGTGCTCTGGCCTTGTTGTACCTTGTGACCATTACCAGTGGTGGCTCCAGGCAGAAACCTGGTCGAACTTAGCAGAAATTAGGATGGCTGAAGAACAGCATCTACATGGTCACCAGTGAGAGACGAGTAGCTTTCAGTGACCTTTAGCGAACATGCCTAGAGTGATGACCCTGAGCCCCTTCACATGTCGGGTCAGGGTCAGGCCCCTCAACTGGCTCTTGCTTCACTCTATCACAATGTCATTCACCGAGAGTTTTTGCCTTTTATAATTGTTGTTAAACCCCATAGATACTGGATGGTTTTTATCTTGTTTCATCTTTATGAAAAAGTTAAGGCTTCCTCTCGGTGAGCCTTTATCTCTCCTCCCTCTCTCCTCTCTCACTTCTTGTTACCCCTATGATGTTTTTTGGTTTGGTTTGGTTTTTGGGTTTGTTTGGTTTTTTTCAGGCCTGTCCTTTGCCTTCAGATAATGACAATGCCCTTAGTGTGGTTTCCTTTGCCTTCCCTGGGCACTTCTAGACTTTCCCCACCATTGCTGTCTCTTCTGATACCTTCCCTTCCCTTTTTTGCCCGATTTTACCCACCCACAGGCTTCCTCACCTGACAGCTGTGCACACTGTGCTGAAATTTCCCATGTCCCCACTGGGTGGCGATCTTCAGCACAGGAGCTGTTTGTTATTGGTTGATTGGTTGGTTGGTTTTTTATTTTGTTTTTAAATTTACTCAGTTTATGAATTCTGGGTGTTTGTATCTTTTTCCTCATTCATCTCATTTTGGCTTTCTGCAATTGTGACTCTTAAGATTTCTCCAATACACGAGTTTCATTATTGTTAAGGCATTACCTTAAATAATTGGTCCTTACACATAGTATAGGAGTCTACAGTAACATCCTATACTGGAATTCATCGTTGTCATAATAAACTTTTCTTTAATTTAAACATTCTCCTAAGCTTAAAGAATTAAGGTATATTGGGCTGGAGAGATGGCTCAGTGTTTAAGAGCACTGCCTGTTCTTCCAAAGGTCCTGAGTTCAATTCCCAGCAACCACATGGTGGTTCACAACTGTAATGTGATCTGATGCCTACAGGTGTATATTCAGGAAGAATACTCTATACATAATAATAAATAAATAAATACTTGAAAAAAGAATTAAGGAATATTATACCATCTAAAGAAGCTTCCATTAAAATAATTAAGGCATAAGACAGGACACTGGAGAAACACAGAAATATACACATAGACATCTTTAGTTTTCAGTGCTTCTATAGGCCACTGACCTAAATCAACCCAAATTTATTATTTTACAATTCAGAAGTCCAACAATGTCCTCACTGACTAAATCAGGTCCAAGTCAGTGACATCCCTCCCCATCGTCTCCAGGAACGACACCCCTCCCCAGCATCTCCAGTGGTGACATCCCTCCTCAGTATCTCCAGAGGCGACATCCTTTCCCAGCATCTCCAGGAGCCGTGGTTCTCTCCATCTGCTTTTCAAGCCGTCCCTCTGACCCTCGTTCCATCACATGACATTCTTTGACGATAGCCAAGCAGGGTTTCTGGAAAGACTCAGGTGGCAAGGCTGGCCCTTGCTAGCTGCCTCAGGAAGACCCTCTAGTGTACATGAAGCTGGCATCACAAGCCATGAGGAAGGGATGAGCATCTTAGGAAGTTGAGATGGGTCAACTACACAGACATTTGGAAAGAGATAAAGAGCAGTAACCCCAATCCTCACAAACATGAAACTACCCATGCATATTTATTTGTTTATTTTATATGCGTGGGTGCTTTGTCTGCGTCACATGTGTGCCCTTTGTCTGAGAAGGTCAGAAGAGGCCACAAGATCCCCTAGAACTGGAATGACAGAGACCTGGGAGCTGCCATGTGTTGATGGGAACAGAACTTTGTGTACAAGAGCAGTCAAAGCTATCAAGTACTGGTCCATCTCTACAGTCCCTAGTATAGGCCATTACTAGTTTACAAGAATAACTTACATTAGTGGCATAAATATTAAAAAAGGAAAAACTTCAAGTTCATAAATTTGACCTCAATATATAGCTTTAAAGTTCAAATGGCAAATTAAGAAAATGTATTTGTAGTTTCTACTAGAATTGGAAAAATGGCTAAATTCCATGAGATTTTTTAAAAATCTATTAAAAATAGAAAAGAAAAAAATCATAACCTAAAAACATAAAAATATTAATAAACAGTCAAAAGAAGAATAAAAACAAAAGGTCCTAGACATGTAGAAAATAATTGCCAGTCTCTCTCATAGCTGGTGCTATTGTTCAGGTCTAAAATGTCCCCTAGGCCCAGCTATTAAAGGTCGGGTCAGTAGTCTCAGCAACGTATTTCAAAGTGTATTAAGAGAAAGGAGAAAGGAAGTTAGGCCACTGAGCATGTGCTGTGAAGGGAATACTGAAGCATGGACTCTTCCTGTCACTATTCCTTAGCTGCCATGGGGCAAGCAGCTCCCTCTACGGCTCTCCTTATAATGAACCGCCTTGTCACCAGCCCAAAGAGAGCAAGCACAAGTGACCAGGAGACAGAACTACGAAGTCACAGAAGTCTCCCTCACTTCACGTTGATTGTCTCAGGCCTTTGCTCAGAAGTGGAGAGCTGATGGACACAGCCAGGAAATCAAAAGGTAACACAGTCTTGCAATGCCATCCCTCCCACGTCATGTGAGAAGTTATAGGGAGGCTAAACAGTGCTCTCCTATGGGTGTTCAAATGTTCACTAAGGGAGGCATGGGATAGCACAAAGCCTGTGAAAGGGGACTTTGCAAAAGTTAATACAATTTTATTTGTGTGCATCCTTTGACCGAATAATACATATCTTCATGAACGTAAAACAGGCTACACATAGTCACCATTGTAGGTCCTGGGGAGAATGCCACAGTTTGAACATGGTTTGTTTTTGTTGTTGTTGTTTTTTTGTTTTGTTTTGTTTTGTTTTTTTGAGACAGGGTTTCTCTGTGTAGCCTTGGCTATCTTGGACTCACTTTGTAGACCAGCCTGGCCTTGAACTCACAGCAATCCACCTGCCTCTCGGATTAAAGGTGTGGACCACCACCACCTGGCTCAGTTTGAACATGTTATGCTGTGTCCAGGTATAAAGTTTTATGCCACTGCAGGAAAGAAAAAAGGCAACATCCAGAAAAGAAAATGCAGCATGCTCAAAGATGTTTTGTGTTTTTCATGCTTTCTTTGTATGAAATCTGAAAGGAAATAATTACCTAAGAAATACATGGATAAGAAAAAAGAAGCAGAAAGAAAAGCTCTGTAACTGGGCAGAAGGGTGAGTGTCTTGAATCCCAGCATTCTGGGAGACAGAGGCAGGTGGATCTCAGTGAATTTGAAATTATCCTGGTCTACATAGTGAGTTCCATACAAGCTAGGGCTACACAGTGAGACCCTGGGGGGGTGCCTGTTTGTGTTCATTTTTTGTACAATTTTAAAATCTTAACTATATAAATTATTTAAGTGGTCAAAACAATACTAATATGAAATGAAAATCACAGCCCTAAAATCAAATACAAAAATGAAAGAAATGAGCCTGCATGAATATAATATTGCTGAGATCAATACAGAGAAAAAACAATTCTGATAAGAAACTTTAGAATAGTATTCTGTAGATTCTCAAGGGAATATACTCTGAGAACACTGATAATTACCTGTCTCCCTCCCCCTCCAAAAAAAATAAAAGGAAAAAGAAGCCTATTACAGTCGTATGTTGAGTGACAGTAGTGTTACTAGTATTGTAAGTTTACTTGAATTATAAAATGAAGCCGATAATGTTATCAGGAGTTCTGGGTTTTAGTGTAAGAGAAAGGCACTCTAAAGAAGTGATAGGTAACATGGCATTTGGCACTACTGTGTTAGAACCAAAAATAGTAAAATAAACTTTAAATTTTATCAATTAGTTTTTATGTACATGTGTGCCTATGTGAGTTTTTATGCACTATGTACACGCAGTAGCCTACAGTGGCCAAAAGAGGGCAACAGATGTTCATGAGCCACCATGAGGGTGCTGGATGGAACTGAGCCCACAACCTCTTCAAGAGTAGCCTGTGTTTTCAAATACTGAGGCCCCAACTCTTCTTTTTAGAAGCAGACTTCCTGAACATAGGGAGCAAGCATCTCAGGACACACTAGTAGCCTTGAGTAGCTCTCCCCTGAGCTGCTTCAGAGTGTTATTTACGTTAGCTCAAGTGTGCTAGGAAGCAAACCCCAAACTGCAGGGATGTATTAGAAAAGGCAGACCTGGGGAAATGCCTCAGGCCAGACACCAGTTTCACATCTGTGGAAGGGGTGGGGGGAGGAGAGGTTCAGACTCTACATATCACTGAAGAGCAGTTAGCCAGGCTAATTAAAAGTCCTCTCGCAGAGGTCCTACCAAAGCGAGCCCATCCTCAACAAAACTTTCCTGGGCTGATACAGTCAATCAAATGGGCAGAGTAATGGGTCTACTTGAACTGCAAAAATGCACTAGTCTATAAATTATGAACACTGTAAAACTGACTCTGTAGGAAACAAAACTGTCTCGGACTGACATCGTGTCCTTCTGTGAAACTCATGTGATAGCCTGTGATCTCCAAATGAGTGAGTCGTTTTGCCCTCTGAGTTTAAGCACATTAGTTACCAGGACAAACTTCATCAACCCACTGGATTTACAAACTAAGCTTTTCCTTGCCCATTCCCAGACAGCTCTGTTCTTGGGCTAATGTTTGAGGGTGACAGAGGGCATTTGTGGCCTTTATCAAAAGCCTTGCTAAACAGGAGCCCAAGGTGTCAGGATGAGTCAGCTGTATCTCAGAGCGCAAAATTCAAACAAGTTTGTGCTGTGTCTTAATTAGTCTCCTCTGGAGATCTCCTAAATAACAACTTGTTTTAAATAAGGAAGAAACTATGTTTTTTAAGAACTGCCACAAGGAAAGCAGACTTGCTTAGAGATTTCAGCTAACAGTACTCTGCAGAACGCATCACTTAGTGTACATCTTTCAGCACGAGTTAACGGTGAGGCAGAACGCCACTTGCTAAATGAGTTAGGTCAGGCATGAAGCACAAGAAATGAATTGACCATCATTACAGCAAATAATAGATGAGCCAAAGACACGAAGCAGCCCCTCTCTAAACCTCAGACTCAATTTTTCTCCTACATTCTAGACATTTGTTTGTAATATCTACTCACCTATAGTCATAAATCAGATGCAGACCTTGACCCCAAGTGTTTACGATCTGGTAGAAGAGATAAGGCTAGTTACTAGCTACCTAGACAGCTGACATAATGATGTCAAGTGCCTGAGAAAAATATGAAGGTACGTTGTGGGAGATTCAAGGCTGGAAACCCAGCCCAGACAGTCCCAAACAGCACACATCTTTCCCCCAGTGCCCAGGCATTTCCTTGCTCCTTTAAAAAAAAGAAAAAAGAAAAAGAAAGAAAGCAGTAAACACAAAGCAAGACTGGGCTGTATTGGTGATAGAACAGTTAATAAAATACAGCCCTTGCATCTCAGTAACTTTCTGATCAGTCCTCCAAACCTTGTCGCCTACAAATCTGCCTAAGCCTGTCTTGAAGAAAGAACCACGAAACTGTCTCTGACTTTGTCCTCTTTGTGGTCAGTTGGGCCCCAGTCAGTTCCACTTGACTTATTTTTAGTCACATTCCAGGGTTATCTACTTGTTAGCGATTTATTACATTCATATCATCTCCAAACAGAAGAAAAAGCCCTTGTCACTGTCAACATCCATATCATCATCTCAATGCCCTAACTTAGAAACAGCCCTTCATTTGTTCCAAAAGAGCATCGCACTCACTATAACGCACCTCAGCACTGCAGTAGATAATATGTCTAGTCTCACCTCTGTCTCCCATAAACTATGACTCCATCATATCTGACTGTTTTATTTTATGGAATATGACCTACAATTTAATGCTCATCTGTTTATGTGGATTTGTTTTCTTTTTCTTTGTTTTTTCCTACCTCACCTTTCTTCCAAGTTGCAATCAATCCTTCCAGGTGAGCATCTTGTACTTTTCCCGATGTCTTCTACACTTACGTCTCTTCATTTCTAGAAATTTCGTATGAAATTTATAATACACATCATAGGGTTTTTTTTGTCCATACTGACATTATAAAATTTTCAGAGTGCCTTCAGAAATGTCTGGGTGGTGAGTGTCAGAAGCCCAGTGAGGGAGCAGACTCACAAAGATGAGCAGTCCCACCCAGAGCCTTCCCTCTGACCTTCTGTTCCAGCCACAACTGCTCCCATACCTGGCTCACCCAGTCTGTCTGTATGCACTTGGGGAGTGCACGAGGGCTTGCCTGGAATTCCTTCTTGTGCCCACCTCACTCTTTGGCAGAGAGTCTGCTTCACACCTTTCAATGAACTTAAGGAGACAGGAGTCAATAATTAACATGAAACTAAACTTGTTCCTCATACCGTGTTGAAAGAGAAGGGACCATATTTTTGCTCTGCTTATGAGGCAGACTGTGAACAGAATACCCAAGTCTGATAACCAATCTTTAATTCCCTGGATCAAAATTCTTTTTAAAGAAATCTTCCCATTGCCTAGAGAGATGGTTTAGCAAGCAAAAGCACTTGACACCAAACCTGATAACCTCCATTCAATCCTCAGAATTCATAAGATATAAGGAGGAAGCCAGCTCTTGCACGTTACCCTCTGAACTGCACAAAGAGCAGTGGCACATGAATGCTCACCACAGTGCACATGTGCGCGCGCGCGCGCGCACACACACACACACACACACACATGCACAAATGCATGTCTTAAAAAGAATCTCCTAATTGGTGGGGTACATGTATAGCTACCAAGAGTGTTTTCTTCTACCACAATAAAAATCTTTTAACTCGTGTGCTACCCATCTATGATAATTCATTGTATTTGGAAATTATGGTGATGAGGAATTCAAAACATTTACTCTTTTCAAATACCATGGGGAATTTTGGTCATAGTACATTTTCTACTAAATCCCTCAATACAAATCACTGTTTCGATATTATAAGTTCTGAATACTAATCTATAACTTACTGGGAAGTGTAAGAAAAGTAAAATGTGTCCAACCCAACCTTCAGGTGAATTAATGCAGATGTGGTGGCCTGCAGGGGCAGACAGACAGCCGGGAGCTTTTTGCCTGAATGTGAACTGGTGCAGATGTGGTGGCCTGCAGGAGAGGATATCAGGCCTGAAGCTTTTACACTGGTTGTTCCAGTGACTTTGGCTCAGTCATTATCAGTGTTACTGGACTATCTTCACTTTGGATGAGGTGATGTCCCAGAGCTTATTAGGGAAGGACATTGCCTTAGAGCTCTCAGCTCCCCTTTAGAAACCAGTGTCCCCACTCCCCACTCTGCAGCATAGAGCTGAGCTCTGAACCTACAGTGAAGTTAAAGAAATGCACTTCTTCCCAATGTTATTTCCCTAAGGTCACACTCACATCGTGTCATTTCTGCTGACTCGAGAGAGTGACTGGTTCCTGGAGGCAGTGGGGTTGTAAACTGTGGATCTCCACCTCCAATGTCAGCTCAAGGTGACTGTCACATCTGTGCGGTGGTTCTGGTCTAAATTATAAAGACTCTACTGTCACAAGTCATGCCTTAAATAGTGATGGAAGGATGTATTTGCATAGGAGTGCAGTCAATCTAGATGCAAGCTCTCCACTGTTAAGCTGCTCTGTAATTAACTACAAGTTTCACTTTGAGCATGCGAAGGACATGTTACCTCTACCCAAAAAAATGTATGGAACTCATCAGAGCTGTTATCTTCAATTCACTACAAGATACCCTGGGAAGAAACTGACCAAATAGGAATATAAACAGAGGAAGATGTCTAGGCTGGTGAAGGACCATGAGACCATATAATGCACAAAGCAGCTCATGAAACTGGAGCGCTTGCCTAGAAAACAATGCTCATGCTGAAGATGATGCTATTCCAATATTTCTTGAAAGGAGAGTTAAATTTGCATAATAAGGCAATGGTGTTTGAATTGAACGCTGCACAGATGATCCAGGCATAAGGTACCCAATAATAAAGCTTATTTTAATATCCAAATTGAATTTTTAGATATTTCTAAAAAGTCAGAGTTGCCTTGGAAGATGGTACAGCAATGATTTCCTTTGACTAATAAAGTCCAGGGAAGACTGACAGAGAGCACTTGGTAGTCAGTCAGAGGAAGTTTGTGTTCTCTTGCTCTGCTAAGGAGGGGGCTTTTAGAGCAATGGGTAAAACACATCTACATAATACACCTCAAGGACAGATATTTTAAAAGTTGTTAGTACTCCAGTTGTGACGTGTCATTTGCCAGGGCTGGGAGGTGGCTCAGGGGTTAAGAGCACTGGCTGTTTGTCCAGAGGACCCAGGGTTGGTTCCCAGCACCTACAGGACAGCTCAAAACCATCTGTAACTTCAATACCAAGAAATCCAATCCCTCTTCTGGCTTCTTGAGGCGCTGCATATGTGTGTTGCACATACAAACCTGGAGGCAAAAATGTACATACACATTAAAAAAGAACTTAAGAAAAATAAAATTTAAAAACACTAAATGGGTTTTTCAGAGGGGCATTTGCCTTCCCACTCTTGAAAACAGTTTCAACTGACTTCTATCTTCTTGTAAGATTTAAGGGACATGGTAAGTTGACAAATTGTTTTAGTTGATTCCCAAATTTGTCAGTTTAATATAAATTAAACTTACTTCTTGGAATAAAAATTTCATATAATGAAAATTTATAGGGCAAATGAAAACATTTACTGTCAGACAGTATGAAGCTTATGTACCTACAAAGATGGCCAAGTGCTTAAAAGCACTAGATGTTCTTCCAGTAGACCTGAGCTCAGGTCCCAGCACCCACATGGTAACTCACAAGTGGCCACAACTCTAGTTTCAAGGGATCCGACTCTGTCTTCTGACTTGCATGGGCATTGTGTATACATGGTGCACATATATATACGGAGTCAAAACAGTAATGCACATAAAATAAAAATAAATATTAAATATATAATACATATATCTATATGTATACTCTTTATTAAAATAGGACAGGAAAAGGAGATCAAGCTTGTGCTACAGCTCCCTAGGTGAGGCGCAGCCTTGACGAAGCTACCAATTTTAACTTTTTCACTCACTCATAATACCTAAAATCCAATGACTCTATATTACTTTGAAAAGTTACATTAAAAATAATTCTTTAAAAAACAAGTTAACAAGCTGGGTGCAGTGTGGCGCACGCCTGTAATCCCAGCACTCAGGAGGCAGAGGCAGGTGAATCTCTGAGTTCGAGACCACCCTAGTCTACAAAGCGAGTCCAAGACAGCCAAGGCTACACAGGGAAACCCTGTCTCAAAATCAAAACAAAACAAAACAAAGAACAAAAACAAAAACAAAGAAACATGTTAACAGCGAGCTAACACTTCTCCAGTACACAATAAATATGAATGAGTCTCATGCATCTAGACATGCTGAAATATATCCTTATCTGTTTGGAGAGAGCTCTGCCTTTCTTATAAGTTCATTTGGACTGCATTCTGCATGAAATATGTACTAAATTTAAATATGTACAAAGAAGCAAGAGAAATGCTTTGGACTGCCCTGTTTTGTATCCACAGAGCTTATAATAAAGACAGAGTGGGTGGTTTTGAATTGAGTGAGGGGAGTATTTGCCATGGCAGCTGCCTGAGCTCATACACAAAGAGCTCATGCTGTGCCCCTGAGTGCTGAGGAAATCCTAAATCAAGGCAGGGGTAAAGCTAGGTAGGGTTGTGGAGAAATACCTTCCAGGTGAGGTAGGGATGTAATACCAGCCTGACAGAAATGCTGGTCTGAGAACCAAGTGAAAGTCTTCATAATTGTATAATTGCATGGCTCCTTTATCACTCTTGCAGTTTTTAAATCCTTCCATGTGTATTTAGAAGGAGAAACATTCTTTGTTTTCAGGTCATTTGGTTTCCATTTGCTCATAACCATTACGGGGTAAGTGTGAGGCAGCTCGCAGTCTTTTAGACTTACACACCCAGATAGTGGGTGGATTTAGGGTCCTACTTGGGAACACTTTTTTAGAACATTCTGTCAAAGTGGGCTTTGCTCCGACTTGCATTTGAAACAAGAAACCCCAGAGACAGCTTGTGTTGGCTCACTTCACTGTGCTGCTCTGCTCTCCTCTCTGTTGAAATAACTCTTCAGTGACCCAATTGGCTGACACATTAATACTGACTTACATTTTGCATTGTCTTTTTTTCCCCCCTGCTCTTATTGCTTTTTAATGAAAGATGACATTTAGCCTAATTTTCTCACAGATACCCTTAACTAGTATAAGATTTTTGTTGTTCACAGATGGAAGCATTCACTATATTATGTGACTGCATCATGATGAAATTGTCTAAGTCTGTTTAATGGCCTGTATGTTGCTTTAAAACTGACTGCAGTAAGGGTGGTGCATATCCACCCACGGACACCCTCCTCACCTACCCATGGACACTCTTCCCCATAAACTTCTGCATGCCTGTGTTCCAGGTTTGGTTTTCAAATTTAAAAAGAAAACTAGAGGTCAAGAATACACTTTTCTGGGGCTGGAGAGATGGCTCAGTGGTTAAGAGTGCAGCCTGCTCGTCCAAAGGTCCTGAGTTCAATTCCCAGCAACAGCATGGTGGTTCACAACCATCTGTTATGTGATCTGATGCCCTCTTCTGGCCTACAGGTGTACATGCAGGCAGAACACTGTATACATAATAAATAAATAAATAAATAAATAAATAAATAAATAAATCTTAAAAAATACACTTTTCCTAAGATAGCAAAAACGTAGTCCTTATTTTTAAACTCCAAGCAACGTCTCCTTCACCAAGTGTTTTCTGAAATAATAACAGTCACATGGTCAATATAAGAAGGGTGTTGACTGAGGGACAAGAAAACATCTGGAAGTAAAGATATTAGTTGAATTTCACAAACACAAATCTGATATCCTAAATTTTCCTTGTTCCCATTCAGATGTGCAATTTAAAAGTTATAAAAGTAAAACTCATCGACAAAAGACAATTTTCGTTTCTCATTTGGTTTGCCTTGAAGAATCATGGAGAGTATAAGGTTACTAAAATAGTATCCATGGTCCCATCTTGGGGTCCCTGAAACAGCATCTAAAAGATATGAGGAGAAAAGATGGGTTTAAGGACCCCACAACCACAGTAAGCTGTAAAATGCTTCAAACTGGGTCAAGTATAGCCCCAAGAGCCTCCTTCCTTTCCTGCAATCTTTATTATTTAGAAACATTAATGAAAAACCTAAATTGCAAATTTTAAGCCTCCAGCAACAATTATACAAACACATAAGTATAATTTATTCTCCTCAATGGCATGTTTTCGCTATAGACTAAATTGTAGAACTATTGGAGTCCACATTTCAGCTGTTTTTAAAAATCTGTTTAAAAGCACTTACATTGCCCTAAAACTACCTAGTGATAGTTGCACATATTCATAAATATACTGAAATCTACTGAAGGATGGGCTTGAATGGCAGATGATATGGCATATGATTATATACCTAAAGAAAGCTGCTTTTCAAATATGCCGCGTGTCTGTCACTATACCCAATATTGGGTTATAAATTATTTTTTATATCTAAAAGAAGTCTGCTCTCCAGCATTTTGATTATAATCTCTGCACCATCTCTCTTTCCTGACATCAGCTGGTGAATGTTACATCACTACGTAACAGGTACTATAATTCAACCCTATTTTATGTACGTCTTCTGTGTATTAAGGAAGCTGGAAGTTAAGATATGAATAAAATTCTCGACTAAATGGAAATTCTAATGTGGCAAAGAATCACAGCAAAGAAACATGGTGGCAAATAGTGGCCAGTACCTAAAAAGTGAGGCTGAGGCGTCTGGCCATGTATCCGTAGACCTGAACAAGTGGACATGGATTCCAAGGTCTAGAACAGTGGTTCTCAACCTCTGGGTCATGACCCTTTCTCAGGGGTTGCATAGCAGATATTTACATTACGATCTGTAACCGTAGCAAACTTACAGTTATGAAGTAGCAACAAGAATAATTGTGTGGCTGGAGTCACCACAGCATGAGGCACTGTATTAAAGGGTCACAGCATTAGGAAGGTTGAGAACCACTGCTCTAGACCACCTACTCTGTCCGTGCTCCACCTCCTGTCTGGGAATGGATCCCAGAGGGGAAAGGTAAGTGTCCCTCAGGAGTCCTGGAAGGCTGGGGTGGTGTCTGAGCATCACTGCAGAGAGGATCTGATGGGAAAGAATGAAGGCTGCCTGTGGGCTCCCTCTGTTCTCTAGATACAGTTACAGACATGGAGACATTTTGCTAGTCAGCTACTTTATAGCTCTGTTGGGGTAGAAATTAGCTTATAGAAGCACAGAAAAGAAAATAGTAATTGCCTATTACAATGCAAATGAGCTTTTGCCTGGTTTTTTAATATTTTTAATTAAAATATAATTACATAATTTCCCCTTCCCTCTTGTCTTTCCAACTTCCTCCCAAGTCCCCCCCCCAAACCCCTTTTCCGGCCCACTTCTTTCAAATTCATAGACTCTTTATTATTGTTATAAAACAATAATTGATATTGTTTGCTCTTTCACCCCAGTAGAAGACACAAGCTCAATAATTTTCCCTGTAAAGTGTTTACTAGTTTTGCATTTATAGGTAACAGGATCTCAGTGCTTGTGACTGTATTGCATATGTTGCATGGGTATTACACATCTACGTGCAT
>OU015751.1:90353951-90393739 GCA_907169655.1 Acomys percivali | reverse complement strand
GGGTTCACACCTGGGAAGGCAAATGTTCCCTCTTTCGAGATTGTTTATTACTGGTAGTTCTTGCTCCAGCCCTTTGCTGCCTTGTGAAATTTCCCTCCTCCACCTTAACACGTCTGTTGGTGTTGCCCTTATTCCAGTCTTGGTTAGGCAGCCATCTTGCTGAGGGATCACGGTGGTTACAGTCTCTAATGTGTATTTGTCACAAGCCATATGGCTAGCTGACCAAGCCAAGGATTGCAAGACCGACCATCTATTTCTCATTTACAAGCAGAGTCAGCAAGAGCCCTCAGTCATTTTGTAATCAGCTCCCTACCTCCATTTTACAAGAGAAGAAGGCCCCGCCCTTTTCCAGCACACAGCACAGTTAACCATGCGAGGAGCAGCATGGTTGTCAAGAATGCTTTGACATATTGCTTCAGATTTTTCCATCACAAAGAGTAATAGTTTACCCGTAGCCTTGTTTTAGCAGCACAGACATGGGAACTGGTCAGGAAGATGCAGAGCTTAACAGGCAGAAATGGGGATGCACAGGATTATGAGGACCCCATACATGGCTACCTCTTGCTCCTGTCATGAACACATCTTAGCACCACTGACAGATGGAAGGCAAGATGCAGGAAAACGCCACCAAATGTTGCTCTCAGGGATCAAAGGCATTGGCCAGGAGAAACAGGAGAAAAAGTCACAAAGTAAGAATGGGAAGCTCTGGTCTCTTGTCTCCCATCAACTTGTGATAGGCTCTGGGAGTGTGGGTATTTGGAATGCAGGGAAAAAAACAGCTAGCAAGCATTGCAGGGCCTGACTGGTGGATTGTGGTCACTCTATAGCAACCAGCGAGAGTGGCCACCACGGTAAGGGATCCATGAAATGTATCACTGGGCTTTAAAAGTTAAACCAAGGAGAAAAACTAGGGATGTAATATGGCTACCTAGCTTACTGCAATTAAATTTATTAACTAGCCCTGTGAAATTCCATGGGTGGAAGTGTTCTTTTAAACGTTTGTGGTGTCAGGATTGAATATGAATGCTCCTTGGGCCAGTATTCATTTTTTCTGAATCATTTCAATTTACTCTGGCTATTGCCAGCATTACTTCCCCAAAGGTCTTTGTTCTGCAGAGCCAATGCAGTAGTTTTGTATATTATAAGCAAGTACTCTATCAATGAGCCACACTGCAAATAAAATATGTGTGTGTTTCATTTCATTTACTTTTATGTCTTGCAGAATGTTTTTAAGCAAACAACTTTGAAGTGTTTATAATCCAGTAATAAGGAAGAGAGAAGTGAATTGCATCACCCTGTGACCATGAAAATAACTATTTAAAGGAGGATTTTTTAATTGTCTCATTCTTTCCCATCTACTTTACATGATAAGCTAAATACTTAAAGGACATGTGTGGCAATTCAATACTTAGTAGGGAGCTTTCTCATCCACATGAGCACCTTGCTAAACGAGGCCAATATTAAAACACACAAAGCTGAGCATCATTGTTTTTCTGTCAACTTGAATACAGATTATAACTTTACATATAAGTCAGTATAAATCATACTTATCAGGCAAGAGGTAGCATAATACATATATGCTTTGAACACTGAGATGCATCTCACATCTAAGCTAATGTTGGAAGGATGTGACATCACTAGAAAGTAAAGGGAAAGCAAAACACTTCACAAAGTTTATAATTATCCAAATATTTTTATGCAGATATATGGGCTTTGGAAACATTGGCTTGAAATGAAAAAGAAGTTTATAATTAACTCCTTTGTCAAATTGTCTTAAAGCAGCTAACTCAGAGGTGAGGAACAGCACAGTCCACTGCCAGTTAGAGAATTAAGGCTTTATTTTTTTTCCCCCAGGAAACATCACACACCTGTTTTTAATCTTAGTTCCTTTGGACGGAATCCATGCATTTGGTTCGCTGACATTTGTTTTCCTTTTCAGTCCTGCCCACTCTAGGAGTAAAGCATAACTACTGAACCCAGGTGGTCCACAAACTGTCCTCATTTTTGAGCTGCAGTAGACCTGGGCTGAGCTGGCGGTGGCAGTGGATGTGTTGACTAACCAAAGGTGCCACCCACCACCTTCTTTAAAGACACAGACCACACAGTCCTATTTCCCCTTTATGTACTTGTCTAATGAGATGCACGAGTGGAATTTAGCTTCTTCAAAGAACCTGATGTAGCAACTTTCAACATAAACATGAGCAGTTAGGCTCCAAGACAAACAGGTGGTGGTTTGTTTCTTCCTCAGGCTCTGGAATCCAGCTAAAGACCACCTGGCAGGGAAAGTGCTAGACACTTGAATAGACTCCTTCCTATAATGCCAAAGAGCCTTTCTATTTCCATTTCGTAATTAATTTTTACACCATTTGACTGAAAGCGACAGATTCCGAGATAAACTGGATCATCCTGCGTTTAAGACAAGATATATTTATTCATCAGCGTTTACTCTGAGGGGTTCAGACTGTCCTTAGGAGAACCACAGCAGGGTGAGAAAGGCAGATAACCCTTGACCACTTTCAGGAGATGAAAGATAAGTATCAGAGTTTTCAGAGGCAGATTGCTACGGACTCTCACTGAGAAGAGCTAAGTTAGAACTCGGGAGAGGAAACACTGTTAGAGATGCTGTTTGGGGCATTTGCTTGTTGGATAGTAACTGCAAACCTAGTCTAACAGGAGGCAGGTGAAAAGCCTCATCTTTCTCCCAGCATAAGGCCTCCTCCACCCACCTCCGTGGCCAACACAAGCTGTATTTCAACTCTGATGTTTTGACATAAGGATAAGGTGTACGTGAACACAGGCGTTTCCTGAGGCCAGACTGTGAGAGTGGCACCATGAGCCAGGGTCACAGAGCCATGTGTGACAAGCACTGAGTCTGGACACAGAGAAGATTGCCTGTAGTCTGGCCAGGGCCAGCCATAACACTGAATCTGCTGTGCTGCCCACTCTGCAGCTTGAAGCTCTTGCCCTCCATCAATTCAACCTCCTTTGCCTTTTGCTGAGCAAATGCTTGGACCTTGCACTCTCCTCTGCTCTTCTCTCTCTCCATCTCCGCTTCTAGTCTACTGGCTGCACTCTTACACAGTGCCTAAGTCTTCAGTTTGGAGGAAAATAAATTATGGAGGTAGGAATTAATAATAAATAATTAAGGACAGATTTTTTCTGTTTTCAATTCACAGTTCTACAGCTTTATAAGTTGCACCATGAAAGATCTTTTTCTTTTGCATTTGTACTAGTTTGCTAATGAAATAGTTGGACAAATCACCCACAACACAGTGCTTTCCCAGGATGCATTTCGGCTTCAGTCTTCACTATGGTAGATTTTCCACTGTTGTGAATTTTCATGCTTTTTTTCCTGACACATAGACTAGGAGAAGAAAACAGATTGTCTAAAGGACTCTGGACTGTCTTTG
This sequence comes from Acomys percivali, assembly GCA_907169655.1. Classification (NCBI taxonomy): domain Eukaryota; kingdom Metazoa; phylum Chordata; class Mammalia; order Rodentia; family Muridae; genus Acomys; species Acomys percivali. The sequence goes on along the minus strand of OU015751.1, from coordinate 90,390,329 downwards.
CAATCCATTTGCACCTGACATGTAACATTTGAAACACCCCTCTCCCAAATGCATTCAGACATTTGATACCGGCATGTGTTCCGTGCATCTGTCAGTTCTCTGACCAGCCACAGCTGACACTTACTGACAAACAACAGAGAAAACTGTTTGCTGTGCCTTAATATGTGCCTTATAGGGAAAACCCCTTCCCATTCACTCATTAATGAATTCAGCAGAAATTGATTGGATGTCTTAACCCATAATCCATGTCATTAACCCTTAATGCACACAGCACTCTACCCTAAGCACCATTGGCAGAAATGCAGAAAACAGAATATCCAGCCTTGGGATCTTATATACAAACAGGGCTCACTCTTTGTGTTCACATATACAAATTAAATAAACAGAAAGTTAAAACAGCCCATATGCACACTGCTCCAGTAGCTATGCAATGGCTCGGGTGGTTACTCTTTCTGAGCTTCCTTCTGACTTACTTGAATAATTGTGGTTCTACTTACAAAAATCCATGCAAGCCAGATTCCTGACATTGCATTTCAGCATCCGGAGGAGGTTTTGTATACTATGGTTTTAATGTCTACTAAAAGTCAGGTGAAAAACATAGGCTGACCTTTCTTTGAAAGGTAGCTTCCAATCTGTTACTTTGAGACAGAAGCACTGCATGTGGGTGTGGACACACAAGTTGTGTGCCAGAAAGGGTGTGCGTGCCTGTGTACCACTTTCACGCTTAGACCCTAAGGATAACGTATACATTTAGGAATGTTCTTGAAAGTGCTTTGTTCCCATTTGATGTGAGCGGAGATTACACGATCCTTGCTGCTGACATGTGAGTCCTAATTACAGATGTTCGGTGTCTCAGGGGGATTTTTTTCTTTAGACACTCCCATCCAAAAGAAAGACAGTTGCTCAAGTATATTTTTTAATTGAGCTTGAAATCATCTACTAAAACATGAGGCAGGCAAAGGGTGGAGTGGGGAGGCCTTGGCTCCAAATTCTACTTTCTTTTTACTGCCATGAACTCCCTACTGGTAGACCTTCAGGGTAATGAATACCCTTTTGTCTCAACTTCTAAGAATTTTTTAATGCAATTTAATTATCTACAAAACATTTTCTTCTATGCATTTAACTAATAAATTGTTGTTTTCTATTGATTTTCTCATTCCTAAGACTACACTGGATAAGTACCTTTTTATAAATACCCCTGAGTGTCAAAGATTTCCACATCTTCTGGGAAAAAGTCACAACTGTGCAAAGTAAATAGCATGGTTACTGTTACTTTGTATCCATTTTCCAAAATTAAAAGGAAGAGGCATCTGGCAGCCATCTGCTTAAGGTACACTGACTCTTCGATCACAGCAACATCAAAAGGATATTTCTGAAATGATCATTAGGGTGATGAATTCTGACTAATTTGGCTAGTTAGACATTGGTTAATCAAGAAACAACTTGTCCATATTTGAATACAAGGGAAATCTAAAGGATGCTTAGCATGTGATCAGTTAGACTGAGGTCTCCTGAACACCCACTTACTGTAACACAGTAGCAAGCGCATGGCCAAACCAGAATGAGTCATCCCTGGGACAGGTTGAGAATTAGCCTTGGCTGTATATAGTTAGAAGGAACAAAATCAAATCAATGAACAGAAAGAAAACTTGGACATGGCTCAAGATACACCTCAAACCTTTGACTATTAAGTGTAAGCTGGGGATCTATGTTTCTGATAGTAGAAAACCAAAAGATTAGGAGGGTTGCTTCCAATAGGCATTGCCCTGGGCAACTGGAAGTGTTCTAACAACACAAACTCACTCCATAGGAGGAATAATTTGTTCTGTGGAATATTTAATATTTGTGAAGTGTGGACAATGTATGTGGTTATCTTCAAATCTCACAGGGGAACACTTTTAGGGTGGCACACATTTTCCCATGACAACCAATGACTGTTGACTTTTTATTCTTATTAGCTTCCACTGCCCCCAAGAGATGTGACAATGTCTACTCAGCCCAGATAGGGAGTCAATGGCAGACCAAAATAAGGATGACACCAAAGTCCAACTCAATAAGTCAATGAGTTCTATTGGGGTTACTTATAGGAATGTGAGTAAGGAGTTATTTACAGAAGCAGAAATGACTCCAAGATGGCTACATCACCAAAGCCTATCCCAGTATGGTTGATGGCTCACTAAAGCTGGAAAACAAGAACGAACTTCACAAGCTTCGGGCAGCTCACAGGTTGGAAGGTGTCCTTTCCAGGCAAGTTTGCTTGTCTGAGTGTCTCTCAGCAGTTCTTACAGCATCTATAAACTTGGAAATGGGAGGGGCTTAGTGAATTTGGTCAGTTTCAGGTACTTCCTGGAGCCTTTGAGTTGTTTTTTCCAGATCTGAAAAAGCTTCCCTGCAGGATGAAGTGTTTAACCTCCTCTTAGAACATCCTGTGTCTTAAGCCAACTTTCCTCTAAGATTAAATATTCTGTCTTGGAGGAACTTGTCAAACATCACTCTTTGACATATACTCAACCCCCACACGATACTTGATTTTATCCTTTTAAGTGCTAAAATCTAATGACTGAAGACAATAGACAATTGTGATGAACTTATATGTCAACTTGACAAAAGCTAGAGTCATCAGGAAATAGGGAGCCTCAATTGAGAAAATGCCTTCATAAGAAAGGGCCTTCAGCCAGGTGGTGGTGGCACACGCCTTTAATCCCAGCTCTTGGGAGGCAGAGGCAGGAGGATCACTGTGAGTTCGAGGCCAGCTTGGTCTACAAAGTGAGTCCAGGACAACAGCCAAGGCTACAAAAAAAAAGAAAGAAAGAAAGAAAGAAAGAAAGAAAGAAAGAAAGAAAGAAAGAAAGAAAGGCCTTCATTACTATGTCCACCCAAGGAACCACACCATTGGGGGAGAGTGTCCTTTTAGTCAGTATATCGATTGCTCTGATAAACACTATGGCTGGAGCATTTTCTGGGTGGAGGCTTTTGGCTTAGGCAAAGAGGCAGCTTCCTTGCCTCACCTGGGGAGACGGAGGTTCAGCCAGTGTTGCTGGGGGGTAAGCACTGAGCTTTTGGCAGTGGTTATGCCCGCCCTCGCCGCTGCAAAGACAGTTCCATTGTTGCTGCCTGATCACCGGGCATCCAGAGGTGGTACCCCTGGAATAAATGAAGTCTGAGACTGTCATGGTGGAGTAAGGAATCAAGGTAACTTCACTTGTGAATTAGGGATTTATAAACCCTGGGCAGTGAGGGTGACTGTGTCTGATTCACTAGGGCTAGGAGTGCCAGGATAACTCAACTACAATAGTGGTACAAGCCCTTATCACAGGAAGGAAAATAGTACTTAATTATCCTAAGTGTGAGGGGATGTCTCACAGGTATAATTAAAGGCCATTTGCTGAAGGCTAGGGTCTCAGCACAGGGTGGGTCAGTACTTCCTAGAATTCCCTATGCCTGTTAACAGGAAAGATTTAGGCCTGTATTTTCATTTAGGACTATGACTCCCCTTACAAGATCTGGGGTTACCAGGTCAGGTGGGGTGAGAACTCCGCTGAGAAAGGGAGTCTGTTCTTCAAGGACCCAGAGAGCAAAAAGCGACTATCTGGAGAAGACGAACTTCGACCTTAACCAGCAGAGTCCCACAACAGGGCCTGCACAGGCCTGAGCTGGATGGGAGTCCCAGTGGTGAGAGGGGAAAGGAACCCAGCATCCCTAACCCGTAAGCTAACTCCAATTGATAACTGCTCACAAAGGAAAAATTAGTTTTCCAAACTAAACTTAAGGGCAGGACTCATGCCCAGCAGTGCATGGCCAACATAAAACAAGCTCAGTGGCATTTTTGGAGACTTTTCTTTTCTTTTCTTTTTTCCCTTCCTTACAGGCCTTTTGCTTATATATTATGATTTCTGGCTTTGTGTTTTTATGGAATTTCTGTGTGTATGAGTGTGTGCGTGTCTCTGTGTCTATATATGGTTTTGTCCTTTTGGGAGGTGCCTTTTGTTTGTTTTCTCCTATTCTAGTTCTTTTGTAGTGGTTGTTATTATTTTATTGTATTGACTACCTATTTTTTTTTTCTAATGAGAGAGGGCAAGAAAGGTTGTGGGTTATGGTAGGTGGTGATGGGGGGAGATCTAGGAGGAGTTGGGGGAGGGGACGCTATAATCAGAATATATGTTTTAATATATATATTTTCAATTGAAGAAATAGTACTTAGCACATTTTCTCTTTCTGATTCAGACTGTGACCCCCAGCACACAGTGAGAATGGACCCTCCCACTCCAAGTAACCCACTCTGGGATCTGCTCCACAGCGGTACTCAGAGATCTCTCTCCTGGATGATCTGAGGACCCGTCAAGTAAATAACCAGTGCTAACCATCACAGGCCCTGGCTTCATCCCTTACTCATAAGAAGCCTCCACTCCTCCACTATGGCTAAAAGAATCCCACCATCCCTACCTTGCCAAAGCCAAGGCCCTGAAACCCAGCCCCAAGTCCCAGGAAGCCAGCTCTCTGGGAACTGCCCCAGACACTAGTTGGTCTCAGAAAGAGACAGCAGATCCTGAGGTCTCAAAACTCAGCTTGTCTAAGGAAAACAGGCTTACTTCCTCATTTGGCCCCTAGGAGCTCCCTGCCCCTATCTTGATCCTGAGCTACAAAAGCACCCCGCCCCAGTCACACTCAAGTGCACGCACACACACACACACACACACACACACACACACACACACACACACACACACACTGTGTTCAAAGAGCCCCTGGGTCTTGTCTCTAATCAGTGGCCAGAGGCAGAGATGTCACCTCTCCAGCATTAAGCAAAGCTGCTTCAGCTGTATGGGGTCATCTGACCTCTCATCTCTCATTTCTTCCTACAAACTTAATTCTTACTTGTCCTCACAAGGGCACGGGTACCTACACTGAAGTCATCACCATAACTCCTTCAGAGAAGACTCTGGTAAATGATGTGCTGAGCTGTGCTGAGCAAATGGACGCTGCCCTCACATTTTCCCTTCACTTGTCAGGATTTTTTTTTTTCTTTCTAACTTTGGAGTCTTCTTTCCTGCAGAATATATTTTGGATCAGATGTAGTTCTTATTTCACTTAATAGCACAGACCTCATCAGAACTTAATACACCCAGATGGCAGACGGCATGACTACAGGAAGGACTCAAGTTTGAAACTGTATCAGACGTGTTCTCAGCCACAGGTTTGGTTGTTTTGTTTTGTTTTTTTTAACTCATTATAGTCATCTTTTTGTCTTTGATTTCAGGCAATGTTTGAACTCTTCCTTGCCAGTGGGTTTCATGTGAGAAACTAACCCTCTAGCAATCTTGCTCTGGAGGAAGATAAGAGTGACAAGGGTGGAACTCAGACTTTAGGCGACGTTCCCAAGCAGGCTGCAACAGCAGCATTCTTGAAGACTTAGAACTTCATTTCCTTTTGTGTGGATGTTGACTTTGCCAGGATTAAAGACTGTGCACATTTTACATTTTTTGTGTGTGTGTGTGAAAATAATTTTTTAAAAGTTGGGGCAGGCCAAACTACGAAGTATTCATTACAACATGTACTTATTAATCATGGACTTTATAGAGATGTTAGTGGCCATGGTGGAAAAGAATCAACGTCTATGCTTGGGGCCTTATTATCTACAATCAGTAGAAAAATAAAACCAGTCACTTGACCAGGAAAAGGAAAGTCCATCCATTTTAGCTTTGACCACACAGAATTAGGAAGTTGCTGCCGTTTAATTCTCATCTCTATAAACCGGTGGAAGTCATTTACTTAGTTAGGCATCCATAGGTCGGGCTAGTTAGCAGCTCCCGGCTATGACTACCTGGAAAAGCTCCTACACTGACAAAGTAAGATGGTCCATGTTCCTGTAACTGTTCAGATAACAGTAAGACTGGAGAGATGTCATCCTCATCATTTTAATGTCAGGATTATTATCCTAATAACTATGTTTGTCGTTATTGCTAAGATAGAATCCAGCTTTTACTTCGTTTAAGTTTAACTGGTTTTCTGTTTGGCTCCATACTCAGTTCCAAAACACACCATGTTAACGTATGGCATCACACAAATACAACTAAAGGGCATCTCAGGTCAACTTCTACTAAGACAAAACGGTCCCTTCTCCTTTTAAACGGTTTGACTTTGTTTCTGCTGCTGTTGTTTATGAGACAGGGCCTTGCTACATAGCCTACACTGACCTCAGGTTCATGATCGTCTCCCCTTGACTCTGAGTGTTGGATAGGGGGGAGATCACCATGCTGGCCTAGCCTGTTTAATGTTCGTAAGTATTTAGAAGGGAGTCCAGCCTCCGGCCCCTGAGGATCTCACTAATAGAAGCTGTTCTTGAGGCTTATGATGTTGGTTCTAATAAACATTTTTTAAAAAAAAATACTGTAAATGCTTAATATCCTTTAATAAAAATAAAATATATCATCAGTGATGGGCACTTAAGTGAACTATAGCAAGATTTCTATGACTACCTGAGTTTCTGTTCCTTGGTAAACAGACACTCCTCACCCCATCATCCACCCATTGCCATTCAAACGAACCAGTTTGCCCTCCCTCTCCATCTCTCAATTGAAGCACTCTGTCCAAGAAGCAAGACTCCTACTATTAGGATATTTACAAATACTTTTCTTCCCACATTGTGCTTAGTCCTTCAGCAGCATCTGACTCAAATGCCCGTGTCTGGGAGTCCTCCGGTGAAACACTGTCACTGTGGTGCAGTGACAAATATTCAGCAGGCTGCCCTGTGAGTGAAAGAGCCTGGACTGAACTGCTGGCCGGTCTTGATGTCTCTGCTGAAACTGATCTCAGATCCCCATCTAACATTGCTGAGCACAGCACATATGCTTGGGAACTTCCCCAGGGCTGTGAACCGTGCTCTATGTACTTTTTATTTTTGTAGAGTTTTAATAAGATGTAATTAGATATCCCTCAAAGGAAAGTTGAAAGCAAGTTAAAGTGATTAGGGACATAGCTTAGTTGGCAAAGTACTTGAGTGATAAAATACTCAGACAAAATCAACTTAAGGGAGAAAGGGATATTTTGGCTTACAGTTCAAAGGATACAGTCAACCATTGAGGAGGGAGTGGGAAGTGTGTCAGCAGGCACAGAGAGTATAGTGGCTGACGCAGTAGGCTAGCTGGGCACCTTATAGCCACAGCCAGGAAGCAGGGGGCAAACAGGAAGTGGGGCTGGGTTATAAAACCTCAAGTCCCACATCCAGTGGCCCACTCTGTCAATGAGGCTCCACTCCCTGAAGGTTCCACAACTCCCCCAGACAATGTCACAGGCTGAGGACCAAGTGTTCACATGCATGAGTCAAGACAGAACATTTTACACTTGTCTTGGGGTGTTATTGCCATGAAGACACACTGTGACTATGCCAACTCTTTTTTTTTTAACTTTTTATTGATTCTCTGTGAATTTTATGTCATGTACTCCAACCCCACTCATCTCCTCATCCCTCTATATCCACTTTTCACCCACCCAAAAGAAAACAATAACAAAAATTAATGATAATAAACAATAATTTTTTAAAACCTCACTGCAGAAGTTGTGGTGTGTCACAGTATGTCACACAGAATACTCTTTTGCCCAAATAGCTTTACTTGCAAATGTTTATTGCAATGAGTCACTGGTCTGGTTAAAGGGCTCTGGCTTCTGTTACACTATCAATACTATACACTAGATCCTCACAGGGACTCCTCTAAGATAGCCTGTTGTTCTTCCATGCCATGGAGATCCCACAGCTTTGGTTCTATAGGGCTGACCCCTTCACTTTCTTCAGCATTTCATAAAGGGGATAGAAGTTGGGGTGGGCCATCTCAAAGCCCTAGGTCTAGGACTGGAAGGTAGCTGAGTTGTTCAGTCGGCCAGCTCTCCCACTTTGCCCAGGTGAGGGATAGGACAACTCTCCCAAGTGCTGCAGTGAGTGAGTGAAGCATGGTGCCAACTCTCCCAGGCCCATACCCCACAGCAGCATTTAATTAGGACTGGTTTAGTCCATTATCATCTTGGTGGGAAGTATAGCAACATGCAGGCAGACAAGTTGCTGGAGAGGTAGCTGAGAGTTCTACATTCCAGATCAGCAGACAGCAGGAAGAGACAGCTAGCCATAAAGCCTGCCTTGAGCTTCTGAAACCTCAAAAACATGACACACACACACACACACCCTGCACTCCACCCACATCCAGAAGTGACACACTTCCTCCAACAAGGCCACACCTATTCCACCAAGGCCACACCTCCTAATAGTGCCACTCCTTATGAGCCTATGGGGACCATTTTTACTCAAATCCCGACAACACTCAGAGCTTAACACCCTGCATGCATGAAGCTATGTTTTTAGTCTCCGGTACTTCAGAGGTAGAGGTAGGAGGATCAGAAGTTCAAGGTCATTCCACAGCTACCCAGTGATTTCAAAGGCAACCTTATTCTTGTCCAGATATTGATAATTATATGTGATGCTACAACTATTAGCACACATTATTTTAAGTAACAGTATTTTGGACAGGTTTTTCAAAATAAAATGATGTTTAGGAGACTGTCTTTGAAATCCATGAAGACAAGGTGAATAAAGTAAGGATACATAAGAGCAAATAGAAGAACTACTTAGAGAAGAAATGAGTTGGGAAGTGGGAATGTGGTGGCTTTGGACAGATTTTCATGGGAAGCCAGGAAGCTGGTTTTGGGCTGAGAACAGATTTGTGAGTACAATGCACCTATTTTTTTTTTTTTATCATACATTCAATTTACTCCCCCACCCCACTCCAAATGTTATCCTCAGCCCCCAGGTCTGACAGCTGCTTCATTCTTGCTAATACTTTAAGCTATTGGTTTGTATGGGAGAAAAATCAACAGATCATAACAGACCCCTTTCATGGTTTATTCTCACATGTAAAGTCTAATGGCTCAACCATAGTGCATAGAAATGCAAGAATATGGCTGGCAAGGATAAGAAAGGGCCAGATTCACAGCAAAGGCCATGAGCTCCATAAATAACACTGAGCTTAAGTCTAGCATTCATCAGTAGGATGGATATCTTCCTTGCTCATAATACTATCTAGACTCTTCAAGGGGGTCAGCGGCTGCTGCAGACGGCAGCAAGTTATTTTGGTAACAGTTGTCAAGAGATTACTTAACCTTTCTTTTATTTTTAATTTAGATGAAGTCACCACTTTGAATCTATTTAAGAATTTTCCTTTCATGTCACTTTGAAGAGCCGCATCAGAAACAATGTCCTCCTATTTGGTTTTCCAGAAAGATGCTATTCTCCATTGGTATATCAGAGGCGAGTTCCTGGTGATTGGAATGTCAAGGCTTACTGTAGAGCTTACCTTAATCACCATGGATTTATTCCTTGCCTAACCAAATCCAGCTTACTAGATAAAGCCTCACTACCAAAGGTACCAGGTTACTTAAAATATGAAATTTTCAGTCCGTAAGATGCTCCTGATCATAAGACGCACATAGTTTTTAGAGCAGTAAATCCCCATATGCATTCCTCGTATGGCACACTGAAGAGATCAGTAAGTGACTCTTTGTTGATGCAGATGGACCACAATTGGACCATAAGACACACCCTAACTCCCCCCAACTTTTGGGGGGAAAGTGTGTCTTATGGTCCAAAAAGTTCAGTACCAACTCTCCCTAGCACTTTACATGGCTTCTGGTGAGCATTTCATGCTCAAAAATGATTTTAAAATAAATTAATTTTTCTCCCTTATGAATACCACTCCATACTAGTCTTGTCATATAGAAAAAACTGAATACACAGAGAGATGTGACAGTGGCATGACAAATACCTAAGTGATATCACTCTTCACCACTTCTACATAGATCGTCACACAGCAACAAAATGGCTTGAAGAAGTTAAAAGCTGTCCTGTTTTGGACAGTAAAGAATAGCAAGCTTGGCAGGATAGGCCTGAATTTTGGAGGGATTTTAATAATAGAATAAGGGTATCAAAGCCTCTTTAGTTTTCCTGCCTTAAGAACTTACAAGTGAATCATAAGGCATCAACCGTGTTCAGATTGCTCTCTAAAGCAAGCTACCACTCCTCAGTGAGGACATGTGTTTCAAGTTAGCTCTCACACTTTCTATAGTGGCAGCTTCCCTAAGGACAGTAAGATCCTTGGGAGGGAGTCATGCATTTTATCCCCATTGAGACCTGATCTAGGAAATGGTCTCTTAGTTCAGGACAAACCTCTGCCTTCTGTCTCTCCTTGTTCCTGTTGGGTTCTGCACTTGGAGGTGATAGACAATGGGATTCATTTTAGCTCAACACGAGCACAGAAGTCAGATGATGCCTTGTAAACCATCTAATTCTTGGACTTGATGTGGATTCTGTGGCCCAAAGAATGGTCTGGGGCAGTGTCTGGCACACAACAGACACCCAAGTAATATTTTCTGATTAAAAAAAACTAGACGAAAGTACCTCATCAGGATATTTTCCTTTTCCCATACCCTCACACTCATCAGGAGCCCGAGTAGATCAAAACTCCAAAGCCTGTGCATGCTACCCTAAGCCAAGGAGATAGCACCATGAAAATAAAAATGCATTCTGCAGAAAGCCACTAAGGACTGTGAGAGGTGCCTCTGCACATAATCAGACCCATCCACAGTCCAGCCAGTGGACAGCAAACATATTGATTTTCTGTACAGATATGAGAAATCCCTGAAGAATTTGGGTTAAATAATGCAAGTGGAATTGAGGTAGGATGATTCTAAGACACTCAGACAAGAGAGCAGAAAATCGACTTGGCAACATTGTAGAAGACACAGAACAGGTCTATGTGTATCCTGGGTAAGCAGACAGGAAGTCCTGCCTTCCTCAGAACACTTAGTGAAAGTTTTTAGTCCTCTGAAGGTTGTCACTTGTCTCCTGTGATGGATTAGAGAGGCTAACTCACAGGTCCTACCTGCCAATACCCTTCAACATCAACGCATGAGAACGGTTTGACAGCTGTAGCAAAGGATTTAGAAATACTAAGCAGATGCCTCTCTATTGGTTCCCCTGGAAATAGACCAAAACCAAATGACTGTAGCAGAGGCTGAGCATAAGTAACTGGGGTGGGGCTCAAGTTGGCAGCGACTGGCATTTCCAAGGCTTGGTATTAGGGGAAGTACCCTAAAGACTCCTGGGTTTTCCACACCCCATTAGTAAGCTCCAAGTAGAGTGATGCAAGTCATAAGAATAAATCAAGCATGTCCTGCCTTTTCATCTGTGAGCAAATCTAGAAGCAAGACGTATGCCTTGGAGATATATAGATATATAAAGAAGCACAATGTTTCCTGGGGATAAGGGTAGATTTACTCCTTCTTGATGGCAATCTCACACTGGAGAACTTTGAAGAAAAAGGAGCTATTTCTTGGTTTCTTTTGGAGACTGCCATCACTTGCTATACCATGGGGTGGGGTGTGTGTTTGTTTTGTTCACTTGTTGATGTACACATGTTTATACATGAAGCAAATCTCAGTATCATCACTGAATCATTATGGGGAGTATGGTGGTTTGAATGAAAATGTCCCCTCCCCCCCACACACACACATAGGCTCATATGTGTGAATACATGTTGAGTCAGTAGAACTGTTTGGAAAGGATTAGGAGGTGTGGCCTTGTTGAAAGAGACAGAAGGCCATTTTGAGCCATCAGAAGATGTCATTTTAACTAGTTCTCTCTGTGTCCTGCTTGTGTGTGGGTTTATCTAGAGCCACCATGAATTCAGATGTTTTCTGCTTGCCCCCTCCCAAACTTCTTACAGTTCTATGAGCAATCCTTCACGCAACCAAAATGATGTTTGTGTAACCTCGCCTCCTACCATGATCCCTGACTGGCCAATAAAGTGCTGACACTGGCTGAGTGGGAGTGAGGGGGCAGAGCGAAGATTCATAGGCTGGAGAGAGGCAGAACACAAGGAGGAAGAGAGGAGAGAGAAGCAGGAGGGAGGGTAGTAACTGCAAGCATTGGGGACTTTGGATGAGTGGGAGATAAATTGATAGTAAAGTAGTAAAGTACCAGATTAGATGCTACGCTCGGCTCTGTGTTTAGCTTCTGAATAAGTCATAGTCTCCATGTGTGGCTATTTGAGGGAAATTGCTGATGTCGGGGTAACTAAGATATGGATGAGTATTCCATCGATGTGCTTGCAATGTGAGAGGTGAGCTCTCAGCTGTTCCTGTTCAATGCCTTCACTCTAGCCATCGTGTTATCAAGGACCAACCATTTAGTCATCATGGACTGCTGTCCCTGGAGCCTTCTTTTACAGATCACTTTTGGTTGTGGTGTTTTACTGCAGCAATAGAAAAGTAACAAATACAAGGAGTAAGTTTTGATTTCAGTTTCTAGTGAATTAAATATATATAAATAAAAAAATATATACATATATATGCATCCATTAATTATTATTTTAATTTTTGTGTGAAAACTGTTAATGAGAAAAGTCACCAGTGGCTCCTTCTTTAGACACCCTTAATACATTTGCTTAGTATTAATTTATGGTGGACTAAAGACCAAGATCTTTAAACTCTTTTTTTGAACTCTGTACTAGGTATTTCCATTTTGGTTGTCTTGCTGTCACTATTTTTTCTCAAGATTTATCATCAGGATTTTTCTTCCTAACTTACAAGACTGGTTAAATGGCGATATGTCAGAGAAACAAATGGTAGTCACACATAACCATTTTTGTCATCTATAATCGCTTAAATAAATCTCTCAAAAAATCTCATAAAATCTAAAATTCCATAGCCAGGCATCAGCCTACACCTGGGAGGCCGAGGGGGGATTATTGTCAGTTCCTGGCTATTCTTATTACTCTCTCAAAAATAAAATAAAATAAAATAAAAAGAAAAGAGGAAGAAAGAAACAAAAGCCATTTAGATAAGGAAAATGCAGGAGTTATTTTATGAGTTTGAAAATCATGATAAATTCAAACTTCGCAGGTATCAACACACAATTTAGTAGAAGGATTTAGACACTCTCTGAGCGGATGTACTCAAAAGCAGAGTGGCTAACGGCTAAAACAGGACAACACCATGATGCTCTGGGAGAGGAGTGATGTCTGACTGCCTGAACCCTCTGAACTGCAGGGCAGTAAGAACAGGTTGAGCAGGTCAGTCCACTCCCCATCCCTGTGCTTATCAACAAGGACTGATTAAACTTTAACTCCACATTCTAAGACTGCTGTGGCTGAGCACATTTAGGGCATGTACCATACAGGAAATGCATTTTCAGAATAGTTGCTACCAGGTATTCAGTAAATAATATCCCTGTCTACTGTAGCAAGACTGAATGTGATACAGCTGATGTTTTAGAAAAGCTTAGGCGTAGTTTCCACAAGGAGCAAAGTCCTCACACAATTAAAAAAAAAAACAAACCACTGCTTTTCTTACAATGAATGTTTTTGCAATTATTACCTATAAAAAGGGACTGAGTAAATCTGGCTTGAGGATAGAAATAGTTTTAAATCATGATGTAGCTCTCTTTTACATGAATTTATGAAGCTCTAAATATACACTATCTTATAAAATATAAAACTTGAACTAGATTTGAATTAATATATTTTAATACGCATTTTAAAATGTTTTGTGTGTGTAGGCATTTTGCTGCACATATGTATGTGTATCCCATGTGTGCAGCGGCTATGGAGGCCAGAAGAGGGTGCTAGATCTACTGGAACTGGAGTCACAGACCGTTGTGAGCTATTGTCTGGGTTCTGGGAATTTAACCTATGTCCCCTGCAAGAGCTGCTTTCAACCACTGAGTCATCTCTCCAGCCCCAAGTTAATGTCTTTTAAAAACAAATAACCATTAAAAAGTAGAGTTTTATTTCTATCCCACACAGGAAAAAGAAGTCAGTGGAAATTATAAGCCCTGATGTCTGACATTGTATGTAAACTTACTACTTAAATGATGCAGCTTTAGCCAGCTATGTGACGGACAACACAGAGGGAAGGATGGCCAAAGCTCCTGCGTTGCATTTGAGGACTGACGTCATGTGCAACAGACAATGACAGGGAAAGGAGGACTGTGGCTACCATTTTTCCTCCCCTTGGAATGCTGAGACTCACACCCCCACTTCTTAGCTATTTTTGACAATTATCCGAAGAAGGCAGTGCAGATGAATTCATGCAGTTTGAGCTGATGGGTAGAATTTGGTTGTCTAAATTAATAGGAGCCCCTGGAAACACCTTAAAGGGATCAGCCTATTCCAAAGAGCACCTAAAAAAAGCAACAGATAATGACTGTAGGAAGGGCAGAGAGTTTATTCACAGAAATCTAGATTTATTGGGGCTAGAGCCCAGACAGGATTCCTAGTGAGAGAAAGGTCGGTGTAAGAGGATGAATATGGAAAATACAGGAGAGAAACGTGGCAGAGTAAACCAGGGTGTTCCTCTATTTTCTCCTGAAATGGCACTAACGTGATAGGAAAGGGAATTGTTAAAATATAAATAGCAAAGACCAGGAAGGAGAGAAGACGTGGCAGCTATCAAGCTTTGGAAGTCGGACACTGGATGAAGGAGGGATGACTAGGCAGGCTGGGAGGAGCCAGCACTGGGGCTGGACAGCTGTTGGCAAAAGACTCCGTTTTTCTGATGGGCATGTTAAGCCTGGAGTCTGCAGCACACCACCTTTGGTGGCAGCTGGGTAGGGTTGCTGAAACCCAGAGAATTGTCACAAAGTTTTCGTGTACAAAAGGGAAGCCATCGACTCTTTCCTCCACCAGCTCTGAGAAAACTCTCTCCATTCCTTCTTCTGCCAAACGGAGGATCCCTTTTGGGGAACACCAACAAGGCCAAGGGAGAGAAGACAGTTGCAGGACATTGAGACGTTCTACAGCAAAGTCATCCAGCCAGGTCATACCAGCATGATGCCTGCCCATGAGAACTTCCTGCAATTGATATGCAACGCCCATGTATACAGTTCCAAATGGCCGAACCAAGCAAAGGGCGCAATGAATATGCCAGAAACAAAACATTATCCCAAACCCTCTCCGTGGAAACTCAGAGAGAAAGAAAAACATCACTAGGGTGACATTTTTAAAAGGTTTGCACAAATTTACTGAAACATGCAGGGCATTATGTTAGTAACGAAAGTATGGAGCTGCATTTAAATCTTGACATTATCTTTAATATACCTTAAAAACAATAACAGATATATATTTAATAACTTTGGCCCCAAAGGTCATTTGTTAAATTTAATAGATAATAAGAAGAAGAAGAAGGAGAAGGAGAAGGAGAAGGAGAAGGAGAAGGAGAAGGAGAAGAAGAAGAAGTAGTTTTGAACATCAAAAGTTCAAACTGTTGAATTCCACAACAGCAAGCTGCGCTAATCTCGAATGGCAGAGTATCATAGGACAGGCTGGCCATCCCTGGGGAGCTAGTCACTGAGAAAGTCAATGGAGGTGGCAGGCAGCCTATGGAAGGTGGCTGCAGGGAATGCAGGCTGGTCTGACAGGAGGCTTGGGCCCATCCTGTGAGCACAGCTCAGAAAGTGCCTGTAATAGAAAACAGTTGGCAGGCTGTGAGGCAGATGCATGGAGCCTTCAACCCTTCCTTTGGTCTTCCACCACATACTCTGTGGCATTAGGAGGCTCCTGAAGTCACCCTGCAAGCCGCACTGCAGGTATTCTTCATGAGGGGCTCTGAGGAGGGATGAAGGTAGAGACCCCCAGGAGCTCCCTTTGTTGTAGCAGGTGAAGTGAGGGTAGGATGTTAGAGCAAGCGAGGACTGGACCAAGTGAGTCTATTTGTCGGTCGTGTACAAAGTGTGCATCTTCACCTCAGAAACTAGCTGCACACTGTTGGTATCTCCCCTTGAAAAGTCTCCTGATAAAAGAAAGGAATCCGAAGAATTTAACAATAGTGTAGCAGGAGCAAGAGATTGAAAAAAAAAAAGCAGTTGGAAACAAAGTTAAAGAAATGTCTTAGAAAGTAGAAGAACAAAGTTAAAAAGCAGGTATGAATGATGGGAAAAGTCGAGGGTCACTAGCCACACCAAGGACGATGTAGGGGAGACAGGGCTCTGGGTTTCTAGACTCACAAAGACAAACTTTCATGAAAACACCAACCACACAGGGAAAATTCCAGAAGTCTGTGCCAAAGAGATAATTACAAAAATTACTCGGAGTTGGGACGGGGGGTGGGGGAAGTGGGGGGAGGAGATCAAAATCAAAGGAAGGATCAAAGACCCATCAGTCTTCGGAGCGACTGGGAGCTGCGAGACAATAGGATGATATGTTTATGAGGCAAAGAGAAATTGTTCTTAATCATTAAAATTATCTCTTCGGTCAGAAAGGATGATAAAAGTCTTTGCAGGTGAGAATGGTTTAAAAACGAAATATATTTCTTATCTGAAACTAATACCTCTAAGCTATCAGAAGCAGCCTGATGTTTGGATTAGCCAGGGGTAAGCTTGAAGGAGAACAGCTAGGAGTGGAGAGCTGCCTCCAGCTGCAAACATCAGCAACAGGGTAGCAGGGGCCCCTTGTAGTTTTATGCCTTGTATGACACACTGAGGTTTTTTATTTAATTAATTTATTCAGAGTATAACTAAATTGTTATCCCATCCCTGTATCCTCCTGTTCCTCCCTCCCTCCCGCTTTCACCCTATTCCCCTCCCCTAGGTCTATGACAGAAGGGGACCTCCTCCACCACTATTTGGTCATAGGCTATCAAGTCTCATCTTGGTAGCCTGCTTATTCTTTCTTTGAGTGCCACCAGGCCTCCCCACCAAGGGGAGTTGATCAAATATGGGACACCAGAGTTCATGTCAGAGACAGTCCCCACTCTCCACAACACATTGAGTTTTAAGGCTATTGTTACAATTTTCGTCAAAATGAAAGCTAATTTCCAACTAACTTATTTTAACTTTCATCTCTTTAGTCAGTTATATTAGTTTGTTTTAAGTGCTGGAGGTCTTAGCAAGAGAGAAGGAAGAGACCTGGACAGGAAATGCATAAGTTTGAAAATAGAAGGGAAAAGCAAGGAATGAGCTACATATGGGCAAAACTCTGAAGAAAGAGATTGAAGATGACATGAGAAGATGCAATGATCTTCCTTGCTCTTGGATTGGGAGAATTAACATAGTAAAAAAAATGGCCATCTTACCAAAAGCAATTTACGGATCCAATGCAATCCCTATCAAAATACCTACACAATTTTTTAAAGACATTGAAAGTTCAATTCTCAACTTCATATGGAAAAACAAAAAACCCAGAATAGCTAAAACATCTCTTACAATAAAAGATCCTCCGTAGCAATCTCCATACCTGATCTCAAGCTGTACTATAAACCGTTCAGCCATCTTTAGAGTAGAAATGATCCTGCACCATTGCCAAGTGTGAGGATGCAGAGAAAGCAATGAGTTAGAGCCAGCCAGCTGAGTGTCCTGGATGCTGAGACTCCTGTTCCTGATGCTATGTACACTCTACCTGCTTGGGGCCACCTATCTCAAGAGCCCTGTGAAGAAGCCACTTTGACCCTCCCCTTTTTACAGATCAAGAGCATGGGGGTTATTTGCCAAGGTTGCTTGAAGCTTTTAATTAGGGCCTGCCAAGGACTCCCGAGGGCCAACCTGCGCTACCCAATCCTTGCTTAACCCCTGTTTACAAAGTTCTCTTTAACACACATGCTCCTGTGGATGCCACAGCAAATAAAGTCCAAGAGGCAGGTTATCACACACACAAAAAAAAAGGTATCCAAGCACCAAAAGGGGCTACGCAGACTGCCACTTCAGGGAAGACTAGCGAGCATTTACAAAGTGAGAGCAAAATCCAGGATTAACAAGTAGAAAGCAGTTTCCTAACTAGACAAGAGAAAAATGAGAGCCTGGTGAACTCAGCCTCGGTGAGGGCCAGAATGGCAGTGAGGCAAGGTGATGCATTTTAAAGAGTTATATTTATCCCATGAGAAATGAATGTGCCGGGACAGAGTTATCAATCAATAGCTCTCTTTTCATCTCACCCAAGAGGCAAGCATCTACTTCTTCCTTTTATATAAAGCTAGATCACAAGAATTTGTCATTTTGAGAGATGCTATTCCAGTAAATGCTGGCTGAAGGGAAAAAAATGTATAAACCCCATTTTGTGTTATCTACAGCTTACTTGTTCATTAGTTCAACAACTATTTCAAATTATGTATTCCATGTTAAGCCTAGCGGACAGTCTGGCCTACAGTTAGCAATACCAAGAGCCGTCTAACTAGGGTGGCGGAGGTGATGAAGATCGTTATACCCACAGGTGACAGGTGCTCTGCTATGAGGATGAGCACCAATGCAGAGTACTTATCAGGGAAGTAGAGTTCTGTGTCTCAAAGAAGAATGGTTCTTCTGGACGGACAGGTGAGAGGGAGGCGTGTGGGTTGAAAATGGGTGTCTTCAAACTTCACGTTCCTGGACAACACCGCTGTCCCTTAGCTTCGCAAATCAACACCAATGGCTTCAAACTCTAGAACTTTTATTTTTCCAAAGATGTGTCTAAATCAAAATTGTCTGTTTTTCCCGGGTTTCACATTCCGTTCACTAGATATCTCACCCTTCGGATGAATACTGTTTATGACGTCAGCATAATCCTAAAATCACTTGTCCATTGTATTCTAGATATTTCCTTCTACACAATGATCCCCTCCTGATATTACAAGGAAAAGTTTCAAGCAAAAGAAAACTTTGCCTCCACAACCAAAAATGTATTTAAAATTATCTTTCTGGTATTTCTCTGAAATCACTCCGTGGCAAGGTTGGAAACAGCCCAGTCACACACTTAGAATTTCTCTTCTTCTGACTCTTCCATGGTCCCACCCCTGTGTAGGTTTACTGAGATGTAATTTACCAGGGAGGGGAAATGGGAGTCCAAATGTCTGGTGTCTGGTAAGCTTTGCGAGACATCGGCACGCATGTGAACAGCACTCAAGTAAAATCAAGTCTGTTTATCAACCCAACGCTCTCTGCGTTGTTTTTATTTGGTGGTGTTGGTGGTAGAGACAGGCTCTCACTTAGTGTTGCAAACCGGTCTCCATCTTGAGCTACCTCTGCTTCCAGCCTGGAGAGCTAGAATTACAGGTGTGCACCGCCACACTCAGCTTCGCTGTCTTCATTCTTACACTTTAATCACCCAAGCTGCCTTACCAAGCACACAAGAAATATAGTGTGTGCTCAGAGAGAATGGTATTTAAATAAGTAGTTAAACAGCACACAAGCTAACAATTTAAATTCTGTGTTTAGTTTCCTTGCAGACACGGTAGTAATTTTAGTGTGGGATAAATATCAAAAACATTAACGATACTAAAACATTTTAAGGACTTTTTCAGATCAAGAATACACACATTCTTTTTATAAATGAAGCAGAAATCCAAAACAGAATTACTATCCAATTAAAATCCATAAAACAATTTAAAACAGCAAAACATACACAGACTTCATTCATAAAGGAAGAAATGAGTTTTAGGGAGAACTTTCCTGAGCATTCTAGGAAATGTTACTGGAAGGGTGTGTGTGTGCGTGTGTGTGTGTGTGTGTGTGTGGTGTGTGTGTGTGTGTGTGGTGTGTGTGTGTGTGTGTGTACATGATGCGTGCTGGGAGCAAATTAAAGGCTGGACATTAGCAACTGCTTAATGAATTCTTTTTTAAATTTATTACAGTGTTTTAAATTATTATTTTTACATATACATTTATATTACTGCACATATATAAAATAAACTACATACCGCAAGAAGAACCAAAGAACAATCAAGAATTCTATTCATGTTACATTCATAGTGTTTTGGCTATTTGTATTTGGCAACCTTGAAGAAAACATTTTCCTATCTCAGGGAGTCTAAAATTCTGAATGTAACTCAATATCTATCATATGTCATCTCTATCAACTTAAAACATCTACCTAGACATAAAAACATCTTAACTTATAACCAACTCCCAATGAAAATAAACATCTAAAGCCCAAGAAAGCGACCAACAACCTGCCCAATCCCCTTTAAGGGAAATGGGGTATCATTCTCTTAGGGTGTCCTCAGGCTGATCTGGAATGAATGAAACCTTTGTAGGGGCCCAAATAAAATTGGGGAAATGGTTAAATTTGTGGTCCAGTTTCTAAATGTTGAGAACTTCCAGGCTTAATAAAAGTCCTGTGTGTGACAGTCTGAAATACTGGACCAATTGGGACCAGAAGCTGTCTTGGGACCTGTCCTGTTCTGATCAGGAACACCAACTGAAGCACTGAGTGCTGGAACATGAACGATGTAAGATGTTAGCATCCAGCATGCTGAGAGGAATGAATCCTGTCAAGTCTGATCCAGTTTCAACTGGCTCTTTTGTTCTAAAAACATATAATTTCTCACAAGCAATATAATGTCCTAAAATTATAAGTGTATGAGGTGTGCAAGATGCACATAACAATTAAGGCTAGTTCTCTGCTCTTTGAGTGAGCAGAAGAAAGACATCTGTAAGTCTTCATTCATGCCACACAAAGAATGGCATCTAATCCTAAATCACACATAAAATAAGTAAAATAAAGAGCTGAATTGAAATTGAATACAGAATCCATTTTCTAGCTGCTGAGTGTGAGTATCTCTGATTTCCAAGCTGAGACCCACTGAGTCCAAGTGAACTCTGACCTAAATGATGTCACTGGAGAGTCTGTATCTAACTACCTGGCCCTGCTTGTGAATGGAAATGTTGAGCTCCTTCGCTTCAATGATTCTCACCATTGACTGAAAAGTAGGGTTGTTACATAAATGACTCGCTAAATGCTCTTAGCATGTTCCTGACTTTATTAACATTCATTTGATGTAATGTATGGACAATGGGCAAGTAAAGCTGCATTAAAAAGCCTTTTTAGGTCTATTTATGCAACATGAACATTCCTGACTCCCTGTGAGCTTTAGCGTCTCTTTCTGAACTTGATTTAGAATCAGTGTACTTGAGGACCTCCCACCCGGAACTTTTTTCCTTACGTCAACGAACAACCCGGTCCAATTCAAACATTTATTTAAGACACATTTATTGAAAGAGTATGAATGCATCATGACTAAGATCTTATTTACTTACTAAACCCTCAAATACAAGATGAATATCAGCATTCAAGTGCACACACTATTGAGAATGCTAGATCATGAGAAAGATCTCACTGTACAAGAAAGAAGTTTTGTTTCATTGACTTTCAAATGAAACTACTATATTCTCAAGCATAAAGCACATCTTTGTTGGGACTAAGGAAAGAGCTCAGTGGGCTGTTCTTGCAGATGGCCCAGGTTTGGTTCCCATCACATAACCTTCTGTAAGTCAGTTCCCAGAGATCTGATGCCCTCTTCCAGCCACTGCAGGCCCTGCACCCACAGGGTGCAAATACACATCCAGGCAAACACTCATACAAATAAAATAAAAATGAAAAATAAATCTTAAAACATATTTCTCATTACTCATTTAGATAGAAATATTTAAGATATGTTTCATAATGCAATTATTTTTACCAAAACTAATTATCAGCAGATGCTTTCTTTATATACAGACTTAAGGGAGAAAAAAACAACTCTTAGCTGTCATTTAAGATAGAAACACAGCCAGTAAAGTCAAAGAACTACAAATGAATGCATAGGAAGGGAAATAAAGCAAACAAAAGGCATAGACAACAAAAACAGGAAACATCAAGTAGGTGAAACGTGGATTAAACCATGGAAGGAAAAGTCAAGGGTAGAGTCCAAATAAAAGAAATTAAAAATCCATATTCTGCGGAGTAATCAATCTACAATAATTTCAGAAGCCCTAAAGAAATTGTGTAATTTGTGTCTCATTTTTCTACCAAGTAGTTAATAGGACCTACAGTTAAAACATCATCAAATATTGGCGAGATTGCTGATTCTCAAGTTCAGATATAATATTTTAATTAAAAATTTTATTCATTATTTGAAATTTTCACACAATGTATTGTGAGCATAGCCATCCTTTCCCCAGCTTTTCCATGACCTGTCTCATTGCCCTCCCATCCGTTCCTGTCTAATTTTAAGACTTTTGTCCTTGGTTGTTTCCACATTATACTAGAGAAAGTAATTCTGACACGTTGTGACTTTGGGGCCCTTTTACTCTCTAGAAAAATAATATTCTAAGAATCTCAAAGGTCCTTTATTTGTGTGGGCTTTTTTTAAAAAAATATTTACTAGATTAGGAATTAAAACTAAGGATATTGTAAAAGTTGTATTTTTTAACTTGTGTAAAATAATCTCCCACAATAACTATTTTACACATTTAATGAGAAAGCTGGTAATGTTTTACATTTTTGGCATATCTTCTCATTTCTAAGACAAGAGAAGGCAGGGTATTTTTAATTTTGCTTCTGCATCATGTCTGTAGTAATGCATCGTTTGGTTGAAATGCATAAAGACAACCTGACCTCACACCAAACAAATTGGAAAGGGTTGGAGTATTCATAGCCTTTCCCCGATAGTTGTAGATAATCTTTTTAGAATGATACCAAATCTCATTAGTGCTCAGCCTTATAGAAATTCGTTCAAATGAGGAGTTATATAGCTTTATTAGAAGATATTAAACACTGTTGTATTGCAATCCTTTCCTTATCTTAATGCTTTTGTAAATCTATGGATGTAGCACCCAAATGTTGGCACATTTCAGTATCCATTATCAAACTATGATACATGTCAGTTACATGTTTTCCAAATTCTAATTTATTTTTCAGGGGCTGGATAGATAGCTCAGTGGTTAAGAACACTGGCTGTTCTTGCAGAGGACCTGGGTTCAGTCCCTAGCACCCACATTGCAGTTCACAACCACCCATTACCATCTGTTCCAGAGTATTTGGTGCCCTCTTCGGACCTCCATGGGCATTAGGCACACACTTAGTGAACATACAATATAGGCAAAACACTCACATACATGAATTGCATCAATCTAAAAATTGTTTTTGAATAGTGTTTCATTGGGTGGGGGGGAGTGGCTCATTCATTGGGTGGGGGGGAGTGGCTCATTCACTATGCACGTGTAACAATTGAATATATAGTGAAAGACATCATCACATTTTGGTATGGAGCAGAAGTGTTCTGTACATGCTTCTCATTGTCCAAGAATTCAAGGATTACAAGTTTAATAAATGGATATTTAACAATGCTTCTTCATCAGTGGTGCTCCTAACTGGGAGTCTGGCAGTGAGGAATGCTCCAGTGACTAATCCTTACAGCTTGATGAGTTGGGTTAATATATGCTACGATGCCAAGGGTTCTGCCCATGGCTACTCTTGTGACGTCAGTATAAATGCCAACATGATGCAAGAGGCAAATGACATCTTAGTTTTACATACTAACACTTTATACCTTTCAGACACCAAAGAAGAGGTAAAAAAATGTTTGATAGAGTACAGATCAAGAACCAGCAGAAAGATTTCTAATCTATCTTTAGTTATCAATGGATCTCCCCAAAGTCACCAAAGTGAAAGCCTCACACTGATACAGTGCACAGGAAGAAAATCCAACAGAGTACCATTTCAAAGAAGCAATCCCAAAGAACTCCTAAATGTAGTATAATAATGTTTCTTAAATTTTCACCAGTAGATAAGGCTTAAAAAGCAGTAGAACAATTATTTTTAAAGTCATTGGGGGCGCCTAGAGAGATGGCTCAGCCATTAAAGGCTAGGCTCACAACCAAAAATAAAATCACTGGGTTGGAACAAAATGGAACTGTTGATCTGCTGCGATGGAGCCACGTTCTCCTTGTGGGTGGCAGCTGCTTCCTGTAGCCAAGGCACACTTCCTAGAACTATTGCGAAGCCTAAGCAACGGCTGCAGGTTCTTTTTAAAAGACAAAATTAGCAGGGTTGTATTTTTATTTGGTCTAGGGAACTTATCTCCTCCAAGAGAAAAAAGAAAGGGATAGAATAAAAGATTAAATAAAGCCTGTCTGTGGGATTTCTTTGAGGTGCACTAACAACGTGGTCTGGTGAGCAGTTTTATGATGCTAGTTCTCCTCTTCGGTACATATTATATAAAGATGCATCTGTTCCACCACAGAGCGTGTGACTAGTGGTCTCATGATCAGAAGAGCACAGCCTGAGAGTGAGGACAAGACTGTAACCATTTATCAGCCTGTCTCTAGCAGTAACTAGTCCCTTAGCTGTGCACTCAACTGTAAGCAACACTAATCTTTGTTAATTCCATGTGGGTAAGAGATGTTATTTACTTAACCATGTATATCCCATAGAGGGGAAAAGAATCTTTCAGACATAAAACTATTTGCCCTTCCTCGGGGGCACCCATCAACCCAAGTCAAATAAACTGTGACTTGGTTCAGAACGTGTGTGATAACATTCGCCTACGGAAAGTACAAGTGTACAACCCTCATAGATCTTCTAACAACGTCCTTAGGACTAGTAATTGGTTCTTGGCTTTGCCAACCTCCAGATAGAGACAAGGATAAAATTAAATTTAGTGTCTTGGGCCATGTCTAATTTTGCCTGTCCGAACTGCCATTTAAAGTATCTTCACGGGGTTTGCTTAGGGTTGTTCTTCTTCAGTAGCGTGTACATAAATAAACATCTCCCTCTGATGACTTATTTTCTGACCAGGAGTTTCTCAGTTTAGCACTGCTGGGATGGCACTAATGGGGATGCTTAGGAGTCAACCTTCAATTTGGGCTTCAGTGTGAAAGCTAGAAGCCATACATCTCTGCACCCCAGCTCTGCACAGGGCTGGCATGCAAGAAGGGCAGTAGAGTAGCACCTCCCACATCCCAGGGCACACACTGCATGTGGGCATCAGCAGCTGGAACCCAGGAGCATCTATTCCTGCAGTGCAGTTATGATTAGCTAGCCACAGATGCCCCCATCCCACCACAGTGCACATTGGAAGATCTAAGAAACTGTCTCTGTTTATTTTTTAAATTGTGTATTTCATTGTCAAGGTATATACATTATTTGGGGAGGGACAAGGCCTCGTGGACTGGACAGATGGTTCAGCAGTGAAAGGCTAGGCTCACAACCAAATCATCAAGAGAGTGCATCTCAGGTTGGTTTCAAACTCCCTACATAGCCACGGATGGCCTTCAATTCAATATGTTCCTGTTTCCCGCTCCCTCTCTGTGGGATGGCAGGTGTGCTCCACCACACCTTGTTTATGAGGTCTGAGGATTGAGCATAGTAGGAGGGCATTCTGCCAGCTGAGCTACATTTCCAGCCCAAGGCATGGGCTTGTGTGACTCCTATAAAGTATGTTAACAAACTCTGGGAGGCTCTAAGGTGATAAAACGTTCCAAGCACAAGGCATGGTAATGTTATCCAAATTAAAATTCTGCTAACGTCTCCCTTTAGCACAGTAGGCTGAATGAAATCAGAACCAGATATGCAATAGAATATGACAATGTAAACAATGTCTAGATGGTTGCCCCATTCCATGCCCTGTGTGTGATAATAAACATTGACATAATGGTGCTGATACAGTTTTTTCCAATAGTAACATCTCAAGATACATTTAAAAAGTATATATATTCACACACACAATTTTAGAAAAAAATATATACAATTAACTGTGGAGCCAAATGTGAGAATGTTTTAGGGAAAGATGTAATAAATAAACCTAAGCTAATGGACTCATTTATTAAGCCATATAGTTGCTATAGATGGTACTGAGCTAAGGTCCTTGATTCAGTTAAATAAAAACAGGCCAAGAATAATCTTGTGTCAGTAAGTTTTCACTGTCAATTTGACACAGCCTAGCATCACCTTGGAGGAGAATCTAGAGAGGAATTGTCTAGATCACATTGACCTTAGGGCATGTCTATTGAGGATGGTCGTGATGGTTAACTGGCATGGGAAGGCACAGCTCTCTGTGGGCAGCACTGATCCCCTAGGCCAGGAGGCCTTGAACAGTGTAGAAGCAGGTGAGATGGTTCACTGACATGGGAAGACACAGCCCACTGTGGGCAGCACTGATCCCCTAGGCCAGCTTCCCTGTGTTATCTGCGCTCTGCTCTCAACTGTGATGTTTCAACTTCCAGCCTTCACTCCCTACAGTGATCCAGGATGGGGACCAAATAATTCCTTTCTTTCCTAAGTTAATTTTTTTGCCAAGGAATTTTATCACAGAAATGAAACTAGAACAGATCTCTTTGCAGGCCACAGAAGCATCTGCCAGCTCCTGCCAGCTGATCTCTTCGCCTCATACAGAGATGTGGCAGTGTCCTGCAAGAAAACACTACCAGAGGCCCCCAACCTGGAGCTGAATGCTTCAGGCTGGCAGCTGAACCAGGGCTGGAAATTCACAAGAACACGATCAACACCAGGCTGGTAAGCGTGGCTCTCATTCTAATCGCAGATGGGAACATGTTTAGAACAGTTTTGTTAATATTCCGAGTGCCCTAAGGGAATAACGCATGCTGGGAAGAAGTGGAAACTTGCACAAAACTAAAGAAACACACTTTCACCTTCATGGAGGAAGTCATGGGAGATGGTGGATTTTTGTAATTAGTCAAGTATGGACCTAACTATTGTTCCTTTCTCACAGAGAACGTTATTTAAACAAAAGACAGAACAGGGGTGAACTAGTTTTAACAGCCAACTTGACACAACCTATAATCACCTCAGAAGAGCCTTAGTTATGGGGTGTTGTCTTAGTGCTTAACTGAGAGAGGAAGACATGTGCCACTGTGGGCAACACCAATTCCCTAGGCAGGGGGTCCTGAACGGTATAGAAATTTACACAACCACAACCATCTTTATACACACTGACTTCTCGAGTCCACTCTTGAACTGGCCTCTCCGAAACACACGAAACATCTTGTCATTGAGTCCACTGAGTGGTGTCCGCTCTGCTTCCGGTGTGCTTCTACTGACTTACTCTCTTCCATCTTTTGTTACTGACTACCCACTGCCCATGTGCTACTCACCTTACAGATATATCATTAATCTCACTGTTTTCTTATTTTCTCCCTTTTCCTCAAAAATCCTATTCATCTGATCTCTGCAGGCTCCTTCCTGTAAGGTGAACTTTAACCCTACTTTGTCATCCTTCTCTTTGACCTGAGCTCCTGTTACACACCTTCAGCCACCAGTGAACATTTCTATTTATGCTGCTAATTTTATGTACTTAGAAATAAACGTCTAAACTGACCCCCAAATGATGACACTTGGCAGTACTTTTTCTTATTTCTAGTCATACAAGTCAACTATCTCTCTACCTGTCTGTCTGTCTATCATCACCTATCTCTATGTATATATCAAGTTCAAATATAAAACATGGCTGATTGTTCAAACATAATATGCTGATTCTTAGCCTTACTAGATGGAACCATATTGAAAGTCGGTCAAGTAGCTGCAGTTTAATAATGACTCTTCATGGGCATTAGTCTAATGGGCTTCTTCATACTGTACCTCCATTTCTGTGGCTCACTCTGATGATCACTGTCTTATTATTCCCTCTGAGAACCTCCTCAGTGAAAAGACTAAACTTCCTCAGTTTTCCCACCTCTACCTTATACAAATGAACCCCAACTCTACCTTTGCAATTTCCTGTTTAGTTACCAGAAGAGCCCGTTGTTCCAATTCACCCCGGCTTAGTATCGTGTCACTCCTCTCCCTGTGAGTATAGACTTAATGAAGTTGAGTCTAAACACATCTCACTTACTTACCTCTAACCTTAGCTGCAGCCCACTATCACTTTACTTTTAATTACTTTTCCCATGAATAGTCTTTCATGTAGTTTAAATGCTTTTGAACGCTTTTTGCTGTATCTGATTTTTCACCAAGGAAAGTATGGAAATCTATTTACCATAAATGATCAAAAGATAACTGCTGCTAGTTTTTCATGATTTATTTTAATGTTCTGAATCCTGATAGCATCATTTACTCCACCCTTCTGTAGCTAGCTCTCCTCCACAGGTGTGGGATGTCCTTTCAGATTTTCTTTCCAATTAATACCACTTTAGCACCACTTCCCAGGCTACTGCGCACAGTGGTCCATCCATCTCCCCAGAAGACTCCATTTCATTAGAATTAAAAGTGATGACAGATGCAGAGGCTTTCCATAGATGTTTTAATTCCTGGAGTAGACTTGAATTTCTTTACATCTCTAGCAATGAAATCTTGGAGATGTGTATCAACACATCTCATACCCACTAATGCCCAACCACTTGGTGGGAACACTTAGGCTGGGAAGCTTTGATACATGAGTCCTGAGCTCACAGAGCTGCATCATCTCAATATCCAGGCAAGAAAACGTCTCCTGTCATTAGCTCACAACTGATGATCCTGCTGGTGGCTAGATTTGTTTTAAAATATCCCTGAACTTTCATCTCTTTTGGATAGTGATTAAAATCATTCTTGAAAGCTCTGCTGGTCCCCAAATGTCCTCTTCCATGTCCTGCTTGTTTTGCTAATCTGTTCCTGAGATTCAGTTCAAGATGGTGCAAAAATAAACTTTTTTTTTTCAGATAATGCCCTCTGTGCCTTAGATGCTTTTAGAAATGCCCCAGAGCATCCTAAGACCATAAAGTCCCTGTATTGTTGAAAGAGTTCTATCACAATGGATTTTCTTCTATTGTATAATGGAACAAAAAGCAAAGAACACGTTGTTCTCAAAGTTAAAAGATCTTGTTATTTGTATAAAGAAGCAAAGATGGGAAACAACAAGTACAATCTTATCTGGCCCTGTTTACCAAAGTTAGAGAGATCAAAATTTTTAGAAATATTTGTAGCACTAAAATATAGTGACGGGGAAGAGTCATAGCTTAGAGAACAATACAATTTTGTGGGTGGGGCATAAAATGTGTTAAATCTGCCTATTTATCTTCAGACAGGACACAGTTAAGCTTTCTAAGTATGTGGTATGAAGTCATTTTGTTTAAATTCATGATTTAAAAACCTAAGATGACATTTACTTCAATGTACGGAAACCAGCCATGAGGGAGACCCTGTTTCCCCCTGCTCCTATTTTCACTTGGAGATGAACTCGTGTTTCTCAAGCCTTCCATAGTACTGTTACATTGTAATTAAGTAAAAACATTGTACTGAACTTGAACTCCTCTGTCAAACAGGAAGGAAGAAAAGTCTATCTCATTAAGCAGCAAAAAAAATCTCTTGTTTGATATCCTGACTGAAAAAAAAATGGTGAAAGACAGGAGCTGAGGTTTTTTTTTTTTCCCCCAAGAGCTAAGAACTGAACACAGGCCCTTGAGCTTCCTAGGAAGTCTCTACTACTGAGCTAAATACCCAACCCTTGAGATTGTTCTTAATGTTGCATTTTGTTTCTACTTGGTATTTGCTTCTCTCTCCTTTAAAACAGGAAACACTGGCTTCTTACCAAACACTCATTTTCCTAACTTGTATTTCTATGTAATATTACTCCAAGAAACAGTCAACTGGTAGGAACTCACTTCCATCAATTTTTTTCTTAAATACTGACATCTGAGAGCTAAATAGAACTATGCTATCATTTTCAACTGCATGCCATCATTGCTCCAAATGAAAATGTGTACAGTTTAAGTTGCTGCTCTTCATACGGCTTCAGCACAGACCAGAATATTTACTTAAAGCCCACTATACAGTATGACAGCCTAAGACGACATTATGAGAAGTGTGGGTGGATTGTACGGATATTTTAACTTCGCCAATAGGAAGTGTAATACACCCTCTGGGATGGCTCCCGCTGAGCCTGGTCTCTATTCATTTCTACCAGGTGTAGCCTGTACTGGAAGATCTCACCAGAAAAACAAAGTAATGGCCAAAGTCCAGTGTTTTGCAATGAAGGTCTGGGGATTTCTACTGTGACGAAGTGATGAGAGCAACCTGCTGCCATCGCTTAAAGGCAAACCCAAGTCTCAGTGTTCTCCAGTTTTAGAAATAATACAAGGAAGACACAGAATTACAGGAGGCAGCAGGAGTGGCCACAGCACAGGGAACTCATCAGTGGACAAATATCGTTTGCTGACAGCTCCCCTAGGAAAGCCTTAGCTTGATCTAAGGGACGTCTTATTATTCACTTTAAGACAGCTTATAAACTGAAAACATTTACATTTAATTGACTTTTCAAGTTCATACATGATATACGAAGGGCTGAGATATTTTATCCTCAACAACAACACTATTTCATTAATCGCCATCTGTTTTTGCTATTAAAGTACAGTGTTCGTGACAAACTGTTGCTTCAGACTCTCAATAAAAGACAATGCCTAGAGATGACACTCTACCCTGGAAAGAAGGCCATGTTCTTCAATCCTGGATCGCCTTTCCATTCAGACCAGCCATGGAGGCCTCAATATTTACCCTAAAGTTTCCATGTCAACACACCAGAGACATTTACACATCGATGTTTATTACAGCATTATTCATAATAGCTGAATTATGGAACCAAGATAGTTGCTTGAGACATAGGCATGAATAAGGAAAATATGGTTTATATACACAATGGAATTTCTTTGTGACTTTGTTTTTTTTTTTTAATTTGTTCACTTTACATGCCAACTGTAGCCCCCTCCCTCATCACTGCTTGATCCTACCCTCCCTCCCTAATACCCTCTCCATCCCTCCTCTAGTCCTCAGAAAGGAGAGCACTCCTCCCCTAACATCTGACCTCAGCCTATCAAGTCTCTTCTATACTACCTGTATCCTCTTCCTCTGTGGCCTGGCAAGGCTGCCCCACCCAGGGGAAAGTGATCAACTTGGGGAGGGCAGAATCCATGTCAGAAGTAGTCCCTACTCCCCATACTGTGGGACCCAGAAGGAGACTGTGTTGCATATCTACTCCATCTGAGCAGAGGGTCTAGATTCACATCATCCATGGTCCTTGGTTGGTGCTTCAGTGTCTGATACAATGGAATTTCTTACAGCCATAAAGAACGAAGCTTTATGGTCTGAAGGGAAAATGATGCAACTAGAGATAACAGTATTAAGTAAATTAAGTGAGTTCAGAAATGTAAATTACATGCTTTCTTTCATTTTGGAACCCTTAATAATATGCATGTTATAAAATCGCATTTACCAATAACCAGAAAGTCTCATGAATACCCTGGTAAATTATCCATACAGTTGTGCTCCTGGGGCCGTGTGTCTTGAGGACATGGATGCTTTGCATTATAGACTTTTCTAGATCTTGATCTGTATGGCATAAACACACATTAACTACCTTCCTTATTTCTTATATATCCAGAATTTCCTAATCTGCACACACATGACAGACACACACATAACACACACACACACACACACACAAGTACAGCACAAACACTTATACACACCACACACACACACACACAAACCACATACTCATACACACAAAACAACACACAGAAGTAAAAATTAAAACAACAACAACAACAACAGCCATAATAATAATAACAACAATAATAAATCTCATGTTCTGACCCCTTTTATGAGGGACTCTGAATATGTGCTTTTAAAAGTGGGCATGCCTTTTTTTTTTCTTTTCTCCCTGGAAAAGCTAACAGGGCAGGCATTCCCACTGTCTTTTTTTCTAAATACTCTATTTTATCTGCCAACTGAGCTTAGTGAAGAAAGGAGACAGATTACAGAGTCAGCTGCAAAACCTGTGCAGGCCAGGTGGGACCCTAGCGACTTATAAGCAGCCACTCCCACAGTGAGATAAAAAGGCAGCTAACACAGAAAACTCCAGATGGGAGCAAGCTTAACTCTTTGTTCTCCAAATGCAATCATTAAGTCAATTTTGTCTTCATACTGAAGTTGGTCAGAAATTGTTACTTTGCTTTTTTCCAAAGAAAATATATGGAAAATCCTTTTTGAAAGTCTATTGTGAACATAATCTGAGGTTTAAAATTCTGATGCATGCCAGTGTGGTGGAGTGTGTGCCTGAGTGTGTACCTCTGGGCGCGTGCCCTCTCAGCTAGTCTGTCAAGCTACGGAGTTCCCAGGATCCTCCTCTCTGCTTTCTCATGCTGACATTGCACATCAAAGCAGCTATGCCCAGATTTTTATGCAGGCTCTGGAGAATTGAACTTAGATCCTCACGCTTGCAGAAACTGACTAGGCATCTCTCCAGCCTCATCTGGACTGCAGCTTTTCAGGCACATGATCCAGGCAGTCCTGTATATCCACAAGGTCCTGAGACACAGGTGTCAGCCAACCATAGAACAAAAATGTTTGGTTTTGTTTTAAAGTGGCCATACTGAATTTGTAATGGGGTTTTTCTATAAGTAACATTTATATCGTATTAAGTAAAGTACAAAAGCCAGTGGGCAGAGAGTAGAATGTGATGGAGATGCAAATAAGAAGAAGTCCCTTCTCCATCCTACCAGTAAACTGTGCACACACAAAAGGCAACCGTTTCTCAGGAAATTACTCTCCTTAAGAGATTGGAATAATGCAGCAATCTTTTAAAATCTAGAAGCCAGTCTGCTTCATTCTAACTCCTGCAGTTACTCTCCACATACCTGTAACCCCAATACTGAGAAGGAAGAAAGAGGGGACCTTAGGGGACCACTGGCTGGACATACCAGCTGAATCACCAAACTCCAGGTTTAGTGACACTCTGTTTTGAAATAGTGAAAAGTGATTGAGGAAGACACACCTGATATCAGCCTCTGGCCTCAACATTCATATGCATGTGAGTATATGTATGACCCGCCCATGTAAACATGTACACACACACACACACACACACACACACACACACGCATGCACGCACGCACGCACGCACACTCACACAGAGATCCAGACCCAGGCCCACACACAGGGACAGCTGTTACGCCACATGCCAGGCACCATACTCATTAGTTCATTTAATTTTTCACAACCATTTACAAAATCAACTCTAGGAAGAAACTGGATCCCGAACAGACTGCAAAGATGTGGTAGAATAGCAATAGCTCAGTACCTCCTATGCAGAACCATACCTTAAATTGAGTGAATTGGTCTTTGACATAGGTCTGCAATAGCAAAGGGAACATTATATGAAAATTAAACAAGCAGTCCCAAGCAGCTGTGGAACCTTTCCCTTCCTACCACCCTCTTTTCAGGACCCTATGTTCTCACGTGTATTTCATTGTCCCCAAAGTAATCACAGACTTTTCTCAGGGAGTTAGAGCACACCATAGTTTACTTGCCCAATTTCTCTTCTATTTTTCTAATTAAATGTCCTTTCCTGGGATTTGTCCATTATGTTACGCCAACCCTTTTTCAGTTTCTCTGCTCAAGCGTTGAAGTGCCTAGCAGCTCCGACCGCGGCTGCCTTACACTCTGGTCAGGATTACAAGATTCACCTTGTGAAGACTGTGAAGTCACCGCTCTCTCCACAACTTTTGGTCTCCCAGACATTGCCGTCTTTACCAATCACATGAAGGAAGCTATGCGGCAAACACATTTTGAGTTTGTCTTTAAATCGCCACAAACTGTCAGCATTGCTTTCCAAAAACTAAGATGAGCAGAGGCATGCGGCGTGGGTCGACAATAATGCCCTGCGCATGCTCAGACTTGATTGTGTGTCTTATCAGCGCTCAGAGAGTATCTGTTGGAGTGAATCATGACACGAATATACTGATGGTACTTTGCCTGCAGTCCAGAAAATGACCGCATCTCCAAAACCTTGAGAATCAGAGACAGACTCAGAGGGTCAGCCACCGGATGATACAGAAGGAAGGTCCTGACAGACACGAAGCGCAGTGTGATGTGTCCCAGCCATGAAGTAAGATAGAAACACGACCTAGCGGCGCAGAGCAAATGAGAGGCCATTCCTGTCCAAAAGCCCGCAGCGCTGCCACATGAGTTCTGTACCTTTAATTTCCATTTACTCTCCACCCTCTGCAGTGAGGCTGAGTGACAGGGCAAGTGAACACGGTTGTATATACGTGTATATCAATGGCTTGGACGCAATGTTATAGGGTTGGTAAGCTGGGTTTAAGAACTTTTGAATCCAAACTCCGGGAGGGCAAAGAAGCGAATAGAGAAAAACCAAGATGGGAGGTGAGGTTTATGATTTGGCAGAAATCAAATCTGAAAGGCCTACCTCTTCCTGGGTCACTCTGTTTCCAGACCTTATTCCATTTGAATTTCTAAGCTGAAATCTAAGCCTTTGGTGTCTGCTTTTGCTTACACAGTTTGTAAAGAGGTAGTGAGTGTTCGGACTTTCAGCATTTGCGCTCCTGGCTCCCTGAATGACACCGGTGACAGACCCAAAGTTCATATACATGAGCCCCTGAAAGTTCATATGTGCTCTTGACCTCGGCATCAGAAGCAGGATGACAAACGGAACATCATCTTTTGGAAAGCGTCGCAATAAGACGCACACGTTGTGCCGCCGCTGTGGCTCCGAGGCCTACCACCTTCAGAAGTCCACCTGTGGCCGGGCGGTGGTGGCGCACGCCTTTAATCCCAGCACTTGGGAGGCAGAAGCAGGTGGATCGCTGTGAGTTCGAGGCCAGCCTGGTCTACAAAGCGAGTCCAGGACAGCCAAGGCTATACAGAGAGACCCTGTCTCGAAAAACCAACAAACAAAACAAAACAAAACAGAAGTCCACCTGTGGTAAATGTGGTTACCCTGTCAAGCGCAAGAGAAAGTATAACTGGAGTGCCAAGGCTAAGAGACAAAACACAACCGGGAACCGGGAGGATGAGACACCTAAAAAATGTCCACCAAAGATTCAGACATGGATTCTGTGAAGGTACAACACCTAAACCCAAGAGAATCATCTTGAGAATTTCAATCAGTCATAAAAACAAATGCTCTGATTTCAAAAACTCAAAAACTCAAAAACTCAAAAACTCAAAAACTCAAAAAAAAAAAAAAAAAAAAAAAAAAAAGAAAAAGAAAGAAAGAAAGAAAAGAAAAGAAAATTCATATGGATGAGGCTGTGGAGAAAAATTCCTGGGGAAGGATAAAAATCCTAATAAAATTGTCAACAGAGCTAGCACAGAAAATCAAGATTTGCATTGCTGGCCCCCCAAAAAAGACCAGCCCTTCACAATAAGGCTTATTAGATTTTCATAAGTATTTGTTTTGTTTAGAAATACAAAGAAAATGTTAGCTTGGAAAGCTTTGATAAAGATGGAGCCAAAGACAGACTTGTGAACATGGTGTTGGCCGGCTAACCCTAAAAGTTAAGCACAATTATTGTAATGCCAACTTCTCCCAAAGCCACACCTGCATCTTCTTCTAGAAACTTACTTTGATGATCTTCTCTGTTTACCACACTCAGTGAGGTCCTCTCTTGTTTCTCAGTTGATGGGGCCACCACCTCTTCTAATCATATCTTGGTGACACCACATTGAGAGGTGTGAGAGCCTTACCTCTAAATCTGATAAGACCTGGTCTTGAGTAGGATTTGTACTGCAGATCCCTGCCACCATCAGCACCATGAGGGAAGCAGGAGAGCAGCCAAGGTTTGGGTGTGTTGACAGTACGGTTGTGTATCCCATGAGCCACAACCACAAAGGATATAGCAGCTTAGGACTTAGGGAGGAAGTGATGTGCAGACAGCGTAGACCAGAGACACACCAAAGCAGGAGAGGGACCAAGGACTGTGAAGAAGAGAGTGTTTCAGATCTTGTATGTCCTCCAGATGGGAAAGAGGACAGGAAAGGTCAGGTAGGGTGAAGTGCAGGTGTCAGAGCAATTTGGGGTAAGTTTTAACCAAGCCAAAATAACCTATGGAAGTCATTGCTTTGCTCAACCTTAACACTCATTGTCCCTACTAACTATAGTAGAAAAAGCTGCCCTGCCCCAGTCCAGAAAAGGAAATGTCGCTTCCCATATCCTTGAGAATGAACCATTCTTCTATGCCTTGTGATGAACTCCAGTAGCCACACTCCCTTCAGCCATAATAGGTTCAGTCACATCAAGTCCTTAGCACTGCCTGGGAGGTGGCCCAGCCTGAAGAGGGCCACAGACACAACTTTGAATCCTCATGCCCTGCTGATCAGCATTAAATATGCACTGTAGACCCTGTGACTTCCCACCAATCAAAGTGGAGTGTTGTATTGGTTCTGCCATTGTTGGATTGCTTAATCTTGTTGGTAGCTGTTAGAACTTAAGCAAACCACCCACCATGCCTGGCAACACTGTTGAAAGCAGTATCTTTTTAGTATGAGTAAAACCCAGGCTCTCATTTAAGTACCATTGGAAGAGCAAATGCGTGTGTTGCGCTGGGGTCCAAGGAGTCCTAGTATTCTAATAGTGGCTTTTCTTTATTCATGTTTCAGAACAAGAGACATGTAGCAGATTCTAAGAAAGAAGCCATATTTAGAACACTCTGTCATTAGTTAGTTCTTTTAATAACCTGATTTCCCCTATCTATATTATGTTATGGTAAGGAATGTTTTATAATATGTTTGGTAGTTTCTATTACCTATGTAGATATTCACCTACTATGTATATATGAAATGTATTACACACACACACACACACACACACACACACACACACACA
>OU015751.1:90318376-90351289 GCA_907169655.1 Acomys percivali | reverse complement strand
TCTCTCTCTCTCTCTCTCTCTCTCTCTCTCTCTCTCTCTCTCTCTCTGTGCAAAAATCAGTCTCCTGGGTAGTTTTTCTACAGCTAATGGGCAGATGAAGGGGAAGCTCAGGTTTGGTTTAGACATGGTTTACATGCTGTGGCGGCCTCATAACCCCTTTGCAGTTCCTTGCTTGCTGTGCTCACTGTGCTTGTGTAGAAACTAGCGCCTGTGGGCTTTGGAGGACCTTAACCATTGTCATGGCTTTCTATAGTGCTTCTAATCAAACAACTCACATTCTAGAAAAAAAAAAAAAGATGGTGGCAATAGGCCTAGACTCGGGATTGGTTGGTCTTACCATATCCCCTGTCCATTTCAAGCAGATACCGTTAGACTTGAGTGGTCTTTTCTTTATATATTAAATATACTCATTAAGCAAATAAACATGCATACTGACATTATTTTAAAAGCAAATATCTGCCATGTTCTTAACATGTTGTAATGATACAAAGGCTTATAAATATAGCACATGCTGCATACCCAACACTGCATATACTGGTACAAAAAATTAGTAGGCTTCTGCTTAAACAATTATTGTTTAATAATTATTGAATTATTGTACAAATTTAGTTCAAGAATGGGGCCTCAGTTCATCTCTCAAATGACTTTGATAATGTCAAATCATTATAAACCAGCTTTATGACTTTAAAAAGGTTTTAATATAAATCCAGTAGGTGTGGCAACTGAAGAGGTGGGCGTACCATCTCCGACACTGCTTTGAGTGTGTGTGACTTGATCTTCAGCCTGTAGTCCTGGTAGGGTGTGGTGGGTGTCAGGAGGTAGGGCCGACCGTGCAGCCATTTTCTGCTCCCTGAGTCACACTTCTGAAGAAATATTGAAATTTCACTCCTTCTTCATGCTAACTGCCCACTGACAATGTGACAGGCTTACGGCTCCATAGAACATTCCTGTCATGATACTCTTCATGGCCACAGACAGGCTCATAAGTGTAGCCAAACTGCTATGGACTAATATTTTCAAAACCATGAGAAAAAAATATATACTGTTCTCTGTAAAGATTGGTATCGGCCCAGGACATCCCAAGACCAAATCTCAGCACAAAGGAGATCTACTTAACTTAGAGGGACCAAACACAGGGAATAAGAGACAAAGACAGGAGAGAGAAGATAATGGAGAAGGCGAAGGAAACGAGGGAGAGAGGGCAAGGACTGCCTCGGAATACGAGGAGGCAGACGTGGCCCATGGGCAGATGGCATCCTGTGGAAGAATGAGGTGATTAATTTTAACTGGGCATATTAATTAGGTTTGCCAAAGGGGGGTTTTGAGTGCTGGACTCCAGTAGTTTGATAACTGGACCTTTGTAGCCAGCCTCAGTAGGAAGGAGTGGTCAAATGAAGGAATAGGGCTTGGTGACTAGCTTTAGGGATGTAAGCTACAGTTTTGAGCAAGGCAGAGGGAATGGGGGCAAAAGGCCAAGGCCTGCCAGAGCCACGTTTCCCACACTTGGGCTGGCCGGGATCCCTTCATGCTCCAGTTATTTCATCTACTTAATTTTGAGAGAGAACAGTGAAATTCAGAAACAGATCAATATACTCCAATAATAATTATTTTTTGTATAACCCTCCAGCTCTTACCCTTGTGTTTATCTTTCACATTGCAGTCGCCATTCACATAAGAAATAAATAAGGTTTTATACTATTTCTTGGCATATTTATCATTTTATAAGTACACCAATGAACTCATCTCATTGAATATCTAAAATTCCATGACTCAGGCACATTTTTCATGTGCTTTTTTTTTTCTTTCATCAATAACACTGTCCTATCTTTATCTATATAGTGCTGGCAGAATGTCTTTATTTATATAAACATTGGGATATTGATATTTTTAAAAGGCTTAGTTCCCAGGATAGAGTTTTGAAATTGTACTGATTATTTCAAAAGGAGACAAACATTATTTCCCTGAGAAGCTAACTAAAAGACTTATAGTAATCTATCAACAAATCTGGTAATGGTTTGTACTGTCCATAATTTAGAATTTCTCTCTCTCTTTTTTTTTTAACCTTTAAAAAAAAAATGGTGGCTGTTTTGTTAACCAATGATAATTTAAGAGGGGAAAGTGGAGATGGTTCTCTTTCTGTCGTTCAATTCACCTTTGCCACTCCAAATTCATTAACCCGAGACTAGAGTCTATTTCCCCCTGACTTATCTTTGAACCACAAAGGATGGAGGCACAGTGAGGGAGCAAACAGTTCTAGCACAGAAGAACCCCATCCCTGTGCATATGCAACCCTGTTTCAAATCCCACCTCAGCCACTCAGGGACTCTCAAGACAGAGAACACAGTGGCGAGGGTACCAAGACAGGCCTGGGGTCGAGGCGGGGCGGGAGGTGGGGGGATAATGGGGGCGGGCAGCTGAGAGAAGCTGCGATATTCAGTCTGAATGAAAGATAAGAGGGTAGGGAAGTGGAGCAGAGAGAATATGTTCCATGCTAGAGATGGAAATCTCAAGGAGGCAATTGGGGGAGCTTTCAGACTCATGGATGTTGTCACAATGGTAGTTTCTCAGTGAAGAGCCTGACTACAGCATGGTATGGCCACGCGGGGTCAATCTATTGCAGATATAGTAAGATGCACTGAAGTCTGGACAGGGCAAGAGAGATAAGTGAACTTTGAGATGCCTTCTGGAAGATTGCAGGTCTGAGGGGGCTTCTGGGAGCAGTTTGGTGCCTCTGTTTGTATGAATCAAGCAGGTAAGCTTTATAGATTGGGGCTGGGAGATTTCCAACAGCAGCAGCAGCAGCAGCAGCAACAGCAACAGCAACAATAGCAACAACAACAAAAAGTTTAGGGATTAATTAAAAATCAAAAAAGTATTTTGGAGAAAGTGTTAACTGACTTGCTAATGAAATCATTCTCAAAGCTGATACACTTGAACAATAATTTCTAAGGTTAAATTTGCATTTATTTCATATGCTATGGTTTTATAACTCAGTTTTGAAGCTGTTAAAATATTTCCCTTGGGAGGGTGAAGAGATGGCTCAGAGGTTAGGCGCACTGACTGCTCTTCCTGAGGTCCTGAGTTCGGTTCCCAGCAACCACATGGTGGCCCACGATCATCTATGATGTGATCTGATGCCCTCTTCTGGTCTGCAGGTGTACATGAGGACAGCCCTGTATACATAATAAATAAATAAATAAATAAATCTTTAAAAAAATGTTTCCCTTGGGGCTGGAAAGATGACTTGGTGGTTAAGTATTGTCTGCTCTTCCTCTGCTCTTCCAAAGGACCTGAGTTCGATTCCCAGAACCCACATGGCAGTTCATAATTGTCTGTAAGCCCAGTTTCAGAGAATCTGACACCTTCACACAGACAGACAGACAGGCAAAACACCAATGCACATAAAAATTAATAAGTAAAAATTAAAAATACTTCCCTCAATAGAAATATAAATTATTTTACTGTCATATTCAAATTGTATTTTTAGCAAGTTTCCCCGCTTTAGATTATTTTTATAAAACCAAATTCTTTCTGAGAAGAAAAAAAATGAAGAGCCCTTTGTTACATGTTTGTTCCTCCCATGGGCACTGTGGATATTTCTATGGATGCCTATGACAATAGTCAGAAAATAAAGTTGCAGTAAAGAGCATGTAAAAGTACTCACATTTTGGGGACTGGAGAGATGGGTCAATTGTTAAGACCACTGTCTGCTCTTCAGAGGTCATGAGTTCAATTCCCAGCAACCACATGGTGGTTCAGAACCATCTATAATGTGATCTGATGCCCTCTTCTGACCTGCAGGTGTACATGCAGGCAGGGCACTGTATATATGATAGTAAATCTTTTTTTAAAAAAGTATTCATGAGTAGTACGTTTAAAAGTTTCAAATATAAATCTCAGCAAGAGAAGAGTGTTGTTACTTTTTATTTGTTTGTTATATGCTTGGCCCAGTGATGATCTCTTGTTTAAATTGTTTGAATTCTACTTTAATCTGAGCTGTGCTTGAAAACCTTCAGGTGGAGAGCCTGTGACTTTTAATGCCCTGGGATCACTAGTTTCAAAAGATCTTAATAAGTACACGGCCAAAAAGTTGGGGGAACTCTAACTGAGGAAAGGATGCTCAAAGATGGGCTTAGCATTGACTGGCAGCCCATATTGAGTGTTCTTTGCTGGCTCAGCTCAGCCTTTGTAAGCCACAGCAGTCTGGACTCACTACAGTGGTCCAGTGGTTTGAATTCTGCAATCCCCACCATCTAAGCCTCACAGCCATAGGCCACCCAGGGTCTTTTTCCTCCACTGTGCATAACTCCTCCTTCCGTCTCCCCAGTTCTGGGTAAGAACAAAGGGAGAGGTTTAGACAAATGCATCTGAAAGTAGGAAAATGCAAAGGTGATAAGGCTGAGATAAAAGACAGACTATGCCTAAGATAAGGCACTGGAAAGAGGCTGAACAGCCCTTGTTTAAAAACTTCAAGTATAAAATGATCCAAAATTCCAAATATGGTTAAGCTCTGAAGGCATTTCACAAGGAGAAAATTCTACACCTAATCTCATGTGGCCATTAAAATGCTGGTGCATTAAAAATCACTTCCAGTTTATGTGTATAAGACGTACACAGTACACAAATGTGTTTTATATCTGTACCTCACCCCAACATATTTTACCATATGTTTTTGCCACTATATATAAATAAATATTCCACAATCTGAAAAGAAACTATCCAAATTCTAAAACACTCCATTAGCTGAAAGGAAGGAGCCGCCCTCGCCACCAGATTAATCCAGTCCAACCCTCTTCCCCTTTCTTGCTTCTCTGAAAGCGGCCAGTTTTATGCTTGTAGGAATGCCAAGGTTTTGTAGCTGTTCAAACATAAAACTCTGTTGAGAACCAGCAAGTGCTTCACACAAAGCCTCAATCATTTGTCTCAGGTGCAGCTAGCCCTCTGTATCCATGACTTCCATATTCATCCATTCAGCAAGCCCCTGACCAAAGATACTCGGAAAGCCTTTGTGTCTGGACTGAACATGTACACATGGTTCTCCTTATGTGTTTGTCCTCTGAACAAAATATCACATCTATCTACACATTTATGTCATCTTTGGTACCATGAACAAACTAGAGGTGATTTAAATATAAACACAGTACTCATTTTACAAAAGGGACATGCACATTTGCAGATTTGGGCTTTGGGGTCCAGGATCCTGAAATCAATCAACCATGGATCCTTAAAAAGGGCTGTACATATTTTATAGTGGCCCTGAGACTATTAAGAGTCTCAAGAGCCCACAGAAGACTGTAGGAGAGTGAAGCAAACTCTATAATGAAACCTGAAATATTCAGATTTAACCATCTGCTCCCCTAGCGCCAGCCAGGCTTTGTATTCCCAGCTGACTATCTTGCCGGCATCTTAAATACCTCCTTTACTTCAGGAAATCTGCTCTTTGATGCTTGACCTTAGGCCGGAAATCTTTCAGGTTTTAGCAATCACTAAATTGAAGCTCATTGTTTTTGAACAGACTTTTTGTGTGAATTTTCTAGGTGAAAAAAAAAATTATAAGAAGAAAGAAAAGAGAGGGAGAGAGAAAGAAGGAATGAATGAATTTACCCTATGGAATATTTTGTCTGAATTATCTACAGGAAGTAGTACAGGCTTAAGAAATAAGAGCTATGGTGACACTCAAAGAAAGAATAGGCAGACTACCAAGATAAGACTTGTTAGCCTGTGACCATAAAGTGGGGGAGGAGATCCCCCTCCGACATGGACCTAAGGGAGGGTAATAGGGTGGGGGTGGGAGGGCAGGAGGAATGGGAGGATACCAGTGATGGGAGAACAATTGAGTTGTAATGTGAATAAATTAATAAAAAATAAAAGAAATAAGAGCTAAAAACTTAAGCTTAGATTTAAAATAATAAACATGTACTTTAGTTATTTTATCACTTTTAAGATCAAGAAGATTTTTTTAAGCTTAAGCAGATCTCTTTTGATATTGAGCTGCTCCTCAAAACATCAAAAATAGTTTCTCTCTGATGAAAATGTAATGTTTTACCACTTTCAGCAATGATCATTAATATAAAAGATGTTTAAGCAGCTCTGCATTTCTAGCTATCTGATTTTAAAAGATTGTTAAGTAAAAAACATTTCCAAAGAATTATTTCCATCAATTTAGTTAAGGAAGACTAAAATTAAGTCACAAAAAATCCTTAGGTCACTTAAAAATAAAGTCGGGCCTGTATTCTTAGCACAAAACAAAATATTGAACACTGCCCTTCAGGCATCTGACCATACTTCAAATGCTGATCTTATCACTGCTGGTAAATCAAACAATGTTGGGCTTTAAAAAGGAAGAAAGGAAAAAGCCTGGAGCCGCTGGGAACCATCAGGGGTCAGGCTGTGGCTCTCAGTCAGGCCACAACACACACACACACACACACACACACACACCACATACACACAAGCATACGCATACACCACATACACACACAAGCACACACACACACACCACTCATATGCACAGGAGCACACACCACATTCACACAAATCCCAAATACACATACACATATGCACATGAGTACACACATGCACATATCCACAGGCACACACACACAGCCTGAGTAAGGACAGTTGGCATTCATTTGACTTCTTTAATAAGTCTGAGTTAGAACATGATACAGAAAGACTTTTATTTTGAAATTGACCCTCAACCCCACTCGACATCTTCCTATGCACTTACAAACATAAAATGGCATGTCTTGGCCACTTGAGTTCCATAAATCAGCATGATAAATCATAAAATTATTAAATCAAAGATAATTGGGAACTAGCCAGGAGTCGGATGGGAATTTTCTCATGGCTTTCAAGTACTGGTCGAGTCCTTTCTATTTTTGTAATAAATTGTGACATGTAAGTAGGCATGGAAGCAAGGCTTCCCAACTGTACAAAGCACAGAAAATGGGAGCGGTCCTCCTAAACTTCTCCAGTTTGTTTGCATAAAAGCCTCGTTTCTTACTTTCAGAACCTCCCACCTCTGGTCCTCTGAGACGAGCAAAATTTATCAATGAGTTATCTCTCCGGCCTGAAACCCGTGTAAATACATCAGGCACAAGTCAGGGGCGCAGAAGCTGACCGCAGGAAGAAATAAATTGCTTGACATTTCTAAAACTTGCCACATTTAAATCTTGCGTCTTTCATTTCGACTGAAATTTATTTCTTTTAAATATTTTATTAACTTATTCATATTACATCTAAATTGTTATCCCCTCCCTTGTATCTTCCCATTCCTCCCTCCCTCCCATTTCCCCTTACTCCCCTCCCCTATGTCTGTGACTGAGGGGGACCTCCTCCCCCTGTATATACTCATATGGTATCAAGTCTCTTCTTAGTAACCTGCTGTCTTTCCTCTGAGTGCCACCAGGTCTCTCCATC
Organism: Acomys percivali; assembly: GCA_907169655.1. Taxonomy (NCBI): domain Eukaryota; kingdom Metazoa; phylum Chordata; class Mammalia; order Rodentia; family Muridae; genus Acomys; species Acomys percivali. The sequence goes on along the minus strand of OU015751.1, from coordinate 90,343,867 downwards.
CAGGGGACATGGTCAAATATAGGGCACCAGAGTTTGTGCGAAAGTCAGACCCCACTCTCCACTCAACTGTGGAGAATGTTCTGTCCATTGGCTAGATCTGGGTAAGGGTTCAAAGTTTACTGCACCTATTGTCCTTAGCTGGTGCCAAGGTTTGAGCAGGATCCCTGGGCTGAAATTTAAAAGGGTTCCTCACAAACCCTCTTTTCCAACGTCGGTGTTTTGTTGAAGAGGAACAGATGGCCACTGTCCCAGTTCCTTGCTTCATAGTCACTTTTATAATATTGGGGAAAATATTTTTACATGACAAACAAGACTGCCTAGAAATCCATCGAAAATGACTGGGTTTTGATTGTGAAGGGGTTTGGCTACAGGGAACGGAGAAGAAAACCTTTCAAAGGGAATCTGCATACTGACCGAACCTGACCAACCGACGCAAGGGGGCGGGAAGCGCTCGGGCTGGGGTTTCAATCTGGGCTAACTGAAAGGGGGGTCTATTTAAACTCTGCTTCGCCCTCCCGGTGTTCGTCAGGTCTCTCAGCTTGAAAAAAAAATCGTGACGCTGACAAGTGGGTTTAGCTTGTACTTCGTCTAATTACTGCGAGGTGAACACAGAGTGTCTGCAGCGACAGCTATCCAGCTAGCGGTGACTTGGGACAGCCTAGGGCTACGTCTCTGGAACTTCTCCGGTGGGAAGCTGGAGATTCTGATCAGATTGCATTTCTTACACACTCCGGATGCCTTTTTTTTTTTTTTTTTTTTCATTTTAAATCTTTAAACTTTGGCTGCAAAGGAGGAGCTTGTTAAAAACCCACCAACCCACGCACTGTATTCGTTGTAAAGTATGGGGAAATCAGCGAGGGTGAGGGTTGCAACTTACTCTAGCTAGCTAGGTCTGGTTTTTAATCCTCTGCCTTTTCAAATTCCCTTGTCTTCCCAAACTTCTCACTCAGGGTTCCTTTTCAAACTCAGACAAGGTGCTCAACTTTACCCACCCTACCCCCTGACGCGCGCTTTGGAAGTTTCTGTGAGAAGTGGCCATCCTAGGAGAGATTTCTATGAGTACGGAAGGGAACTGAAATATATTAATCTTGACCTGAAGACCTGAGTCCGTAGAACCGCGCGCGCCGGTGGCTGAGCAGCAGCTCCAGGTCCAGGCTTTATCTGTCCTTAGGCAAGCAGCTCTGGGCGCCCTTCCATTCCAACCAACCTGTTGCACCTCTCTCAGATCAGCTCTGCGCAGTTTCCCCGCCTTGGAGCTGATTGACATCAGTCACTATCCAACCCTGGGCTCAGAGCCTCCTCCAGGGATAAGCGATTGGTCCCCTGGGAGAATTGGCGTTAGGGGGTGCAAGGGGCGGGATTTCCCTCAAAAGCTAGGGTCCCGGGACCTGGGAAGTAGGTACTCCACTGTCGGCTACACACCTCGGGTGCGCCAGAAGTGTTTAGCATCTTGGGTTGCGGATCCGAGCGGAGACCGCGCGGCACACTTGGCCATCCTTTTGGAGGTCCTGCTCTGTTACTGGGAGGATTCGGCAGGCGCCGCGCGGAGTTTCCTGGCCCTTCCCAACAGTCTCTCTGGAAGCCCCCACCCGCTTTGGTGAACTATCGAAACTCTAACGCCGGGAGCCGGCGTACCACAAGGACTCCCAGGATGGCCACCCGCGCGGGCAGTACAGCCAAGTCCTGCAACTTCCAGAGGGTACCCAGACAGTCCCTCAAGCTGCTGTTCCTGCTGCTCCTTCTGTCATTGGTAAGCTACGTCTTCACACAGCCTGTTGCCCCCGGCGCAGCACTTCTGTCCCCGGGACTCTCCGGGACTTCAGAGGTCCCTGCAGAGGACGCTATTGTGGTGTCGAACCGCGGGCTCCGGGTGCCCTTCGGTCGCGAAGTCTGGCTGGACCCGCTGCGTGACTTGGTGCTGCAGGTGCAGCCTGGAGACCGCTGCACAGTGACGGTGCTAGACAACGACGCGCTGGCCCAGCGACCTGGCCGCTTAAGTCCCAAGCGCTTCGCATGCGACTATGGCCCGGGCGAGGTGCGCTACTCACACCTGGGTGCTCGCAGCCCTTCGCGCGACCGCGTCCGGCTGCAGCTGCGCTATGATGCTCCAGGAGGGGCCATAGTCCTGCCGTTGGCACTGGAGGTGGAAGTGGTCTTTACCCAGCTGGAGGTTGTGACTCGGAACTTACCTCTGGTCGTGGAAGAATTGCTAGGGACCAGCAATGCCCTGGACGCTCGGAGCTTAGAGTTTGCCTACCAGCCTGAAACTGAGGAGTGCCGCGTGGGCATCTTGTCAGGTTTGAGCGCTTTGCCACGTTATGGAGAACTCCTTCGCTACCCGCAGGTCCCGGGAGGAGGCAGACAGGGAGGGACCCCTGAAGCCCACATGATGGACTGCAAAGAATTCCAGGAGCTGGGAGTGCGCTACCGCCACACAGCCCCCAGTCGCTCACCTAACAGGGACTGGCTGCCTATGGTGGTGGAGCTACATTCTCGAGGGGCTCCTGTGGGCAGCCCGGCTTTAAAACGCGAGCACTTCCAGGTGCTTGTAAGGATCCGGGGAGGAATGGAGAACACTGCACCCAAGCCTAGTTTTGTGGCCATGATGATGATGGAGGTGGACCAGTTCGTATTGACTGCTCTGACTCCAGACATGCTGGCTGCAGAGGATGCTGAATCCAACCCAGACCTTTTGATCTTCAACCTCACCTCTGCCTTCCAGCCTGGGCAGGGCTACTTGGTGAGCACTGATGACCGAAGCCTGCCCCTCTCCTCCTTCACCCAACGGGATCTGCGTCTGCTGAAGATTGCCTACCAGCCTCCCTCTGAGGATTCTGATCAGGAGCGACTGTTTGAACTAGAGCTGGAGGTAGTGGACCCTGAAGGAGCAGCCTCAGACCCTTTTGCCTTCATGGTGGTGGTTAAGCCCATGAATACACTGGCCCCAGTGGTCACGCGAAACACTGGCCTTATTCTCTATGAGGGTCAATATCGGCCGCTCACGGGTCCTGAAGGCAGTGGACCCCAGAACTTGGTCATCAGTGATGAAGATGACCTAGAAGCTGTGAGACTGGAGGTGGTGGCTGGGCTCCGGCATGGCCACCTTGTTATTCTGGGCTCTCCCAGTAGTGACTCTGCTCCCAAGGCCTTCACAGTGGCTGAGCTGGCAGCTGGCCAGGTTGTCTACCAGCATGATGACAGAGACGGCTCACTGAGTGACAACTTGGTTCTGCGCATGTCAGATGGAGGAGGCAGGCACCAGGTCCAGTTCCTGTTCCCCATTACGTTAGTGCCTGTGGATGACCAGCCACCTGTCCTGAACGCCAACACTGGCCTGACACTGGCAGAGGGTGAAATTGTGCCGATACCCCCCTTGACTCTGAGCGCAACCGATGTGGATTCAGATGACTCCCAGCTGCTTTTTGTCCTGGTGTCACCCTTCTCAAGCACAGGGCACCTACTTCTCCGCCAGACTCATGCTCCCCAGGAAGAACAGGGTCTGTGGCAGAAACAAGGGTCATTTTATGAGCGAACAGTGACCGAATGGCGACAACAGGATATAACAGAGGGAAAGCTGTTCTACAAGCACTCGGGACCCCACAGCCCCGGGCCAGTGATGGACCAGTTCATGTTTAGAGTCCAAGACAACCATGACCCTCCTAATCAGTCTGGGATCCAGAGGTTTGTGATACGGATTCATCCTGTGGACCGCCTCCCTCCACAGCTGGGCAGTGGCTGTCCCCTTCGGATGGTGGTCCAGGAATCCCAGCTCACGCCACTGAGAAAAAAGTGGCTGCACTACACTGACCTGGACACAGATGACCGAGAGCTACACTACACAGTGACCCAGCCTCCCATGGACACAGATGAAAACCACTCGCCAGCCCCACTAGGCACTTTGGTCTTCACTGATGATCCCTCAGTGGTGGTGACCCATTTTACCCAAGCCCAGGTCAATCATCATAAAATTGCTTACAGGCCTCCTGGGCAGGAGTTGGGCGTGGCAGCTAGGGTAGCCCAGTTCCAGTTCCAAGTGGAGGATCGAGCCGGGAATGTGGCTCCTGGCACCTTCACCCTTTACCTGCAGCCTGTGGATAACCAGCCCCCAGAGATTGTCAACACTGGCTTCACTGTTGAGAAGAAGGACCACCACATCCTCCGTGAGACTGAGTTGCATGTGAATGACGTTGACACCGATGCGGCCTACATCTCCTTCACTCTCACACAGGCCCCCAAACATGGCTACATGCAGCTATCTGGGCAGACACTGCATGTCGGAGAACACTTCCGCTTAGAGGACATCAAGTATGGCAGAATTTCCTATCTGAATAAGGGGGATGAATCTTCGACTGACAGCTGCTCGCTGGAGGTCAGTGACAGACACCATGTGGTACCAATCACTCTCAGGGTGAGTGTTCGGCAGGTGGATCGAGAAGGTCCTATGGCAGTTCTTCCTGCGGGTACTCTGGAGTCCTATCTAGATGTCTTAGAAAACGGGGCTACTGAAATCACTGCCAATATCATTAAGGGGGCTTACCAGGATACCGATGACTTGATGTTGACTTTCCTGTTGGAAGATCCACCCTCATATGGGGAAATTCTGGTCAATGGAGCGCCCGCTGAGCGGTTCACCCAGAGGGACATTCTGGAAGGCTCTGTTGTCTATGCTCACAACAGTGGTGAGATTGGCCTGTTGCCCAAAGCAGACTCTTTTAACTTGAGTCTGTCAGCTACTTCTCAAGAATGGAGAATTGGTAGCAGTATTATTCAAGGTGTTACTGTGTGGGTAACCATCCTCCCTGTGGACAGCCAAGCCCCTGAGATTTCTGTGGGTGAACAGTTTGTAGTACTGGAAGGTGACAAGAGTATGATAGGCCTCACCCACCTAAACGTTGAGGACATGGACTCCCTGAATGATGACCTCTTGTGCACACTAGTCATCCAGCCCATCTCAGGCTATGTAGAAAACATTTCTCCAGCACCAGGCTCAGAGAAGTCGAGAGCTGGGGTTGCCATAAGTGCCTTCACGCTGAAGGATCTCAGGCAAGGACACATTAACTATGTCCAGAGTGTCCACAGAGGAGTGGAGCCCGTCGAAGACCGCTTTATATTCCGTTGTTCTGACGGCATTAACTTCTCAGAAAGACAGCTTTTCCCCATTGTCATCATTCCTGCCAATGACGAGCAGCCGGAAATGTTCATGAGGGAATTCATGGTGATGGAAGGCATGAGTCTGGTGGTCGACACGCCCATCCTCAACGCTGCTGATGCTGACATCCCTGCAGATGATTTAACTTTCACCATTACCCGCTTTCCGACTCACGGGCACATCATGAACCAGCTGCTCAATGGCACTGTGTTGGTCGAAAGCTTCACCCTGGACCAGATTAGAGAGAGTTCCAGCATTATTTATGAGCACGATGACTCTGAGACACAAGAGGACAGTTTTGTGATTAAACTGACAGATGGGAAGCACTCTGTGGAGAAGATGGTCCTCATTATGGTCATCCCTGTTGATGATGAGACCCCCAGGATGACCATCAACAATGGGCTAGAAATAGAAATTGGGGAAACCAAAGTTATCAACAACAAAATACTAATGGCAACCGATTTAGACTCTGATGACAAATCATTGGTTTATATTATTCGTTATGGACCAGGACATGGCTTGTTACAGAGGCGAAAACCTATAGGTGCCTTTGAAAATATCACCCTAGGTATGAATTTTACCCAGGATGAAGTGGATAGAAATTTAATTCAATATGTCCATTTTGGGCAAGAGGGCATTCGAGACCTAATTAAATTCGATGTGACAGATGGAACAAATGCCCTTATAGATCGGTACTTTTATGTGTCCATCGGAAGTGTTGACATTGTCTTCCCTGATGTGATAAGTAAGGGAGTGTCCTTGAAAGAAGGTGGCAAAGTCACTCTTACAACAGACCTATTGAGCACGAGTGACTTGAATAGTCCTGACGAGAACTTAGTCTTCACCATCACCAGGGCTCCTATGAGAGGTCACTTGGAGTGCACAGATCAAAGAGGAATGTCCATCACTTCTTTCACTCAGCTCCAGCTTGCTGGTAACAAAATCTACTACATACACACAGCTGAGGATGAGGTCAAAATGGACAGTTTTGAGTTTCAAGTCACCGATGGACGCAACCCTGTCTTCCGAACCTTCCGGATCTCTATCAGTGACGTAGACAACAAAAAGCCAGTAGTCACCATCCACAACTTGGTGGTCAGTGAAGGTGAGGGTAAGCTGATCACTCCCTTTGAACTCACTGTGGAAGACAGAGACACCCCTGACAGGCTCTTAAAATTCACTGTCACCCAGGTCCCTGTTCACGGTCACCTCCTATTCAACAATACTAGATCTGTCATGGTTTTTACTAAGCAAGACTTGAATGAAAACTTAATCAGCTACAAACATGACGGCTCAGAGTCCACAGAAGACAGCTTCTCCTTCACCGTGACTGACGGCACCCACTCTGACTTCTATGTTTTTCCGGATACGGTGTTTGAAACTAGGAGACCTCAAGTGATGAAAATCCAGGTGCTAGCTGTTGACAACGGTGTCCCCCAAATCGTGGTGAACAAAGGAGCTTCTACACTTCGTACTCTGGCCACTGGCCATTTGGGGTTCATGATCACCAGCAAAATACTGAAAGTGGAGGACAGAGACAGTGTGCATTTTTCTCTCCGGTTCATTGTGACAGAAGCCCCCCAACATGGTTACCTTCTCAACCTGGGCCAAGGTAACCACAGCATCACACAATTTACCCAAGGTATGTTCTACTTCTTCTCTCAACCAAAGCCAGTCACTAAGCTTTCTAAGTAGAGCATCGAGATTGAGTTAAAGGGAAGAAGGAGAGAGGGGAGGGGAGGAGAGGGAAGGAGACAGAGAGAAGGAGAGCAAACAGATACCCAATCCTGCGACAACACCTCCACTTGGCTGTGTGTTGTGTTTGTAGTGACTTTTATCAGTGAGTGTGGCAAGGTAAGCCGATGAGACAAGAATTTGTGGGTTTATGACAGAGACTGACTTTCTAATGCTCTTGCTTTTCACCGATTGCCTTTCTATCCGGCTTCATACACTGCACATGGTCCTCAAAATGTTTTAGTGTCTTAAAGAGAGCTATGTGGTATAAATCACCAGGCTGTCATGATCAGTATACATTCATACACAGTTCCTTTACATTCATATTACCTTTTTTTTTTAAAAAAAATTCTGGGTTGATATTTGCTGTGACTATTGGAATTTTGTAACTAAAAGACAGTATTCATTTGTATCTGTTTGAGACTTAAAAAATATTTTATACCGGTTCATGACTCAGGCAAATAGTTGTTCAAAGACATACAAAATAAATAAACCTGTCTAGAATTATTAAAATTATATCTCATGTAGCAGGACATAGTGCTGGGATGTGCTCAAAAAAGGAAGCACACAATTAATGATGTGCAAGAAAACTACATATTAACTCATTTGCTAACTACTCATCCATCTTATTAACCTCAGAGAGATGATTAATCGTTGGAGAGAATTTTTTCATTATTATTTTTTTATTATTCTACTGCTTTTATTATTGTTTAGTATTATTGATTATTTTTCTTAATTTTATATTTGCTACTATTTTATTATTATTATTTATCATTATTTAAGTCCTTGCTATTTTTCATTCATTGTTTTTAATTTATTATTTCCTCAAAGTCTTTTCTGCCCTGTTCCAAGCAAAGCGTTAGACACCCCTTGCCTGAAGCACCTGCGTTCCCAAGGCCCTTGAGGCAGCAGGCCCTGCTGAGGCCAGAGACCAGAAGGGCAGGTGACCTCTGTCGAGCCTCTCGGAGAGGGAGGAAAGAAGCCATTCAGAGGCTAGCTGGAAGTTAGGGCTTGCTTCTCAGACCTTGCAACTTTCATTACAAAGGGATTTGTGTTGCCTTCAGGAAAATCTCAGCATCAGAATGGAAACTGGATCTCCTGTGTGGGCTCCGGGGTGGAAATGGAGTGTAACCCCAGGACATCCCAACGGGGGTGTTCTTTTCCTGCTACAGCGTTCTGCCCTTAGACAGCCAACACTTTAATAGACCCGGTTGTTGTGTTCAAGCGATCTACTTCTCTGTTTGATGCTGGCAAACAGCTTCGCACTCCAGCCTCCGATTCTTGGCTGAGAGCCTGCATATATCTTGGGCCTGCCGGGACAGGAAAACCTCTGGGTGTGAGTGCCCTGCGTGCCCAGCAGAGTTTTTTTTTTTTTTTTCTTTGCAGAGGCTTCTAGCAGAAGCCTGCAGCGGAGGCTGGCTGGTCTCACGGAGCAGAGAGAAGAGCTATATTAGAGGGCAGCAAACCTTCTGTCTCGTCCCTGCTCTGACTCCCAAACAATGTGCTTTTACAGAGATTTTGTTGTTGTTGTTTTAAAAATTGGAAGAAGACGAGCAAATGGTTTCTATTAAATTCCACAGACCAAATTCAACAGCTCCAAAATATCGCCATATTATTCCTCATATATTGAACGCTTAAAGTATGCTATTTTACTGTAGGCATTTTGTTTTGTTTTCACGGTGTTACCACAATTAACTTTTATTATCCTTGTAATTGTAGAGTAGTTATATTTTGTGGTTAACAATATGTATATATATATAGTTTCAAATTTTACATGTTAAAGGAGCTTGCCACACTCTAATACAAATTCAGACTCTAAGGAGGAGCACTCTTCATATTTCGTTACACGACACTCATTTGAACAAGTCGAGGCTGGAGTGTGGCTCGTAGCAGTTATTTATGGAGATCAGATAAGTGGTTAAAGATGGCTCGCTCCTTCACAACTGGCTGCTCCCCCTGGAGGGGAAGTGAGAGCGCCATTGGGCATGATGAGGACCATGCATGTGTGCAGTCTGGTTTTGGCTTTGGTTCATCACAGAGGGATAAGTGAATCTGTATTTTAACAACGGTAGCCAGAGAGGTTATTCCTAACTTGATTAACTAGATGGCTCTTGGGAGACATTTTTATTCCAAAGACTTGTGATATTTCATGTCAGGTAGGTAAGGCTCACAGTGCAAAATTAGTCAGAGAACTTTTTTGCTTTAAGCTTCACCTTTTGTCAATGTTTCCCTGCTTATGCCTTCACCCCTTGCTTCCAAGGGCAAGACACTTGTCTCAAGCATCTAAATTTTCTTTTTTCCTCTACAATGAATACTTAATGGGGCTGGGGAGATGGTTCAGCAGTTAAGAGCATTTGCTGCTCCTGCAAAGGACCCAGTTTCCATTCCAGCACTCACATGGCAGCTCACAACCACCTGTAACTCCAGTTTCAGGGCATCTGATGTCTCTTCTGGCTTTTTTTTTTTTTGGGTATCAGGCAAGCATGCAGTGTTCTTAGGTGCATCCAGGCAAAGCACTCATTATGGATAAAACAGAAACAAATAAGTTATGAGCACATACTGATATCTTGTTGGATAATTTGTTAATCACGTTCAGGAAAGTGCAAGGTGCTCCCATCCCATTTGCACCAGCTATGATTACCAGGGCTATTTGCTTAAGATAAGAACTATGGGATGCTTGTGTAGATCAATGAATAAGTATATCAAATGAAGCAATTAGAAGAAAATCTAATTCTTAGATTATTGTTATAACATTTCAGCTATCTGAATTACTGTATCCTTGCACTGAAGGAAGGTAGTGCTTATGCATATTTACAGTGTGTTTATGTTTCTGGAAGTACCTGTAAAATAACAGCTTTGTCATCAGGAGTCTCCTTCTGTAACCATGAATTAGCGCCAACAAAATTAGAGGGAAAGTGAACAGTTTTGAAGCAGCTATTTCAACAAAATTCCCACTTTAAAAAAAAAGAAACGAAAACATGGGCATGTGTTGTGTAATAGATTCTTTCTTGGTTTATAGCTTTATTTTGTTTTTATTGTATGGATGTTTTACCTGCATGTATGGCTATTTGCCACATGTGTGTCTGGTCTCTGTGGAGATCAGATTGGTCATTGTCTCCTCTGGAACTGGGGGGACAGGAGGCTGTGAGTCTCTGTGTGTGTGCTGGGAATTGAGCCTGGCTTCGCTAAGGGCAGGCAGTGTTCTTATCTGCTGAGCAATCTCTCCAGCCTCTGAGCTTTAGTTTTAATTAGCTAAAAATTTTTGTTTAGACTTCTTTTATTTGGTGTGTGTGCGTTCTGCCTGCATGTATGCTATCCATATGCATGCAGTGCCCAACGAGGCCAGAAGAGGGTGTTAGATCATGTGTAACTGGAGTTAAGATGGTTGTGGGTGCTGGGAATGAGATCCTCAGCAAGAGCAGCCAGTGCTCTTAGGCAAAGCCATCTCTCCACTCCATCCTCCTTCTTCTTCATTATTACTCATCATCATCATCATCATCATCATCATCATCATCTACGAGCAGTACCTTTAGCTTTTCAAACAAAATATAAGAGGAGGTGAGAAGATTACAAAAGAGTTTCCACAAGACTCCAGGTCATGGCTGGTGCATTAAGGATGTGAAATCAGCAGAGGTCTGGTCATTCCTTACTGATAAACAACAGACCATAAGTTGAGTTGTCAGAGTTAACCGGCCATGCAGGGGCTGTGCAGGGGTGGTGCCTCTTAGCCTTCAGAGACTCGTGGCAGGCTGGTGAGTGGGTGAGACCACTTGGCTCTTTTGTTAAGACTCATGAGGGCATTTGCTGACTAGGAAAAAAATGTCAGAGGTTCTTAATCTGCTAGGAAAGATGCCTGTGCTGACCGATATAAACATTAGTGTGGGACACTACAGCAGAGCTAGTGACAAATGACTGCAGGGGTGCAGTACATGTGGACTTGGTCCATGAACTGAAAGGCAGACTTCCACATTGCTGTCTGCTTATAAGTGTATCTCCTTTCAGAGCTGAGTGCGGCAGAGTACAGGCCACGTGTCGTATCCCCTAAGAAAGATTCAGAAGCCTATGGTGGAACTTGCCGGCTCTAAATGCTTGGCTCACTCAAGACAATTTTCTCATATTGTTTTTGTTTATGACCCCATGTGGACTCCGTAGAACAAACATAATAGATCTTTTAGAAATTAGAAAAACCATAAACACACCGGAGACAGGTAACTATTATACGCCTTGTTGACAGCATTCTAGGCTGCACTTCTGAGTTTATGTAACCTTAAAAACTCACTGACTGGCCCAGATCAAAGACAGTATCTTGGGACCAGAGTAATTTTTTTTTGTTTTATTAAATTGTATGTGCGACATCATTAAAGAGAGGAGCTGTTAAAATGGATGGACTTTTTATATTGTATATTAGTAACATCAATAGATCTGTGCCCTTGACTTCAGAAGCAGTGAAAGGGGCTGTTGAGTTGCTAAAGCCTCTACCACACATTAAGGCTTTAAAAGCAGTCTACTGCACTCTAACAGGTACGAAAAAAGCACTCCCGCAGGGAAGAAAACCTCTGCTCTTTTCCTCTGGCTTCCCATAGGACTCACTCTGCAAGGGACGCAAAGCTTGTGATTTCAAGAGGCCCAGGAAATCTGCCATGCCTCAAAATATCTCCCTGCCCACCTGTCATGAGGCCTGACGTGGCATATTTAATAGCCGCTCCTTTAGTGGGACGGGGCATCACCTTGCTATTATTACAATCTAAGCCTGGCCCTCTATTTATCTATGTGCAGGATCAGATTTCTACAGGACAGCTGATATTAAGGCATGTGGAGATAGACTACAAAGCATCACCTCTCTCCCCCTGCCCCCAAAGGGGATCTAAATGTGTTTTCAGAAACATAAGAGGCAATAGTATTTGTTGCAAGTACAACCCATCAGTTTCGCTATAGTAATTAATGTCCTTGCCTTTTTGGTTATTTTTATTTTTTTTATTTTTTTAGCTGACATCGATGACATGAAAGTATGCTATGTCTTGAGAGAGAGAACGAATGCCACAAGTGATATGTTCCACTTCCTAGTGGAAGATGATGGTAAGTCGTCCACTCTCTGGGTGGCCTTTTTACTGGTTTATTTATTTCAGGTTGCCCTTTGACTGCAGGGCTCTGAGGAATATTTGTTACTTTGTGTTCCTTTGCTCTTAAGAGGAGTGGACTTAGTTTCTGCTTTACAAGAATTAGTCATTTCAATCTGATAGAATCCCACTCTTTAGCGGATACTTCTGACTTGTGGTTTGTAGGAGAAACAGAGACACAAAGATACAGAGATCTATATGAACAGAGCAGAGAGAGAGAGAGAGAGAGAGAGAGAGAGAGAGAGAGAGAGAGAGAGAGAGAGAGAGAGAGAGAGAGAGAGAGAGAGAGAGAGGAGAGAGCCTCCTCTGCCCAGTTGTTCAGATTACTCAGGCAGCAGAAAGATGCTGGCGTGTAGCCCTGCTCCCATCCCAGCCTGCACCTGCCCTAGTGGGTCTTCCCCAAGCAGGGAGCCCTTTTCTAATTTGCACTTGGGTGCTGCCTCTACTCCACAGGAACTCTGTGATAAATAAACTTGGCTTTGTTGCCCTAGTGTCAGGGTGTTGTTGTCCTAGTATCAGGGTGTCTAAAGATCTTCTTCGACTGGGGGATTTTTGTGAGTTGGTCTAGCTAAAAGGTTTCCGGGGCCAAGTTTGAAGAATACTGCAGAGAGTGACATGTGCCTTTCTACCTAAGCTCCCAGACAAGAAGCATTTCCTGCCGTCACTCACCCTAAGTCTGCTTGGCACTTTCTGCTTCTAAGGGCTTTTCCTCCTCACCCTGCAAACACAGACCTGGAAACATCTAGCTGCGTCTGGGTTGAATATTGAGCTGTTTTTGCTGTTTGTTGTGTGTGTCTTCATGGAGTCTCACAAAGTATTTGTGTTGTACCAATTGCCCTTGTTTAAAATACCGCTGTTCAAATGCTCTTGTTGAAAATATCACTGGGTACAACATGACCAGGTGTCTGAAAGTGATGTCTGTTGCGTGCATGCCAGAAAGGCAAAGGAAGGTTACCCAGCTTGGGCACAGTTACTTGATTCCTGCCTCCCATCCCAGGCTTAATATAGCTAATGCCTGTGTTTGAAAGGCACCAAACCATAGTTTTAGCATTTGACGTACTGGCAAAGGAATCTCAGTAAGGAACCAAGTCCTAAGAAAGAAACCAACTGATGAGCTGCAAACATTGTGCTTCCTGACTCCTGCTGCTGAAAGGAAATCTTCTGCCAACAGACGTTATAAAATACCTGAAGTAACCAAATGCCGAGTTCAGGCAAAAAGTTCACCTTTAGGATGAGTGAACAAGCCTCGGTAACAAAAACAGTCCTTAAGTTTACAAAGTCATTAAGAACCCCATGGCTTGCTGCTAGAGAGCTGCCTTGGCAGCTGGGAACACTGCTCGCTCTTGCAGAGGACCCGGCTTGAGTTCCCAGCACCCACACCATAGCTCACAACCACCTGTAACTCCAGTTCCAGAGGATCTAGTGGCCTTCTGCTGATCTCGTCTGGCACTGCACGTGTATGCGGCACACATACATGCACCCACGCAAAACGCTCATACACGTAAAATAAAAATAAATCATTAAAAAATATACCATGGTCTTTACTGTTTAAGATGCTTTTGTTTCCCGGCATTTATATACACAGTCATAATTATTCTACTAGTCCACACATCATTGGCTGGCTGGGATGCAAGCATTACCTTAAAACTTCGGCTCTTAATTCAAACTTTGGAAAGCATTGCATTGTCTTTCCCATCTCAAAACAGTAAGGAAGGATGCCTGGCCAGAGGTCGGGCTGTGTTTTCACTGCTGAAGACGTGGATCTTTGTGCTTAGGAAAGTGTGAATGAAATTGCTCCAGGAGGTTCTTTTGAGCTTCAGTTTCACATGAGCAGAATATTCTAGAGAGATCTTTCTGTGCCTTCCAGGCCACAGACAAAACCTGGAAGACTGAGCTAGGTCCCGGCAAATGGTTATTAAATGGGACGTACCTGAACCTCCCTGAATAAACAGGAATCTACAAGACTAAAAAATGAGAAGGTCATTTGTGTATCTTAGAATTGATTCCACCTGATTTTATAACGGGGGTTTGTGTTATCTTGAAAATGGTCTGACACTTGGATGAAGTGACACACAAGGAATAGAAATATTTTGCATGTCCTGTTGAGATGTACAAAGTATTAGCCATAGCGAGCCTCTGCTCTATACAGAGAGGGTACGTACACTGATAAGCCATCTGCAAAGTGTGTGAACAGCTTCCAGTATCTCACATCTGGCCAGCTGCCAGACACCGCTCCCCAAGAGTATGAACTCTCAACATCCAAGCCTCTTTCTAGGCCATGGAAGTCACCCTCTTCAAATCCCCAGGGTTGTTTTTAGATTGGTGGCCAGCTAAGGAAATTCCTAAGACAAACATAATCATCAAGTCTTTTTAGAATAAAATAGAATTTCATGTCGAAGATCAGGAATGGGGAAAGAAATGATTTGAAAGCAGAAGCGTAAAGCCTCTTGCTTCAGATTCAGTCCTGTGTGGTTGGGACCCGGATGGTCACAGGACCCTCCTGTTATGACATGGTCAAGAGTGGGTGATCATTCACCATTAAAGGGATGCCTCCTGGGACATACTCCTTGTATTTGGGTTTGGAGCATGTTGATGTTAGTTACCAAGTGACGGGAGCAAAGACTAGTGGGAAATTAGAGTTGGGTTTTACCTGAGGAGGCTCTACTGTGTTAGAGCTTAACACGGTAACCCAGTTCAGGGTTCTTTACTGTTCTTAAAGGAGCATTTTCAGAAAAAAAAAAAAAAAGATAAGCAGTGTTCAGTATATTATATAGATGATTCCACAACTTAAAAACTTAAAACTTAAGAGAAGCATGTTCTACAACATGTAATATAGAACACTTAAGCACACACAAAGTCCTTAGATCGCAGAGATCTCCCAACTGGACTTTAAACCTTCTGTGTGTTTTATTGTTGCCCATGCAATTCTGTTCCCACCACCATCCCTTTTAGTTTAGTACCGTAACAACAACAAAAATAGCATCTCTATTTGGTAGGTAAGGAAACAAGAGTCACAGAAGTGGGTAACTAACCTCTTCAAGTTGCCCACATAGATGAATAGAGGCTGAACTGAGCCACAGGCTCGCCTCCCCTCCCCACCCCCGCGTCATCTCCAGCCCCTCACCTCCCCCACCCCTCACTCCCCCACATACACAGCAGACAGTGTCCTGATAGGCAGAAGAGAGCAGAGGCTCCTGTCCTGCATACTGAGCTATGGGAAGGTGGCTGGTGGGTAAGGCAGGAGTGGAATCAGAATACCGTCGCCTATGGAGGGTAAAGAGAGCAGAGTATCTTCTAGACTGTTAACTTTTATTCCAGAATAGTTCAGATGTCCTAAGGTCTTCAATTGTGTAGCCCTTTCCCTTGCTCCTGTGGTTTCATTCCTGATAGTACAAGGTACTCTAATGTGAAAGTGGTCTGGGGACCCTTGTCTGTGCTCTAGCTGTTTACTGTGGTGCGGCAGCCCATTTCAAGTAACTATTTCAGGTCTGTCCCACCCTCACCCCTAATGACTTCATATCTTCCTTTGGCATCAGCTCAAGTGTCACTTCCTCTCCAAATCTGTTCTCTGAACCCCCATGATGAGGAATTAGCCCGGCTGTTCTTGGTGTTTTATATCCCCAACTTTACTTAGAGCAGGAATGTCTTGTTGGGACAATTAGCTCACCAGGTGGGCCTCCATCACTACAAAAAGAGTGCCTTTGTCTCAAGGCAACCTTCTCACCTCCGGGCCTACTCAAACTTGAACTAGCAGCCCATATAGGATACACATTAAACTGCATGAAGCCAGAGGTAACAGAGGAGCTCTCTGTTTTTTATGCAAGGATTGATTAAACAGCACCCCAAGAGAAGGTTCTGGCGCAGCTTCTCATGGAACCTTGGCATTGGTTGGTGAGACATTCTCCTGCGCTAGCTTTAATTTAAACCTCCTTGCACCGAGGAGGACCGCTAGCCAAGCCTCCACATTTGTAAGCACGCAGAACCAAGCACTGTGAAAATGGATTTGAAATCTCCGCTGAGATGTACTTAAAGGAGGAGGAGCCCAGTTCAGAGGTCGTGTTACCTTTCTTAAAGAGGTGTTTTTGGGGGTGGGGCGGGGGAGGAGTGTTTTTAGTGTATTGTGTAAACAACTTCACCACTTAAAATTTAAAAGGACTAAGATTTTTTTTTTTTTTTTTTTTTTTTTACATTACTGAATTTAGAAAGCCACGCCATAATTTTCAGCAAGTTTTTTTTTTCTGGTTTTGGTCACCCCAATTTTTATCTTGAGAGGATATGAGAAATAGAAAGCTGTCTTCGTATAAAGTATGCCCACGTCTTATTAGAATGGCGTTGTGTTTTTTTAAACTTATTATTTGTTGTTCTTTAAGTCTCACGATCTCAGGCTCTGCTCCAAGATGGCCATGCCAGAGTGTGGGAGAGGGGTCAGGCTTATGGCCCCCTACATGCTCGGCAAGTGCTCCACCACTGAGTTACATCTTACTAGAATGGCTTTTTTTTTTTTTTTTTTTTTTTTTTTTAATGAGTATAAGATTAGGATATGTGACCACATGGCTTGACGAGCTACATGAAAGGAGCCTTACTTTTATTCTTCATGAAAGTGGTTTGGGTTTGTCACTTCCTCCTCCAAGTTCTCATATGTCCCGGGCATGCAGTCTAGCTCAGCTCCGCCTGCCATTTCTGGCACTGGGACTGGACAGGAGACATAATATAAATCTGTGTTGGCTCTTATAATGTGCCTGGCTGGCAGCCAGATCACTTTCTGTTGTTATTGTTGTTGTTGCTGTCTTTGAATATGCTTTTTGGTGGCCAAATTCCCACCCTCCCAGATCTTTAATTCACGAGCCATTCAAAGATAAAAATAGCACCTTGGGATGGTAGAGGAAGTCAAAATATCATTTCTGTTTATCAAGCATCAGTCAAGGTCAAGGCTTTCAAGTTTTTATCCAGCATCTGACATATTAAATACTCAAATACAAAAGGGTCATGGGAACCTCGTCTTTCTACACAGAAGGAGCAGAAGTTCTGATGGGAAGCTGTCGCTTGATGACTGGAGGAAACGTAATTTCTGATGATTAGCTTGAATTCAAAGTGAGAAAACATAAATACAAAGTGTAGAAAAAATGAGGATTGTGAGTGCAAGCACTGGGAGATTAGTCTGACACTGAGCCGAGAGGGGAAGAAAGCGTTCTGGACAGTAATGTCAATTGCTAATAGCAGGAGAGGCAGAGGAAGGGCGGGAGAGCCTGAGCCATAATTACAAGATGGTGAAGCCATGCCAGGCACTGATAAAGATGCTTTAAACATGGACACAATACAAGCCCAACGGAGTACAGATCTTAGGGAGGACACTGACTCCTGTGGCTCGTGTTTGTAAGCCCTTCCTTGTTCTTTTCAGAGCAGTTCAAGTCATCAAAAGTCTAGTGTGCTGTTGCCTTCAAGGCATAGCTCTAAAAATACACCTGCTTAGCATCCTTAAAAGAAGTTACTCTTCTGGTACAAAAGTGCAATTCAAATTTTATTAGCTATCTTTACATTCATCCCCAAAATCCACATCTTATTAATACATGCTTGGCTTTATATTAGATGGTATTTCACTCAAATCATGAAACCTTTGGCAGAGCTAGAATCCCTATGGAGAAATATGAATCTATCTTAAGACCCAAAAGAAATAATAGTGCCCTTTAAAAGCTAAGTACATTTTTCTTTCACAGGTAACCAAGATACCATAATAAAAAACCAAATATTTATCTGTGGCCCATGTTATAAAGCTCAGTGCTGTCTTAGTCTTTATCTTGTAAGTTTGTCCTGAGACAAAGGGGAGGCTGATTTCTGTGATCATGTTCACAGTTGCAGTCAGTATTATTATGTATTTTGTAAAGCCAAAGGAGTGTAACCAAGAAATAAGTGTGATATAGGAGAAAGATCAGAGTTTCTGTGGTTCGGCTTATTTGCTATAAAAAGGGTCTTTATTCATTTATTTATTGAGTTAGACAACAAATGCTCTTGATGCTCCCAGGAGGTTTCAGGTGCTTATTGGGATGTTGGAAAACAACAATAAATATGTATGTATAGTATAAATATATAGACATAAATAAATATCCCAAGGATAAACCAACAGACAGGACATTCTGGAGTTTATGAGGTAGAAATTCAGCTCAGAGAAAAGGTCTCTTGGCAAGGAGATGCTTAAACTCAGGCTTAGGAAGAAATGAAGCTACTGCAGGAAGAAAAAGGAGAAAGAGAGGCATGTGGAAAGGTTTAAGAACAAATGAGAGACAGACACACAGACAGAGACACAGAGAGAGAGGGAGAGACAGAGAGACAGAGACAGAGAGGAGCCTGAAACAAGACTGGCAAACTGGATCCTAGACCATGGTGCACAGCCTGTGCACTCAGTGAATTGAGTACGCTCATTTTGAAACAAGAGAATAACATGTTCCCCAAAACAAAACAAAAAAAAAGCAAAAACAAAAAAACCAGGCGTGGTGGCACACGCCTTTAATCCTAGCACTCAGGAGGCAGAGACAGGCGGATCGCTGTGAGTTTGAGGCCAGCCTGGTCTACAAAGTGAGTCTAGACAGCCAAGGCTACACAGAGAAACCCTGTCTCGAAAAACAAAAACAAGAGAATAACATGTTCCAATTTGCGCTTTTGAAGGCAGGTCTTCCAGCTGCAGAGGACTGATACAAGATCTATAGTGGGAGCTTGATAGGCTAAGCCGGTAAGACTCTGTGACATGGAGTTGAGCGGGCCAAGGATGCTGGTGCAAACCTTTAGTTCTGTCACTTGGGAGACAGAGGCAGATGAATCTCTGAGTTCAAGGCCAGCTTGATCTACATGGTGAGTACCAGGCCAGCCAGGGCTACAAAGTAAGATCCTATCTCAAAACAAAACAAGACATAGAGACTAGAGGATAGCCTTGCCACGATTTTAAGTCTTCTTGGTTCACTGTAGAGGAAGGAAGAAGTGGATGTGAGCATTTTTCTGGGTTTCATAGCCCATGGGGAATGGCAGTGCTGCATACCAAGATTGGGGAGACTGGAGGGGCCTGATTGAGAGTTGGGGATGAAACCCAGGTGATTTGGGCACATGGACTATGAGAAGAGTCGGCTCTCTTGAGTACGGATTCAGGAAGGCCAGCCTTCCATCCTGCCTCTCTGCCTATCTAGCCAACTTCAAAGTGGAAGTCGTAACAAATACTGCTGTGACCCTTGGCATCACTGGAGCCCTGACCCATCTCAACTTGGCTGGTCTCAGTTGCAATTGTAAAGTGTGTGTGTGGGGGGGGGAGGGTTAGAATAGTGAACAGTTAACTGGGCTCTTTTGAAGGCTGAGTAGGAAGATGCTTGCCAAGTTTGCCATTTGTGGATCTCTGTTCCCAGGAGGGCTGTGCAGGGAGGTGCTACTTCCCAGCTGCAGTCCTTCCCCAGCGGACTTGGGGGCTTCTGCCACCTCTCCTTCCTCTCTTCTCCCCCCACCTTCCCTTCTCTCTAGCAGTTCTGCCTTTGTTTGTTGCGACAAGCTCTTATTTTGTAGCCCACATTGGAGTTAAACTCATGGTTCTCCGTTCTCGGCCGCCCTAGTTCGGGCATTTACAGGAGCACGTGGCCACCCGGAACGTCTCCTGTTCCTTCTTAAGCTCCAGCATGTGTCTCTTTGCTTCTGGGTTTTCCTCATTCCTTCCCCTTGTGCGTCCCGTCTGCCTTTCCCATGGCAACTGCCTGGGCAGTTTGACTGACAGGTCCTGACTGACAGGCTTGGGATCTACAGACAATGACCGTTGGAAAGGCGCTGAGCTTTTCTTCATTGCAGAGTATAAAATCTATGAGTGCTTCAAAATCACTTTGCAGGCTGTCAGGGGCTTAGCTGAGATTGTCGTCATGAGGACTTTTTCCTGTGTTGAAATAGCACACATGTGAAGTTCCCGTCTCTTAAGCCCTGCTAGCTTGTTTCATTTTCCTTCCCGACACCTGGGATTATACGTTCTGCAGGACTGGAGGTTAAAGGCGGTTACTAGATTTTGCCAAACTAGAACTCCTAAAACATCTGTATTTAGCAAATGTCCAGTTACAGAGTGGTTTTATATGGAAATTTTTGGAACACAGGCTGAAGACACTGATAGCATTCTATATTTATTCAGGTCTTCAAATCACTTAAATGTGTTTCATGTGTGTGTGTGTGTATATACATTATATAAACATGTATATATGTATATACACATATCACCTAAATGTGCTTCATACATGTACATTCCTATGTACACACACACACACACAAATTACCTAGTTGTGCTTCGTATATATACATGCATACATGTGTATACACACATATACACAGGTAGAGAGAGATACTACTGTAGTCACCATAGTGACAGATATTAGTGGCTATTGTAAAGGAAAGGCCACTTAAATACATGTACCATTGAGGGTACTGTGTACACAGGGAGCAGCATGTGGTCTATGACGTTTTCTTCCAAGGCTTCTGAAAAGTGAATGCTCCCTGAATTTGCATGTACTTAACAGGTTCCTACGAAATCCAGATGCTGCCCCTGCTATGATTAATAGCATAGGCTAACTTAGCTAACACTGAGATATTAATGGCCTTGAGAAATTAGGAGCAAACTCCATAGTATTTAAGATCTTGTAATCAAGACTGCCTAATAAGTGAATTTTACTTATCTGCTACAGTGATAAAGTTTGTACCTTCTAAATGTGAAAATTATGTGTCTCTGAAATCCCCGTAAGGTCAAAGAGGCAAAGTGGCATACTAACTGTTCATTGCAAATAAGGAAAAATGAGATGTATTGAGCTTGAACTTGGTGGAAATCTGATGAATCAATAAAACACACACATAAAATGTTTGGGTGACTTTGCCCTTTCTGCACATGTAGACTGATTTCTCTTTCTTTTTTGTTTTTGCCTTTTGAAACTGGGTTTCTTTGTGTGGAACTAATTCTGTAGACCTGGCTGACTTCAAAGTCACAGAGACTTCGCCTGCCTCTGCCTCCCAAGTGCTGGGATTACAGGCATGCGCCACCACTACCACATGGCCTAGACTAATTTCTTTCTTTTTTTTTCAGCTTCTTATTATTTTATTTTATTTTTTACATATACATTTATATTATTACACATACATACAATAGGTTATCTATAGCATGAAGAACCACAACACAAGCAGGAATTATATGAATGTGTGTTTGGCTCTTAGTGTTTTGGCTTTTTGTATTTGACAGCCTTGAAGAACACATCTTTCCTATCCTGGTGCATCTAAATTTCTGAATGTAAATCAATCTCCATCACACATTGTCATTATCAACTTAGAACACCTATCTAGACCTAAAAACATCTTAACGCCTAAACAATTAAGCTTCATTGTAAAACTAAGCTACCTGGTCGTCAACTCCCTCAGAGACTTGAGAAGGAATAAAATTGATTATCTGAGTATGCCAGGAGTGCAGGTTAGACTAATTTCTTAATGTTTATTTCCTTAGGGTCAAAATATATGTAGAGAAGAAAGAAATGTTATCATCAGAATTCACTTTTGAAACAGATACTATAAATTTACTAAAATTGTTAATTGATTAATTTGTCTCTGGATTTTGATAATTAAAAAAAGTGACTTGCCAAGTTGCTGTATATAAGCAACCTTTTTATGTGAAGGAAACACATACTGTTAAGGAAACAGAAGTGTACCTTCAGGTGAGTAACATTTAGAATCCTAGCAGTGTTGCCAGAGAACTCTCCAGAATGAATTACTCAGTTATGGCTAATTACCATTTAATATAAAACTTAGCATCATTTGAACAAAGAAACTAAAAAGAGTTGAGAGGTAATTACACAGCTATGTTTACATATATATATATAAGCAGTCCTTTGTTCTCATGTTAATTTTCATCTATGCTTGGAAAATAACACCCCTTATGCTACCTCGGATGAAGGAATCCGGAGCCACCATTCTCTTTGTCCCACTCTGGCCGCATTCCTTCAGACTGAGGGCAGAGGCACTTGGTCTTCACTTCTGTGCTGGATTCTTAAGCAGAGAAAGTCATCCAGTCATCTTGGTAATGCCACCTGCTCCCGGACTCCACTCAGGCAGCTGGGGGACGCGGGCACACTGAAAAGAGTATTGCACACAGCCACTTCAGAAACTAAAGTGGGAGCCTCTAAACTGCTCACAGGGCTTTAGAAATCCAGGAGGCAGGAGAGAGCCCTCCTGTGTTCTTGTAATTCTCTTTTCCTTGTGTAGAGAGGGCTAAAAACCGAGGCCGTTGTATTGTGGCTATGGTACGTGTAAAACGTCACTTAAGAGATTGTTTTCTCAAAACTTTTCTTGCTGTCATTTTGGTGCACTGTCCATATCCACCCAGTTCTGGAACCTCCCAGTTTTTGCTTCCCTTTTGGATTTCTGATGAGCCGCATTCCCACATAATCCCTGGCTACTATTTCCATCAGGAGCGTATTGAGCCTTTAGTAACTCGGCAGATATAGACTGCTTCCAATAATAAAGCTGGAGCTGAGTAAATGGTCACCATTCCTTCTATAATACAGGGCAGTGTCTGCGAAAGTGGGAGGTTTTTATCTCCAATTTCCACTGATAGCTCTTCAGTTCCTAATGGGTGCTTACTTCATTCAATTAAGTACGTATCCGTACAGTGCACACATTTCTTCTAATAAGTGTCTTGTTGTGTTGCTGTCCCTCTGACCCAGAAATAATACCTGTCTCCATGGTTACCTACAGATATCCATGTCAGTTTTTAAATATTTTAAAAAAATTTTTTCCTTTGCATCGGGCAATTTTCTAAAGTATAAGCTAGATTGTTCTGTGCATTCCTTTTCTTCTTAATTTATTTTGAGAATTGATTCCCTTTTATTTAATGTGTCTGGGTGTTTTGTCTGCATGATTGTGTCTGTGCACCATGTGTGTGCAGTGCCCCTGGGGGCTAGTGTTGGGCATCAGATCCTCTGGTCCTCTGGAAGAGCAGCCAGTACTCCTAGCCACCGAGCCATCTCTCTGCACTTTTCACTTTCCAGCTCTGACTGACCACATGGTAGGTAGTGGAAATGCCAGACTCTTCTCCTTCATGAGCAAATCAACAGCTCTGATTAAGCAGCAATAGAGTTGGCTAGGAATCTGCACTGCGGTGAGCTCCTAGCACGGTGCTGTCCTTTCTTCCTCCATGCCCTGCGTGAGGCTCAGCCCAAGCTGCAGGCTTCCATACTCACCCTGTCCTTGCCTTTGAGAAGATATCACATCCCTATGGGATGTCATAACTGAATTTGTAGCTATACACCATTTTGGAATGCTCATTTATATAATGATATATTCACTTGTAGTTATAAGTTGTAGAATTCTATTGCAATGAATAAGACAGTTTTGATATATTATATACATTATAATATATGAATATTATAAACATTGTAATATAATTGCTTAAATGCTATGAGCCTATTGTTTACAAGCACTCCACAAATTTACACTAATAATTTTGAAGTCGTTTATTTTGATGCTGCCTTTTATTTAAAGCACAAGCCAAAGAAAACCCCTCCCTGTGCCAAAATTTTCCTTTTTATTTTGTTATAACTTCACCTTTACACTGGCCAGCAGTGTCAAGGAGAAGGAAATTGCCCGTACTGTCAAAATCAGCTCTGCTAAGGCAGTTACATCCAAACTGTTTCTAACTCTACAAAATAGGAGCGGCTTTCATATAGCCAGAATCCATATTCACAGAAGAAGTCAAGACAGAACTCACTATTCAGCGCTAATACACTGGAAATGTGGATGCTCGTAAACTACCCTGTGGGTGCTGGGAACTGAACCCAGGTCCTCTGGAAGAGTGCTCTTCACTGCTGAGTCATCTCTCCAGCCCTACCTCTGCAGGGCCGTTTATGCTATGTCAAGCTATCTTACTTTTTATGACATGGAACTGCTCATCTTCCTAGTATATTCTGTGTACATATATGGAAAACAATAATTGGCTGCGTGACGCCTCAGCATGTATAGGTGCTGCAGTTCCTTTAAGTTGGTTGTTACAATAAGCATGAATGTACATTCCAGACAGCACTGGAGTGTACAGAACACATTTATATCTCGTCTTAAGGGATCGATTTTATCCCCATTTCTCTGCATCACTTGACCAAACTGAGACGGGCAGCAGCCCGTTTGCCCCTCCCGTACATCTACCTCAGACCGCTATGAACACATGGTAAGAACATACATCTATGGGAAAAATTAGAAAGATAGTTGAGTGACACAAGGTGTCCATTCATGAAGCCTGGAACAAAAGTCACATCGGCAGAGGCCTCACAGACCAGGGAAGCAGTTCGTAGTAGAGATTTCCTAAGTAAAGAAGGCCCCTAAATAATGTTATAAAGTAAAAGTGTCTAAGAATAAACTCCTTTAAAGTTGTCCGATTTTGTGAGTCAGTGTTGATCTTAGACTGATCACACAGTCGTTGTATGAGCTAATATATGTGTGGCGGTGGTGAAAATCTTGTAGGAGACAGGTTTTGGAATTTAGATTGCTCAACTGCGTTCTGTCATATCTAGGCCTTCCCCAAGGGTCATGTGGTCACCTTGACAAGATTCTACCACATCTCGTCCTTCCTCAAGGGTCATGTGGTCACTTTGACTCTTTCTAACATTTTAATCATTTCATCTCTGTTGACTCCAGCTGACGAACACATCTCTGGCTGTTTCTCTGTGACCCACATTGTAGAGCATGCCTGCTAATTGCAGTTGAAAAGCAGTATGTAAGCAGGGTTTGTTCAGCCTGCACCGAGATGTCCCTCCACCCCCCACCCCACCCCAGGCACTTTAGGGAAGAGCACTGTTCTCTCTGCTGGCATTGTACACTCTCAACACAGGCCTTTTGTGCCTTCCCACCTGTCCTGCTCACACATCCACTGCCCTGGCTGGTACGAGACTCCAATCTGGTATCTGTTGTTTCCGGTCATTCTAACACGCCTGGGTACACAGTTACGCACTTGTAACTGTTACACACACAGGACAGAATTACCTTTGTCAAGGATGTTAAAGCCGATCCTTAGATGGTATTTGAGAACGGGCTAGGTAGTAACTGAATTTCTATGACCCCCGAGAGTCATCGAGAAAAGCCTTTCAGATTAAAAACAGCTTAGTTTTTATCTTGTTAACTATGAATGTTTTCCTTCAAGAGATCCCTATTTTATCACCTGAAAGACTATTATTGTGAACTTTACCAATGGGATTCACTGGGAATGTTCTTTTTATACAAATATACATATTCATTACAGGAAGATACCAAATATAAAACTAAAATAAAAATGTACATTAACATAGTCTTAATAACTAGGCAAAAATCATAGAAGTGTTTAACTATTATCCCCCCATCATGTATTTTACCCAAAAAAGGCACTATTTAATATATTCTGTCTTAAAGCTGAACTTTCCCCCTGAATCGGGTTTCTCTCTCTCTCTCTCTCTCTCTCTCTCTCTCTCTCTCTCTCTCTCT
>OU015751.1:90298042-90308170 GCA_907169655.1 Acomys percivali | reverse complement strand
GAGCGCTGACCATAGTGGACAGAGAGCCACCATCTTGAATAAGTAGTGAACCTACAGATGATGGGTTTTCACCAAGCCTGGCCACCTCAACTTACCTATATTAACAATTACAAGATTAAATTATTAACACAAACACATAGTCTCGGCTAAGCAACCAATATCTGTCCATTAACAAATATGAAAAATTAACATAATCTTCAACATACTGAAAAACTAAGAAATTAATTGGAGGGGCCGGGCGTGGTGGCGCGTGCCTTTAATCCCAGCACTCGGGAGGCAGAGGCAGGCGGATCACTGTGAGTTCGAGGCCAGCCTGGTCTACAAAGTGAGTCCAGGACAGTCAAGGCTACACAGAGAAACCCTGTCTTGGAAAAAAAAAAAAAACCAAAAAAAAAAAAAGAAATTAATTGGAGCCTAAAAAAGTCACTACTGAAAAGTGACCCAATGAACTATGAGAGTTTAATACTCCCTAGAAAGTGGAGTTGTGCATAGCTTTGAAGTCCTGGACCATCTGCCACTTAAGGTTCGGTTAATCTGGTGACCACAAGAGAGAGGTGGGAGACAGCAGTGTGGAGTGAACAGGTTTTTTCTGCCTTTAGAACGACATTCTCAAGTATGCAAGAAGTCCGAGCTCCCTCCAAATCCAATTTCAACTGAGCATCATGCACTCTTGAAGGTTTAAATAAAGCCGTTTATAAAGACAGATCAGAGCTTGCTAATTCTGTTCCACGTCTTGTCAGATTACAAATTGGACTTTGCTTCTTGAGAGATTCTCCTAACCAAACAGAAATCACTGCCAATAGTGAAGCAGTTATAAAAATCAGTGGCTTGTTTGACCCTTGAAACTGCTCTCGTTATGACAGACTATTTTCAAAGCGTGTTACATGCCCATTTAATACGGATCTGTTAAAAATCTATGGGAGGCATTCATTAGACTAGGTGTGGTGGTTCATGATCAGCAAGATGGCACCACTGTGGGGAAGAGTTCCAGTGGGTGGGAAGGTCCTTAGCTACACAGCCCTTCTAAATGTAACCAGTGCTCGCTGAGAAACGGTGAAGAGCCTCACTGACTAGAGAGTAAGTGTGTGGAGAACACTGCCACACATGGATGGTTGATGGGGATGTCATGCTGGCTTGAGAATGTTGTGCTGGCTAGTGGATATCTTGCTGATTTGAGGCTATCATATTGGCTTGGAGTTATCTTGCTGGGTTGGAAATAGTGAGACTGGTTACTGTGTTGTTTGAAAATTGTTTCAGTAATTAACAAAGATTTAACAACTATTGTAGGATGAAAAGGACAAAGTTAGTGAGGAGCTTTGGTGATGACAATACCATAGGAGATTTGACATGAACAATACAGTGCGAGGTTAATTGGTTTTTTATGCCTAAATGTTTTTCTGTTTGATTGAGCTCGAAGTTGTGACACAGAGGATGCCAGCTGGTGACACAGAGAGCCCAGCTGCCAGCCAATAAAGAGGATGATGTCTTGAAAGTCTAGATTTAAATGTGGCATCTAAGGAGACAGTGTTGAAAACGTGGGCTGGGAGCATGACTAAGTCAGTAAAGTGGTTTTGCCATGCAAATGTGAGGAGCTCAGTTGGAATCCCCAGTACCTGCTTTAAAAGCTGGAGTGGCTGCAGATGTTTATAACCCGCACCTGGGAGAGTCCCAAGGCACACTGGCCACCAAGTCTAGATAAACCAGGGAGCTCCAGGTTCAGTCAGAGACCTTGTCTAAAAAAAAAAAACAAAAACAAAAACAAAACAAAATGGACAACAATACAGAAATAGAAGGCATCTGTGCAGCTATACTCAGACTTTATAAGGGTGCTGGGGATTCCAACTCAAGTCCTGACACTTGCTTAGCAAGCTCTCTTACACACCGAGCCATCTCCCCAGTCCCTTAAATAGACTTCATCTTGAAAACAGTGTTTTCCTATTTCACATCTTTCTGTGGATGATGCATACTCATGTTTCACAGGTGACGAGTCTGTGTATGCATGTGTGTGTGTGTGCGCGTGTGCACACACACAGATGCATGTACCTGATCAAGAGCACAATAGAACTGAACCACATTCTCTAACTACAAAGTTTTGGTGTGGCCTCAGCTGTCTTCTAACTCACCCTGTAGACCAGGCTGGCCTCGAACTCACAGAGATCTTCCTGTCTCTGCCTCCAGAGTGCTGGGATTAAAGATGTGCACCATCACTGTCCAACCGGCTATGAATTATTTTATACATAACTTGTTAAAAAAAAAAAACTTCTCGCCTTACACCTGGAATATGTCTGTGAGTGAGGTGTTTGGGCACAGTGTACAGTGACAATTCTCAGATCTCTAGGACCAAGCCTCTCTTCATAGTCAAGGCATTGTTGAGGGCCTCTGTAGATTTTCATTGGGATGTCGCCATTTACACATGCCTTTGTTTCAATGGTGAAGTTATTCCAATATTAATTCCGTAATCCTTTAAACATAGTAATAGACTAATATTAAATAACACTTATTTACACCCAATAAACATATTAAGGGGGGAGAACAGTGCTCATGTTTAGAGAGAGCTATGGCCCTGTGCTTCTAGAAGATCACTAGACTCACTTAGATCTGCTTCTGTTTCATCCGTTCATTGGTCACTTGGGTTGACACACTTTGAGAACAGCACCTTTGTTACTTTCCCTCCTGTGAGGAATCCTACCTTCACGGTGCACTCAACTATTCAGATGTGAGAGCCACCTTCATGCATATGACGCCTATGTCACCCCATGTGTGACAGTCCTTGCATTACAGATGTTCCCCTTGCTTTAGAACTCACACAGCTGAAGGTAGATGACGGACCAGAGTCCCAGAACACCAGCATACCCAGTTATGTCTCCGGTTCCAATGAAGCTCCAGAAACTCCAGGGAGAAAACACCTGTGCTCTCTGCTTCTCTCTGATTATATCTATGGAAGGATAGCCACTCCGCTGTCATGTCGTCGTCAGCTTTTATTCTTACTTTTTATTTTTATTTTTATTTTATTTTATTTATTTATTTATTTTGGTTTTTTGAGACAGGGTTTCTCTGTGTAGCCTTGGCTATCCTGGACTCACTTTGTAGACCAGGCTGGCTTCGAACTCACAGCGATCCGCCTGCCTCTGCCTCCCGAGTGCTGGGATTAAAGGCGTGCGCCACCACTGCCCGGCTTATTCTTACTTTTTAAAAAAATATTTATCAAAGCAGCAATTACTTGCCATCCTCACAGCAGGAAATTACGGCAAGTTCTCTCTCAGATGCTCACTGGGAGAACGACTTGGGAGAATTTAAATGCCAGTTGCTGTAAAGCTCAGCTGCATTAATGACAAGTCCAGAATGAAGGGGTTAGCACAGACAGAGCGGATCCCGTGTAGACTCTACAGACAAGATTCTGTTAGCTGACGCTGCTCCTGATGGGTGAGCCTGTGGGGGGCGGGGCATTGAGCACCCCTACTCCTCTCTCTAAGGACCCGTCTACACCCAGAGCTCCAGGTGACTAGAGAAGGAGTGGCAGTTAGTCCACCTGGCTTCTGACAGCCAGAGAGGTGCTGTTGTGTGACAGCTGTTCCCCACAGTCCCAGTACAGATGGTGGGGGTCAGTGGTAGAATAAGCAGGAAGGATCCTGGATGCGGGATCCTCCAAGTAGTAGACTCTGCAGTGTCCTGACTGGACACTAGTCCCGATTGCACTGTTGATTCCCTTAATCTTTTTTTGGCCATTGGTGTTCATTTAATGATCTAAGCTACCTCGAACCTTGAAAGATAATTTTTAACTAGAAAGTAACCTATTTAGATTTTTTTTTTTTAATCAAATGGTTCTAACTAGCACATTTTCTGCCCCTAGGAAGCTACAGAATTGTTTCAAAAGAAAAGTTAATAACTGAAAATTCGATGCCTGGAACTTGGAGTACAGATGATCATCTGTGTAGAGAATTTATTTAGACATAAAATGATTTTCTTAGCTGGGTCTTTTATCAGAACCTCTCTGAAACCAGGCAATAGTTTTTGAGAAGCTAGAGACAGCAAGTGTATCTTATTATAGGATTTTATGTTATTTCAACATGTGGAATCTCTTTGAATGTTTGCCATAAGCATTTTCAATATTTGCATGCATATACTCATATACTCATGCACACAGGGGGAGCGGGGAAGAGGAAGTTACAGGGGTGAAGAGGAGGAAGGAAAGAAAGGGAGCGAGAGAGAGACTACTGTGCCTAGATGCTCCTTTAAGATGGAGTTCTGTCTATCCGTTGTTAGATGTGCTACGTAGCACTATGTGGCAGGGCTGTTTTGAGTGTCGGGTTTATGGAAGAGGACACACCACAGGTTTATGGTTAACTCTCCCCTGTTAGGAATACAACACAAGAATCTTTCCCTAATCCTAGTTCAAATAGATCATGTCAATCGCTAGGGAGGCATCCATATGGATGCTAACAAATACTCACGCACTGTAGTAAAAGTTCTGCTCACCAGCAAGGACTGTAGGAGCTGCACAGACCTGAACTCACCAATAAACCCTCTGTTCTCTGGTTTGCTTCCTTCATTCTCTTTGAGCTTCTGTTTTCTCCCTCCCCCGCTTAGTTTCAGTGGCGTCTGCACTTGGCCTCTCAGGTTCTGGTGCTTTTACTGCTGTCTCTGCTTTGTTTTAAAGCATCAATGTCAACACGTTTTCGTTCAGGCTTGGAAGCAAGCCAACCGTCATGGAAGCCTGTGTGTGCTCCCCTCCCAGGGGAGTTCTGAATGTAATGCCCGCATCCATCTCCTTCATTCTTGTTTCTTCCATCTCAACACACCTCCCTAAACATTGCATATTTTAAGGTGGCTGAATAAGGAAATGAAACAAGTACGGAGCTTCACATTTGAATAATCAGGAGCTCAAGCGATGCTCCAACTGTGTGAGTGCTGGAAGTGTAGAATGCATGTGGGTATGCCGTTTTGATCCATGTGGTCAAAACCCCTCGTCAAAGACATGTAAGAAAGAGCTCAGAACCATATTGGAACATGTCTAACCAACATCTGTGACAAAGTGCAGGCTGCTGAAGATGAGCTGGTTGATGATCTTGGTTGTGATGTGTGGGATGCAAACTAGTTCCGGACTCTGAATTTGAAAGCTGTAACAAACAGTAAGCTTAAACTAAATGACTCAAGAATTTTCTAGAAAACAAGACAGAGCAATGCAGGGAAAGACTCAGTCAGTGTTTGGTGAGCACTAGGCAGGCACTAAATATTGATTCCTGATAGCAGAACGCTGGGGAGGGCTCGTTATGTTGCTGCAACCAGGATAGTTTGGTGTGGTTTGCATGGAGGTGTCTGAGAAGCAAAAGTGGGGAGGTTAGGGGAGGTTTGTGTACCTCCTGCTCCTCAAGTCAGTGGGGTGCTGGGGAAAGCCCCCCCCCCCCCGCAATGAATAATATGTTAGCTGGCATTTGGGGAGGTGTGGTCAGGGCAAGTGGAAGATGGCTAAGAGAGAAGGGTTAAGTAGGGGGCAGACAAGCCAGGTACAGAGATCACATGGTGCTGGAATAAGCAAGTTGCTATGGCAAAGAAAACAAAAAAAGGAGAAGGAATTCCAGGCATGTTTAGGGCTTAATAGTTGATTAGATAATAGGTAGAGCATGTGGGTAAAGTCACTGTCTCCCAGGGTTCTGCTGGAGTAGCTAAGAGGAAAGCAGCGCCATTTTTATTCTCTACAACATGAAACTCAAGAGGCAGCTGAGCAAAGGAAAAAAAAAAAAAAAAAAAAAAAAAAAAGCAAGGTCAGCTTTGGGTGTGCGTGAGACCCAGGTGGCTGGCCAGCTGGCTGACACACTTGCAATGGGAGTGGATGTTCCTGCTCCGTCTCCTGCCAAGATGAGTGGACGTGTTGCAGTCCCTGCGGAAAAAGCAGTCAGGAGTGTGAGATGAGCTCAGTTTCAGTCAGACACAGAGTGTGAGATGAGCTGAGCATGGAGCTCCAGAGACTGGTGATGGAGAGCAGAAGGTATTGTGTAGGAGGCTGCGTAGTCGGAACTGTCATGAGATTTCCAGCGAGCATGGGAGAAATCTGAAGGAGACTGATGTCCCACTCCTATGAACTCCGATTCTCAGGCAAGGCATTCTTCAGTGCCCAAATTAGATAGCTGTACCCCACTAAGTAGGGGGACCTGGGTGGATCCCTGTTTCCTCACTGGAAAACAGGCTTGATAGCTCTATTTACTTTCGGCGTGTTCACAAGAGGATCTGGAAATGCCACACAGGGCAACACTTGGCAATGTCTAGTCCACACTGAGTTCAGGAAAGTTGCTCCTGTGGAAAAACTAGGTAGTGAAAGAATGTCAACTAGGTAGTTGACATGACAGTAGCAGCAGTGACGAGGTCATCATCACTTTTATTGTTATAAGAAATCTTCTAGAATAATTGAATAGGATGTTGTGTTGGCTACCTTTATGGCTGCTTGACACAAGCTAAAGTCATCTGAGAGGAGGGAACCTCAGTTAATAAAAAAAAGATCAGGCTATAGGCAAGTCTATAGGTCATTTTCTTAGTTACTGATTCAAGTGGACCAGCCCAGTCCCTGTGGGTGGGACCATTCCTGGGCTGGTAGCCTTGTCTTGTATAAGGAAGCAGGCTAAAGAAGCCATGGGATGCAAGCCAGTAAGCAGTACCCTTGCACGGCCTCTGCATCAGCTCCTGCCTCTAGGTCCCTGCCTAGCTTGAGTTCCTGTCCTGATTTTCTTTGATCGTGAAATGTGATGTGGAATCTTAAGCTGAAAAACTGTTTCCTCCACGGGTTGCTTTGGTCACAGTGTTTCATCACAACCATAATAACCCTAATTAAGACAGATATTAAAAAATGAAACCTTTTTTTAAAACTTATTTTTTTAATTGTATGTAATCAAAAATACTTGTGTGTCTGTGGGGAGGGGATATCCACATGTGAGTGAGTACAGGTTCCCATAGAGGCCGGAAAAGGGCACTGGATCCCTTGGAGCTGGAGTTACAGGCAGTTGTGTGAGCCATTCAGATGAATGCTGGGAACCAGTGCTGAATCCTCTGCTCCTTCTCCTCCGGTGTTTCTGCTTCTGGCCTACCGTGAGGTGAGAAGCCTTGTTTCCCAGCATGCTCCCTTCCATGATGTTCACAAACCCAAAGCAACGAGGCCAAATAGCCAAGGTCTGAATCTTCTAAAACCAAGAGCCAAATCAAGTCTTTCCTCCTGTCAGCTGTGCTTTGTTACAGCAACAACAACAAAAAAAAAGTTTTAAGGCAAAGCATTGCCCATCTTCCTTATAGTAATTACTTATGTCTGCTGGGTAGCCCAATGCCAAAATGGTATAAACTGATCACAACAGACCTGTACTACACAAATGCTAAAGGAACACTCAGGTTGAGCTATAATCATCCATTCTAGGGGCTTTGCCAGTGCGTTTATACAAGCAAGTCCAGTTGTGATGGTATGAATACGTCTGCTCAAATATTTAATCTATAAAAACCATTTAAAAGAACATTTCATTAAATATTGCATTTTCCTACTCTGGAGCTACATTACCTCATTGCATAAACATTAAAGACTTATGAGCACAGGATACAATGGGATGAGGATTAAAGCCAGTGGGATTTTAAACATTCATGTTTCACAGTTGAGTTTTAACCATGTGAGCACTCAGGAGCAGCAACTTCTGAGTAAGCCTGAAGCTGTTTTGTTTATTGAGATTATTAACTGAAGTCGACAGGCAAGTCCAATGCTCATGCATTCCATCCTATTCAAGATCAAAGCAGACAGAGGGAATCACTAGTTCCCGTTTCCAGTCATTCTTTCTCATAAAGAAACAAATGGACCATTCTATATTCTGTTCTCTGGCTTCATTGCAACACCCATCATGAAGAAAGAATACAGTCAGCTGTTGTTGATGCTCTGGGCACCAGTCGCTACTACAGATAATTAAAATGTTAATTGCAAAGAACCATCATTGTGTGGTATCACTTTGTAAATTAACCGTGTTCTTGTATGCTGCACTGATGTTTTGAGGAAAGTTTTATTCATGGAATCTATTCAGAAGCTTGCCCCATATTACTAGTTCTTTTTGGAGGAAGATGGGTGAGGGAACATCCTTGTTAGTCTCCCCCAGTAGTGAAAAGTGATGTGGTAGACAGCTTCTCTGGAAATTGAAAGGCTCTAACTCTGTTTCTCACTGCCTGATCCCTCTGCCTACTCACTAGGGAATCTCTGTCCTCACCATAGGGAAGAAGTGTATGTTTTTGTGGGGCTTTTAGGGTTATCTTTACTCCTCTGTCCTGAATTACACATCTCATCTGAAGTAAGAATTCTAAACCTAGCCTCAGTAACTCTGATTCCTTTCTCTGAGAATCAACAACCCAGTTCTAGTTAACCCTTTGGTAAGGCTGACAGATGATTGCTCAGTAGTAAGTAGAGAGACCTGTGCACAGCCAAGCCTCTACATAGCGTCCATCTGTTACCAATGACAGTTCTGCAAAGTTGTCCAGGATGTCCAGCATAAAGCATAAAAAAGTTCTGGTTAGGACTTTTATCTAATGCATAAAAATCCCCTCACTGCTTTTCACAGCATTCAGGTCACTTTTCTAGGTGAAGGTCTTCATCTAGCAGTGAGGGATACAGTGAGGTGGGTGAGGGATGAAGTGACGTGGGTGAGGGATGAAATGATGTGGGTGAGGGATGAAGTGGGTGAGGGATGGAGTGATGTGGGTGAGGGATGGAGTGAAGTGGGTGAGGGATGGAGTG
Organism: Acomys percivali; assembly: GCA_907169655.1. Lineage (NCBI taxonomy): Eukaryota > Metazoa > Chordata > Mammalia > Rodentia > Muridae > Acomys > Acomys percivali. The sequence goes on along the minus strand of OU015751.1, from coordinate 90,299,424 downwards.
ACTGGGTGAGGGATGGAGTGTTCAGGAAGATAAGAAGATGAGGTGAACCAACCATGATTTCATAAACTAATAGCCAGAAAAGTAATTAAAAAAAAACCCTGGCCTTGAATATAAATTCAGTCTTCTATTAAAATAGTTGATATTCTAAAGCCCTCATTACTGGAAAAGAAGGCTGTGTATATTGTGGGCTGGGTACTCACCTAGGCTGCTCTGCACTTGACAAACAGAATTAGAGTAAAGCATTTACAGCGGAAGTTAGGAAAACGGTGAATTGCAGAGGGGGCAGGATTGGCATGAGAGGAATGAAGGCTCTAAATACCTGAAGGGGTTTGGGTCCTGAACAGATGAAATGGTGGGACAGGGCTGCGCAGGCGCTCTCCCTCCTGCCTGCAAGCATCCCCAAAGCTGGCCCCTCAGCCTCTAAGCCAGGTCAAGTGTCTTAACTCAGCCCTTGGCTGCAAGTGAGGGCAGCTCACCCGAGTGGCCTTTGCCCAGATCTTCTAACTACAGCAGAGCCCTGGTCCCCTCTGCCATCCATCCTGTGCCCCCATCCCAAGGAAAGGATACATGATCATAGCCATTCTCGTTGGCACAAATAAGGTTAAGACAAACACCATGAAGATTTTCTGTGAATCTCAAAATTCCTAAAACATAGTTTTTGTACTGTTCTTTTAAGGGCACTGATGGCTGAGTGTGTGTTTCAGTTTCTTGGGGGACATAAAGTTGGACATTATACATACATATATATTATATATGTATGTGTGTATGTATTATTTTATGTGTATGTATTAGATACATATTTGTTACATGTATCTTATACACATATTGCCCTATAGCACCAGATACACACACACACACACACACACACACACACACACACATACATATGAATCTTTGTACACAGCTGTGACACAAGAGTGGGACTAATTCACAATTTTAGTTTGAAACACGTCTGATACTTGCAATAACTTCTGGCATTTCCCGGTACCATTTGTCAACCTTATCACAAGATCCAGCTGAGATGTGAATTGAAATCTTATTTCTGCTTTTTCTAAAACTGATGGGCAGCTGGGGCTAGAGAGACAGCTTGGTGATTAGAGCACTGGCTGTTCCTGCAGAGGATCTGGTTTCCGATCCCAGCATCTACACTGTAGCTCACAACCATGTGTAACTCCAAGTCCAGGGACCTGACTTCCTCTTCTGGCCTCTATAGGAATTAAATGCATGAGGTACACATAAGCATATAGGTGCACTCTCTGTCTCTCTCTGTGTCTCTCTGTCTCTCTTCTCTGTCTCTGTGTCTGTCTCTCTCTCTCTCTGTCTTACACACACACTCTCTCTCTCTCTCTCTCTCTCTCTCTCTCTCTCTCTCTCTCTCTCTC
>OU015751.1:90285191-90298032 GCA_907169655.1 Acomys percivali | reverse complement strand
CTCTCTCTCTCTCTCTCTCTCTCTCTCTCTCTCTCTCTCTCTCTCAAATAAATTAATTTTTCTGAAAAGATGCTGGGCACAGAGCTGTTTGTTGCTGTTTTCCCAGCGGCAGTAGCTGATCAGTAAGAAATAAGTACAGGCCTGTGGACAATGGGCTTTAAGAATCTGTGTCTGTTAATCAGCGTTTCAGCCTCTTTCCTAGAGCCCAGCTTAGCTCATATACTCCCCGAGCTGGTGATTTCCTTGTTGCAGAAACATTTTTTTAATAAGCCCGCAAATCCTTTATCTGAGTTGGACAGATCATAGGGTTCAAAGGTCCACAGGGAGTACATTTAAGATGGAGCTGAAAACCAGGTGCTAATGTAGCTTGTTCTACATTGTTGGCAGCTTTGGCTGTATCTTTGTTTTTATTTTGTCTTTATGCCGGAGAAGAATCCTGATCTTTGTCTCCATTGGAAACTAATCCCACATTTGATTAATTAAAAAAAAAAAGTGGCCGGGCGTGGTGGCGCACGCCTTTAATCCCAGCACTCGGGAGGCAGAGGCAGGTGGATCGCTGTGAGTTCGAGGCCAGCCTGGTCTACAAAGTGAGTCCAGGACAGCCAAGGCTACACAGAGAGACCCTGTCTCAAAAAACCAAAAAATAAAAAAATTTTTAAAAATTTTAAAAAAAGCTAAAATAATAATAATAATAATAATAATAATAATAATAATAATAATAATAAAAAATAATAAAAATAAAAAGTGGAATACTCTATTGCTAAGTCAAAGCTCAAAGTATGTGTGGCCTTTATGGGACAAGCACATCAGAAGTCAGCTCAAAGTATGTGTTTCCAGTACTCAGTGTGGCCTTTATGGGACAAGCCCACCAGAAGTCAGCCGTATTTATTTGAACTCATTTTTTCTTAGCATCCTCCATTTACTTTGCCATTTGGATTAGAAATTAGATGGAGCCAGTCCTAGTTGCTTTTCTCGTTGCTGTGATGAAATACCCAACAGGAAGTGATATAGGAGAGGAAGGGTCATGTTGCATCCACAGCCAGGAAACAAGGGGAGATGGGTGCTGGTGCTCAGCTCCCTTTCTCCTTACTCAGTGCAGGACCCCAACCTAGGGAGTGGTGCCACCACAGTGAGGCTGGCCTTTCCACTCAACTAGCCCAGTCTAGGCAATCCCTCACAGACATGCCAAGAAGTTTGTCTCCTGAGTAATTCTAAATCCTATCAAGTTAACAGTTGAGATTGAGATTAGCTGTCACACAGCTGGAGCAAGAATTTGTATTTTTGATTAAAAAATGTTATTGGATTATGTTCCTGAAAATTATGAAATTCAATATTACCTGTTGCTGTCAAATGTGGTAAGTGAAAATGATGTGACAGATACACAGGTCCCTGTGCCCTGGCCTTGGTCCATACTGGCCAACTTGTGCCAAGGTATACCTGTTGGAACAGTTAGGGATCACTTAACAAATAGGATCCCTTCCTTGTAGGCCTTCAAGGCACAGCCATGACTCAGAGTCCCCAGGTATTTCTTCAGTAGAGTCCATTTATACAAGCTTAATGATGTATATATCCCTCCTAGTCAATGCAGGGGGAGGGGGACAACACACACACACACACACACACACACACACACACACACACACACAGTGAGTCAAGGGCCAGATAATATAGATTCCAAAAGAAAAAAAGCCCCCTACATATCAGTGGAGACACATGTAAAGGGCAATCTATATTTCTCTGTCTCACTGTCTCTGTCTCTGTGTCTCTGTCTCTCTCTCTCCATATATATAATATGTATATATATAAGCATATATATATATATTTGCTTTTATGTGTATGGGTGTTTTGTATGTATGATGCCCTTGGAGGCTGGAAGAGGGCATAAGATCCCCTGCAACTGTAGTTATAGATAGTTGTTAGCTGCCAGGTGGGTGTTGGGAACCAAGCCTGGATCCTCTGCAAGAACAGACAGCACTCTTCGCCGCTGAGCCATCTCTCCAGTACTGATACGGTGTGTCTTTTGGAAACTGTTTCATTCTTTGTAAGAGGAAAAATGAGAATGTGCATGATTGCAAATATGTGTGCATAAGTCTATGTGCATGCCTGTGAGCATGTATGTGTGCATACAAATATGTATATATGGACGTGTGTGTGTGTGTGTGTGTGTGTGTGTGTATGTGTGTGTGTGTGTGTGTGTGCTTACAGTCAGGTGCATGCATGCATTGAATATGCAGTATTTATTGCTTTGGCTACAGAAAGACCTAGAGAGTTGAATAGCACATGTCTGGTGCTCTGTTGTATTCACTTACAGTGACTTCAGAAGACATTTTCTGCCTTCATGCTTTCAAACTCACAAGTGCTTGGGTGAAACCTCATCTACTGAAAGATCTAGAATAGACCTGCACTCTGGTACTTGAGTCCTATTAAAACCTGAACCATCTGTAGACTTCCACTTGGACTCAATCAATTTCTAAAATGAGTTTCCTTCCTCACCCAACGAATCCCCTGGGATTAGCTATACATTTTAACTGATTAGAAAAATTACCAGCTCAACTATTTCCTGTAGTAACACTTTTGGTGGAAATTTAGCTGCACTGGTGGAGGAAGTTCTGAGTATTTACACAAGAGAGGGCCATCACATCCTCCCAGCCGCATCCTGAAGATACAGTAAGAAAACATGGCTTTTTCCAGGAAAGTTGTGGCTGTGCTTCCATTAGGCTACACTTGGACCAAGGCTTCTCAATACTAGCCACTTCGATGTTTAGTGCCAGATGATTCTCTTTTTACATATTTTTATTATTTTAAATTATCTGTAGGTTTGTGTGACTGCCTGTGGGTGCATGCATGTGAGTTCAGGTGTCTGAGATGTCAGAGATGTCTGATCCCCAAGTGTTGGAGGTATAGATGGTTGTGAACACCTGGTATGGGTGCTGAGAACTGATCTCAGGTCCTCTGGAAAACCAGCAATTGCTCTTAACCATTGTGTCTTCTTTCTAGGCCCTGGGGCTAGCTAGTTCTAAGTCTTTGTATGTAGATGTAGGGTAGGGACTGTCTGCCCTGAGTACAGTAAGACCCCTGGACTCTCCAAAACATCTCAGTTCCCCCATCTTCTCCTCTTTTCTCTCTTTCTTAGTTATGACAACCAAGACTATGCCATCGAGGGGCTGGGGAGATCTTACTCAGTAAAGTGACTGTGGCACAGACAGAAAGACCTGAGTTCAGATCCCCAGCACCCCCATAAAATCGAGTTTGATGGTTCCTGTCTGTAACTCCAGCTTTGCAATCTTGGTGTGGATTCAAGACAAGGCAGCCGCAGGAACTCACTGGCCAGTCAGCTAAACCAGTGAGCTCCAGGCTCAGTGAGAGAACTGACCCCCAACATAAGGTGGAGAGTGAGTCAGTCATCAAGGAAATCACCTTATGACCACATCTTGCTTCTATGTGCATACAGACACATGTACACATGTACACTTACATGCGCATGTGCACATGGATAAGAGCACAAACACACAACCACAACACCTCTAGACTTTGCCAGAAGGTTCCCCAGCAGCAAAAATGATCGCTCAGCCCCAAAGAGCACTAGGTTAGACTATATTAAAGGCAACAGTATGTCTGGAGGAAACTATGCATTCTGTGTGGTGACTGTTGTCTCAAACCGTTAGCAGGCACACCATGTGATGCCTGCATGACACATTAACAAAGTAGAGGGAAATGTGGCTTACTTTTGCCCCAAAAGACCATTTTGTCAACTGGCCTTCATTTTCTACCAAGAGGACACCAAAGTTCAAAATCCCTGCCCCCACTCAAGAAATCCAGTCTAGTTTTCTTTGATTTCTCAGAACAAATGGATGCCTGGGTTGCCTTCCTTAGCAGTGTTTTCTGGAGGACTGAAAAATGACATGATACCCTGAGAACTATGAACGTGACTTAGCAAACTCCAGAGGATGCAGAGTGACTAACAGTGGGACCCGCAGGTGGAAGAGTGCAGCCTGTCACCACTTTATTGTAATGCTTGAAGGAATCTGTTTGTTAGCAATGTCCAGTTTTTATCCCAGCTCATCACTGAAGATCTACAGGAATGCCTTATCACAGCTAACCTGATGCTTCTTACCAGGAACAAAACATTTCCCCCTCTATAAGACACAATTGCTTAACAAGTAAGAGTAGTAACACACACACAAAACCTTTTTCTAGTTGGAAAAAAAATTATTTGTAGCTTGAAAGCAATTTGGATTCAAGCTGTAAATTATTTTTCAAACACAATACTAAATCTTGGTCTTTTAGAAAGAACAGTGCCCCGTTCCACAGCATGCTTCTTGAAGAAGTGTGGACAGTGGACACTTGCTAATTTAGTAGAGGATAAAAACGTTGCTTCAATTCCTTTCTCCTCCTATTTCTCTTTTTCTCCCTGCTCTTTTCTTCTTCTCCTTCCTCCACCTCTTCCCCCTCCCCATTCCTCCTCTTCCCAGCTAAATGTATAAACTGTCAGCTAAGCCTTAGTGCACAGTAGAAACACACATCACCAAGAGGACCTCATGCTATTGTTGCCTAACCCTGAGGGGTCAGACCAGTTACCAAAGGGTTTGACTAATTAAGTAGTCCTGTGGGTTAAGCAGCAAGGTTTCCCTTACAACGCTAATCTGAAATAAATGAAAAGGAACAAGGAATGGACTGGACGTGTGACTCTCAGGCTGTGCAGCCCAGGGTCTCTGTCTCTCCCCTGCTTTACCTCTTCCCTCCTTCCTTCCTTCCCTCCTTCCTTGAATGAAGTCACTGGCAAGGCTGGGTTAGGAGGTGCACTAGATGGATAACCAGGAATGATTCCATAAAAATTTTTTTTTAATTATAGAAACTTAAAGTTTAGAGCTTTAAAAGAAAAATCTTAAATCAGAAGATGGTCTGCTAGGAAGAAGGAAGCAGAGGAGTAAGGGGGAGACAGGAAGGGCAAGAGAAGATTGAAGATGCCACTGAAGAGGATGACAGGAGTGGGGGGAGAAGGGTAGGAAGGTGGGGGGTGAGCCAGCCATGCATACAGGTATAGAATGTCACAGTGAAACCCATTAATTTGTACAGTCAATATGATTGAATCATTGTAATTTTTAAAAAAGAAACCCCAAACTTCAGGATCTTAATCATGATGAAAAAACACAAAACAAAACCAAAACCAAACAAACAGAAACCGAGCTGAGAACACATGAACAGCTCAGGTTTCAGTAGGCACCACCCCCCAAATTAGACAGAAGCGATCTCTGAGAAGGTTCTGCTAGTCCTGTTACTTCTGACTTCACTCTCCCAAGCTAAGATTGAGCCACAGTGTTTTGACCATGGAATGACTTTTCTGTTCCATCTTAACCAAACCTTCCATCCTGACCATCGAATCTGATGAAACTGGAAAAAAGTGAAGTCAAAGGTTTCTTTTCCCTTTTACCAATGAGATTAAGAAACACATACTTTCTCCACTTTTATATTTTTGTCTGTTCTTGGAACTATAACACTGAGCCCTCACCTCATACTGGTGCCTGTGGTACTGTCACACAGATGGTAATTAGAAACCTCACCTCACTAGGAAACCAGCTCTGTTGCACTAACTGGTTACTCCAGGAGGTGCTGAGCCACTCCCCTCCCTCACCTCCCTGCTTGTTGGGGTGGGGGAGCTGTCTGGCCCTGGCGCCACACAAGGTATTAGGCTTTGGTTTGAACAGACCCGGAGGCTATAAAGTTTATTTTAAGAACACGTTGCCAGAGAGATCTAATAAATTCATTTGTAGCTTCAGGCAGGGCTTGAGAGAAATCTTGCTGCACCAGGTGGTTTTTTCCTTTCCCTAGAGGGTGACAGGGTGTGGATCTTCCTTAACTCTGCTCTCTGTTAAAGCAATCAGGCCTTCTATGAAAATGTTTTGTTTGCTTACATTTTCATTTCTATTGGAAATAGAGAAAATGATAGCAAATTAGTTCTGGGTTGCTTTTAAAAGAGACAAAAGGTAAGACTTCGGGGCTGGAGAGATGTCTCAGAGGTTAAGAGCACTCACTGCATGCTCTTCCAAAGGTCCTGAGTTCAATTCCCAGCAACCACATGGTGGCTCACAACCATCTATAATGAGATCTGGTGCACACCTGGTGTGCAGGTGTACATGCAAGCAAAACACTGTAGACTTAATAAATAAATAAATCTTTTTAAAAAAAATAGTGGGATTAGTTTACCTTAAAAAAAAAAAGGTAGACTTCATGAAAGTTAAAAATATACTCATGTATATCTTAATACTTTTATATTTGACATTGAAATGCTTAAATAGATAAGCCTATTAAAGGTGGACTAGAGCAGGCTCAAATTGCCAGAGATAATATATCTATCTTTAACAATGAAGCAACGGCTTTATAATCCACTGAAAACACACTTTGCTGGAGTGTGCTAAAACAGCCAGTGAGGAGAAATTGCCTATCATTCATCTTTACTCGAAAATATCTGATGTCTGTAGTTGCATTGTTCATCAACATAATTGTTTCTTCAACTTATTGACTCATCAGCAAGCCTAACTGAAAGAAAAAGAAATCCTTAGTTGCTTGCATGACAAGAATTAAGATAACTAAGTTAGCTTCGGGGCTGCAAATGCTCCTGAAATAGTGGGTGAGAGTTTACCTTGCAGTTACTTGTGTTTACCCTTCCTTTGCCCTTTTCAGGTGCACATTCAGGTGGATGTGCACCGGAATTCCTCATCATCCTGGGTGTGTATACCAGCAGGGAAGACTTTAGTTCTACTCAGGAGGTGACATGTGGCACAGCTAGTCAGGCTTGATTCACAAAGACTCTCAAAACCTAGTTGAGAAGCTGGAGACTGGTGGTTCTGCCATTTTTGTTGTTGCAAGGATGAAAATAAACACATTCCTTTTCATTTTAATTCCTTGTTTGTTTGGGGGGTAGGGCTGGGGCCTCGAGGAAGGGGCTGTGCTTAGAGAACAGAAGGAGCCCTGCAGGCTCAAACTTGAAGCTCCCACCCAGCTGTGGCCTGGTGGGTCCCTCCATCAGAGACAATTACCTCTCAGCCTCCTCAGCTTTGAGTAGCCTCCAAATCCCTTCCTGAAATTAGACACTCTGAGCTCTTTGTGTGTGTGTGTGTGTGTGTGTGTGTGTGTGTGTGTGTTTTGTTTTGTTTTGTTTTTGCAATTCCATCTGTGATTTTTAGAGATTTGCCACCATCCTCTGCTTTTCCATTAAGTTCTCGCTGCCCAGCTGTGTCACTGTTCATTAGAACCAAGGTCTTTGCCTACAGTGGAGGGACGATCACTCAACAATATTGCTTCTATCCCAAGGCATCAGTTTATGAATTCATTAACTTGAGCAGATTAAAGGGATGCTGGCTTGGCCTGAAATCCAATGTTGACCTGAACGAACTGATCAGATGACTAGGGGGAAGTGCGGGGAAAAGAATACTGGCCATTAGTATTAAGTCAACCCTGACACTGACTATACAGGGTTTAACCTGACTCCTGCTGAGCTCATGCACATTCATGTAGAAATCCCCTACCTGTGCAGCCACAGTGCACTGAATGGAGGGAATTGGTTAAACTCAGCTCAGACTTGAGGACCCTGCCGGTGCCTGGTGAGGAAGATGGACAGGTTGGAGACCATAGGCGGCATAACTGTAATGTGCATAGTAATGCTATGGATTCTGTCTGCCTTCAGCTTAAGATAGGTAGCCATGTGGAAGGTAGAATGCCCTTCAAACAGGAGCCCCGGTGACGTCAGCATCCCGGTGACGTCAGCATCCCACTGATGGTCAGGGAGGCAGGTGTTATGATTAATACAACATATAAGAAAATAAGATGAGAAGATAATAAGATGCCCGGCAGCGGATATTATATTATATGAGGCTTATTAAGTGAGTCTGGGGAGAGAAAGAAAGGGGAGGGTACCCCAGAAAGAAAGAAAGACAGCAACAGAGACAGGAAGAATAAGAGGGAGAGGAGAGAAAGGGAGGGGGGAGGAGGAGGGTAGAGAGAGGGAGGCAACAGGAGGGTTTGTCCTTTTATATGGCCCTGAGCAGGGCCACGCCCCTGAGCCAGGTAAGCAATGACATCACAGGTAGGCAGACAGGAGCAGAATCCTAACAGCAGGTGCTTCCTATCTGTCAACGCAGCACGCTTCCTGTCAGTGCACACTCCTGACCAGAAGCCACGGTGGGGATTGGTTCTAGGCTGAGTTCTTTCATGTCTCAAAAGAGCAACCAGTGATTTGTACTGAACAAAGACAGTGATTTTTTTTTCAATATTCACTGTATTAGGTTATATAAAATCTCTGTGAATTTTCATCAGTAAAAACTGGACGATTGTCCCTAGAGGAAATGCAGAGCTATGGTTTTCTAAGTTCATTCCATCAGCCTAAAGCTTCGTTTTAGCTGTACTTCTTCTGGACGACACCTTTTCTTGATGAGAGTTGGGCACCCACATTGTACACACACCCAAAGGACTGTAGCTGCGAGATGAGTAAAACTTAGCCAACACCCATATATTCTTTGGAGCTTTGGGTGCTAACACACACCACGTAATTCTACAGCATTTGTGGCAGTGTATAAGATGAAGCACTTCCAGAAAGGGCAAACTACATGGCACGCTATAGACTGGTACCCTTAGCTTCTAAGGGGGATACAGGGATGATTTTCAGTATCATCCTCACATCATTTGGCAACGGCTAATCTACAGTGTCCGCACAAGAACAGAATCCAGTGGGTGAGATGGCTCAGCGGGCATAAGGCCCATGCTGCCATGTCTGATGGCCTCAGTACAATCCGCAGAACCCACATGGCAGTGGAAGAAGACGCCCAACTCCTACAAGCTGTCTTCTGCTCACCACATTCAGAGTGTTTCAAGCTTGCACCACACAATAGCTAAATACATACTTTTGAAGAGGAATAGAGCATGAATTAAGAGGTATTTGAGCTGCATTTTAGCATTGCTCATGAGGCAGCACTGTGTCTCTGTGCCTCTCTTTGCTGTGATGGATACATTGTGCTGTTCCTGAAGGGGTGTGTGTGTGTGTGTGTGTGTGTGTGTGTGTGTGTGTGTGTGAGTGTGTGTGTGTTCCCGCACGCGCACAATGATGATCAACTGTACCCTTTTTTATATTTTATTTTATCTTACTTTATTTTTGAGACAGGGTTTCTCTGTGTAGCCTTGGCTGTCCTGCTCTTGCTTTGTAAAGCAGGCTGGCCTGGAGTTTACAGAGATCCACCTGCCTCTGCCTGGACCTCCCAAGTGCTGGGATTACAGGTGTGCGCACCACACCTGACCCCCAACAGACACATTCTGTACATGTTCTTTTAATGTGACTCTGATGCCTTGTTCTGTGCTGCCTCTTTCATGCAACATATGAAAGCGTAGGGTGGAGGTCAGACTACACAGAATGATAGGAGAAAATGATTTATGGATGACTGACTGTTGCATGTGACAGTAATTTTAATACCTTCGATTGAAATACACTAATTAACTAAGCTAAAATGAGCATTCAGTGTCTTAAGTAGTCTGTAAAATAATACAAAGTGCAGCCACTTCTTGGTCTGCCTCCCATTGGTCACAAAGGCTTTGGAGTCTAAGCTGTCCCGTCCATATCTGTGTCTTTGTCACCTCAGGATGAGCCAACTCCTGCTGCCCTCAAGTCAAGCCTTGGGTGACCCTCATCTACAGTGTCAGCTTCTTGTCTCTAATCCCCAACCACTTACATAGGAGAAAGAGTAAAAGTTAGTATTTGACAAATTCCCTGCGCTACCACAAAGCTGGATTTTTTTGTAGTTCTTTTTCCCGGATTTCTCATCCAGAAGCACATTCCTCTTTACTATCCTGAACATCCAAATACCACCTGACTTAGCATCTCTTCCTCCTGTTGACTCTGACCCCCTAAGTAAGGTAACCCCCCTCCCTGTACCCCACAGCTGCAGGGCAGCACCTCCATGTACCTGCCAGTATTGAGCTGGTGTGCTATGTCTCTGCACATGCATCACACCCCAGAGCTGAAGGCCAACTCCTGGGGTCCAGAGACCAGGTTGGCTTGCGTGCTTTACCAGGCAGTATTCAGTAAGCAGTAAGACCAGTTGGTGGTTTCTCCTGTGAGGAGCCAGTGCAGAGTTAGAGGTGAGCCTTGTCGCAGACAAGGTGACAGTGGTGTGAATCACCAACTCCAGTCTTGATGGTGACTGAATCGGACGTGCTTTTAAAGAATAAAAACCCTAAAATTTGCTTAAAAATAAAATCATACAACTTTGCCTATAAATCAGATAATAGTAGCTTATTCTTTTTCCAATATAAATGCCAGTTTCTAGGTGAGCACTCTTGGCCTGCATCCCCAGACCTTACAGTTGAGTCTTTGGGTTTAAAAGGTTAAATCCAGATTCTCTGTTAATTCATTATAGATGCACATTTGACTTCCAGAGAAGTCTCTAGATGGAACTTTGTTGCTGGAAAGTGAAGTTTATGTTAAAATAGCATTTTCCTCATAACTATTTTCTGTCTGAGGACAGATTCCTTATTAAAGCTAAATGTTTGGGCAACCACCCAGTCAGGGTTGTGGTGCACTGTGGTGTACACGGTTATAAAGTGTGCTTTGTCTTACGGGAAATCAGGAAGCCCGGTGTCTCTAGGAGGGGCCATTGAAGATCTGGGGTTTTTTGTTATTCTAAACTAACTATTGAGTTGGAACTGAAAGAGAAAATTGCAGAAGCCTAAAGGCCAGCTGGAAAAGTTCAAAGGGAGCCTCCTCTCCCAAGCTTTAATAGCTTTGGTGTCAGGGCTCCCGGACAAAACCTTTGGGAGTGTAGTTATCAGCTGTCAGGCACCTGTTGTGTAGATTTATGGCACAAGCCATAGGCCTTAATTTGCTTCCAGAGCTTCAGGCATCAAGCTGGCGGGCTCTACTTCAGAAAGGCAGCCAATCACGTGTAAATAAAATTTGTCTGAATTTTCAAGCTGGTTAATTTCATGTAAAATTTCACATTCAGCCTAGTTACAGCATTAATATGTCTTATTTCCATTTCCTGAGGCTAGAGGCGTTTACGTGGTAATTAACAAGCAAGGTTGATTTCCTTGATAGAACTGTTTACGGAAAACACAACCCAATTTTACAGGATCATACTCTTAACAAATGGAGTTTGGGTCAGCAAAGCTTAGTTCTGTTCATCCATGCATCTTGCTAGACAAATGGCCGCTGAGACATTACATGTTCTAACCCTAAGAATGACTCGCATGTCTCAGGAGAAGAGGATGTCCTCAGTCCTGATGTGACTTTATGTTCCAGGGCGTTTTCTGGGAAGAAGGGGAGTGGGGAATGGGGAAGAGGGTGGGAGGGGGCTGCGATAGGGATGTAAAGTGAATAAATAAATGAATTTTTAAAAATTTAGGTTTTATAGATGTGACTTCATGTTCTCTAGTTAAATTCCAGCTTTATAATAAATTCTAAATTACTATGATTATTAACCTGGGCCATCTCAGTATCTTACAAAAGCAAACACTCCTGATAGTGTTTCTGGTTTTCTTTGAATGAAATCTCAAAAATTCTGGGTGTACCTGTGAAAAGATTTGTCCAGCCACCTGAAATTCAGAACTGTGGATAAGCCTCTAATTTGCTACCTTTTCCAAAGTGGAAGACACTTTAGATGTATCTTTTAAAACAATATTTTTAAGTTAAAGGATTCAGTCCTGAAGAAAACGACAAGTCACACTTGCTTAGAAATTCATACAGGCTCCTCCTGTAACCAAGGCCGTAGAGTTCTACTCCACCCTGTGACCATTATTTTTCTAGCAATAAGCAAAATTAACTGCTTGCCTTCAGATCAGGATAGAGTGGGCAGAGACAGAGAATGATCAGTGAGGAAAAAAAAAAAATTCTATCTAGGAAATGAAACTATGTGGAAGATGCTGCAGAGCAAAACTAATCCAATAAAGAAGCTAGCAAGTGCCGGGCGTGGTGGCACACGCCTTTAATCACAGCACTCGGGAGGCAGAGGCAGGGGGATCGCTGTGAGTTCGAGGCCAGCCTGGTCTACAAAGTGAGTCCAGGACAGTCAAGGATACAGAGAAACCCTGTCTCAAAAACCAAAAAAAAAAAAAAAAAAAAAAAAAAAGAAGCTAGCAAGTGCTAAGGCTGGCTGGGGTGTCCTGATTTATTGGTGGTAGTGGTGGTGGGAGGAACAGAGACCCCCACCACACAATATCCTTCAACATATAGTATTTAGAAGAGATCACCATTTCTCGGATTAGTTCAGGAAAGAGCATCAAATTGTAAAACTAAATAAATACTGTCAAATTTGGAGAAATATACATTGCCAAGAAAAGCAGAAAAGTGAGGGTGTTAGACAGAGGCAGTACAGTGCGCAAGCCCCGCCCCCAAGTTCATGTACAAAGCAAAGAGGGGTTAGATGTGGCTGGATGCTTCTCTTCCTATTCAAGGGATGCCCCCCCCACACCCCCCAGTGCTGTTTCAGTCAGGTAGTTACTGCTTCCGTCTCCTCCTCCTTTCTCCTTATCAGAGCCTCAAACTCTCTCCTAGCTCTTCATAAACTATGTAGTAGGTTAGGTCAGGTTTTCTCTGCTGTAACTGAGGGCCTGAGATAACCATCATGATAAGAGGACAGTCAGCTTGGGTTTGTGTGAACAGTTGGCCCTCATCCTTTGGGCCTGTGGCAACACAGCGTGGTGGTGTTTCTAAACGCCCACATGGCGGCTCACAGCCACCTGTAAGCCCAGTTCCAAGGTAACTCAAGTTCCAGTTCCAAGAAACCCTCCTCTGGCCTCCACAGGCACCAGGGGTGTGTGTGTGTGTGTGTGTGTGTGTGTGTGTGTGTGTGTGTGTGTG
>OU015751.1:90257221-90280562 GCA_907169655.1 Acomys percivali | reverse complement strand
CCCCCCACCCAGCCCTTCCTGTGGTGAAGAGCCCTGAGCTGCTGCTCCCAACTTCTCTTAGGTTACTTTCCTTGCCAGTGTATACACCTTAGCCTGACATTGTGAAAAAGGAACGTTAACGGTCTTGTAATTTCACATTTTCCTGCCCCATGATTACAACCATGGTTTGTCTCGAAGTATTTGAGTTGGGGGGGCACGGGGGGTGGGTGGGAAATGGCTTTTTTGAGGCCTGGCATTTACAGAAACCTTTTAAAATTAAAATTCTGTCAGAAGCCAGACATGACTTTCTTTCATTTAAGCTAACAGCCGGCTTTATTTTGTCAATCCAAAAATTCTTAAACACTCTACAGAGATACAATCTGCTGAATTAATAAAGTGAAGACTCATATGCAAATCCCTGTGTTAAAAGACTAAGCATAATTAAAGAGGCAGAATCAAAACCAGAGGCATCCAGCATCCCAAACCTAACTAATTCTCTGCCTCGAGTCAAGTATGAAGCTCCCTAACAACTATGATTTTCATTTAAGAATATTTAATATTAATTGCATCTGCTTAATCTGTGGATAAATAATTAAACTGTCCTCTAGTCTGTAGCTTTGGGGCTATACTTCAATAATAACACTTTTCTCTTTTAAACACTACTATCACAACTTTAATACACTTAAGCTGCTCCATTAGTTTAAGCTGGAAGCTAGCTTTTGAGATTTAACTTGCCATTTAGTAAAATTGCTATCGTTTACCTTAAGGGATAAGACTTTAAACTTATTTCCGCCTTCCTAACTATAAGGTGAGAGTGTCTCTCTCTACCAGAGACATGCCTGAGTAATGGGTTTTTAAAACAAAGGAAACACTCTTGCGAACATGTACATCCACACACCCTGGACCTCACATATCCATAACTAGGCTATTAATATTCTCTGCATATATTTATAGCATTTAACTGAGTAGTTGTGACTTAGGGAAGGACTTTAAGTGATTGTGCATTTTACTACATACATGAGCATCTGCATTCACCTGCAAACACATACTCTCCGCTGCTCATTTATTTCATGTGAAGCCATACTCCCTGCTAACGTGGGCAATGTCAGTCAAATTCCTGCCCTGCCTGTCCGTATCTGTGGCCCTCTGCAGCACTGTCATCAGTCATGACCCTCTATCTTCCCCTCAAGACTAGGTCCAGTCCTCGGGTGCCTGTGGCATCCATGCTGCGGCAGGCTTGAGTGGCAAACGCCAGTGCGGGTGCCCCAGGACTCCCCTGAGAATTTGAAGATGGTCCTAAACACAGTAGCGGTACATTTCCAAGCTGTGCGGACAGCTGGTTCCTGCCTTGTCCCTTGGGAAGGGACCATCTGGAGGCAGTTTGACCATCAGAAGGGGCTTCTAGTCTAGAGTAGACACAGTTTGCTGCATGGAGACGTAGGGTGGCAAGGAGACGCTCAGGTTATTCACTAAGCTGTGGCGGAAGTGGAGAATGACTTTAATGTTCTGCTGTGAACGTGGACAGTGGCAACCTTCTAGACTAATAGATTCCCATGCTTACTGAACACATCAATGAATTCAATTTCCTTATAACTTGAAGCCTGTCGTTCAGAGAGGAAAACTAGAATAAAGGAAGGACAGACTTCTCAACAGTGTCAATAACCTCTCAGGTTCCAGGCGTCGTCCATGGCCCATGGGGGGGGGGGTGTGCCACACGGGAGAAGGCAGCTGCTTGGTCACGTGACTTCAGCCTCACTCATCACTTCCTATTCCTTTTCTGTCTGAGTTTGTCCCCCACAGAATTATTCTTTTTTTTTTTTTTTTAACATGGGAAGTCCTAGCTGGGAAGGGACTTAAGCACCATGGCACACTGAACTTCTTTTCTGGGTGAGAAGATTGAGAAGGCATTCCCTGGTCCCTGAGGAAGCCCGCCATGTGTATCTGTTTTGTTTGATTCTCGATGGCCTTGGCTGAGAGACTGGATTGCTCTGTGTGTGAAGGAGAGTCCCCTATGAAATTACATCTATTGGCAGCAACTGTCTTCCACAGAGAGAACCATCATCTCTGGGCTGGACTGTGAGCAGCAGCCATCTCTCTTGATTTCCAGAAGACAGGGGAACCTGAGGGGGCCATTTCAGGTCACTGTTATACCCTTTCACCACCCCACCTGCTTCCCACCCCCAAGTCTACAGGCAGGGTAAAATAACATTCAGAACACCAACCCACCCTTCTGTTGGGTGCCTTTCGTGAGCCCCGCAACACACCAAGGGCTTGGCAAGTTTATCTCGTTCTAAACTTACTACTCTTAATTCTGTGATTTTTGTGTCAGTTCATCAGTGATCTCTCTGGGGCTCAAGGAATTTACTCCCACTCAGCCCACCAGCCAATGAATATAAGGGGCAGTATTTAAGAAGTAAATGTATTAAGATGGATATGTGTTAATTACATGCATTTTCTCCCTCTTAACCCCACCCTCCTTCTACCTTGAGTTATCAGCTTTCATCATTTCATGCTACCAGAAAGGAAGTGAAATCCCAAATCCCAGTCAGTGTGCCTTTGCAAATGCAACAGTGGTACAGTTGCTCATGTAGGTCACAGCAGTAACTCCTAGCTTTTAAATATGTTTCCACTTTCAAACCTGGAATATATTAGCATCAGCAAATAAACCCACATGTCCTAAAAAAAACAAAACAAACAAGAAAACAAGAGCATTTTAGTCCTTGTATTATGTACTGGTATAGTCAAAGGTTTACTGAGCATCTTCTGTAGATGCCAGGGATTCTGCTAAGTGCTGGAGATGCAGGCGAGACTGTGCAGGTACCTGGTAACCTTGTGCTCTTGTGACCGCATCCCATCAGCTGATAGTATAGAGTGCTGCATGCCATGATAAATACTGAGCCATAGAAGGTCCATCTAACCCATTTAAAAGTGTGTTAGAGATTTATTTCCTTTTTTTTTTTTTATATGTGTGGGTGGGTGGCTTCCATGCATAAACATCACTTCCATGCAGTGCCCATGGAAGCCATAAGAGGGCGTCAGATCCTCGGGAACCTGGGTTACAGACGTTGGACTGAGAACTGAACCCAAGTCCTCCACAAGAGCAGCCAGTACTCTTAACAGCGCTGAGCCATCGCTCCAGCCTTAACCCAGGTTTGAGAGGTTTTTCAGGATAATGATTCTTAGTTTTCTGTCTGTTAAGTCCTATATCTCAAACAATACCACTGTTTCTTACTCTTAGAAACACACACAAAAAAATAACTGGTAGTTAACACTTTTGTTTCTATTAAAGGAAAATATGTACAAGCTAAAGTTTTTTTTTTAAAAAATAGGTCCTATTCTCTTTTTACTTCATAATCTCTAGTCATAATAAAATGAATTTTAGGTATATTTACTTAGAGAACACATTTTTATATAATTATTTTGCTTATTACACCTGAAATGCCTGTAAACTTATATTGATCAGGTCACTTTGATATTTCCCTGATTATATAATCATGAACAAGTAGATCAACTATTTGGTCTCTATAAATATTTTTGGTGGAATCAAATTGAGTTACTGCCTAATATTGTAAAGACATAAGCATGGTTATAAGGATGGCTCAGCAGCTAAGAGTACTTACTGCTCTTGCAGAGGACCTGGTTCAATTCCCAGCACCCACACAGTGGCTCACAATCACCTGTATCTCCAGCTCCAGGGACTCTGATGCCTGCTTCTGGCACCCATGGGCTCTTGCATGCATGTGGTGCACATATGTATGTGCCAGCAAAACATTCATACTTGGTTAAGAACAAGTCACTTTAACCACAACATTCAAAAGTTAATTTTTGGACGTTCTACTGTCCTCATAGGAACTTGTATCATATTGTATATGAGTTAGGCTCACTGTTTTTATCTGTGTCGTTCCCAAACTCCTTTTTAAAATGATCTGCATTAACTTGGTCCACTTTAGAAGGAAAACAAAAAACAAAGTATAAGAGAAACGTCAAAGTTCAAACATCAACGGCAGTATTCAGACACGTCTGTACTGCGTACACTGGTTGGCTAGTCTAAAAGGGCTTCAGTGGCCTGAGGACTACCGGAACGCCTTTTGGGTTGTTTTTCAAACACACCAGATCCTCTCAAGGCGGGGGACACTCAGTGCTTTCATCCACGCCCCAAGTTCTCTTCAGCTATTGTGACAGAGTTTTAGAAGATAATTTGTTCTGTCGTGTTTTTTGTAATTTTTTTTCATCTATACAGTGTAGTGAAGAGAAAGAACAGGAGGAATATTGTCTCTCAACCATGGCTACAACTTTATTTCTAAGACCTGAAGGCACTTCCCCCCCGCTAAGTTGTAGTAGCATAGTCAAAACTTACAAATAAAAACTGCGGTGACAAAGCAGAGGGCTCGCTGTGGTGCATAGTCATGCCGGTGAGTAGAGGATACACTCACTCTATCCATGTTTATCTTTCAGAGTAAAAAAGTTTTCACATTGCTGGGCGTGGTGGCACATACCTTTAATCCCAGCACTCGGGAGGCAGAGACAGGTGGATCACTGTGAGTTCGAGGCCAGCCTGATCTACAAAGTGAGTCTAGGACTCACAGAGAAGCTCTGTCTTGAAAAACCAAAAAAAAAAAAAAAAAAAAGTGTTCACATTTGCCTGAACGTGGGAAAATAGTTCACATTTATTGTCAGAAGGATAATTCAGTACAGTCATTAAGAGTGGAGCAGAAAACCAAGATGCGAAGCCTAGACTTTCTGCTTTTTTTCTCTACAAACCTGAAACCAACCATAAGTAATGAGTGCTGATCTTTCAGTTGTTTGTAATCCTCCCGAATAGCCATTCTAGTGCTTGAGAGCATGGCCCTGCAGTTGGTCTTTCTCCTCCTGGCTTCTGGTCACTTCTTGAGAATGCATTGATCCCACAGGTAGCCCTCACTTCTTCCTTTGTGGGGACTCTTAAGGTTTCAACCTGTTGAGTGGATAGGATTTCACATAGGCACTTTTATGACATATGCCTTTGTATGTTCTCTGTCTATACTAATGCATGTTGGTCATGTTATTGGAAAGAAAATGTATAGGAAATTGTCATCTCTTAAAGGAATACTGTGACCCTATAAGACAGTATGTCATGACCCTCAGCCATAACATTATTTTCATTGCTACTTCATAACTGAAATTTTACTACTGTTATGAATTATAGTGTAAATATCTGATATACAGGATATCTGATATGTGGCCCCTGTTGAAAGGGCTGTTTGGCCCCAAAGGGATCACGACCCATGGTTGAGAACCCCTGCTCTAGCTACTTGCTTCTAGCTCTCATTTAATCTTTTTCCTCCTCCTTGCCTTTTCCCCACCTTGCCACGATGTAAACCTCTTTTTCTTGATGTCAGGCTAGCTTTCACTCCTGTGTTAGCAGTGTCCCTCTCACTCAGCATAGCTTCCTTTGGGGAGAATGCTGGGCAACCCACGGTGGTTATGAACATGAGTGTTGAGATGGCTTGTGTGAGTTCAGATCCACTGTCAGCACCTCCCCACTTGACCTGCAGTAGGTTATTTGACCTCTCTGTGTGTCTTGTATCCTCACAGCAAAAAAATGTCAACCCAAAGGTTCTTACCTCAAAAGTTACTGCACAGATAACGCCAGTCAATACAGGTGGAGTGTTTAAACTATAATAATAATAATAATAATAATAATAATAATAATAATAATAATAGCAGCACTCTGTAGGTATTAGCCAACAGCAAGACTGGTGCAAGAACAGTGTTCTTAAACACACCATTCATAAAAAGCTGTGCTTACTTGAGGCTGCCTGTGCACACCGTTCCACTGTATAAGTAAAGTGAAGTGGAAAAATCATGTTAATCTAAATGGCAGCCACAGAAACCATCTGTTCTCTTTCTGATATCCTTTTATAGTTTCTGCCACAGGTTACATACTTCTGTTAAAAGTTAGGTCAACAGAAGACCTGAACTTGATATGGGCCTATTTACCTCCTGTCAGATCAAATGGTGGAGTGAACTCCAGGTCTGAGGCCACTGGCCGGACACCCAGCTTTCTTCTTTATTTACAGTTCAAGCCCAGGGGCCCTGGGAAGAAGTTCTGATGTGCATGGGTCACAGGGTGCCTAAGGAACCAAATCTTAAGTCCTCCAGGCTTAAATCTTAGAGGTGCTGCTGAATTACAGCCCCTCACGTGCAACATACTTCCTTAAAACGTCCCAGGACAACAGTTTGCAGTGCAGAAAAAAAAAAGTTGTGTGTGATTAACCCTGGCTTAATCAGCCCTGGCTTTTGTAACAAAATATCACAGATTGAGTGACTTTCATAAGACAGAAAATAGTATCTGTCTGTTCCTCACCTCACCGTTGTGGAGGATTAAGACTCTGAGCTCAAGGTACAGCGCTGGGAGTAGACAGATTGCTGAGTGTGTCTGGGACCCCGGACTCCATCTCTAGCAAGACTAAAATCGAACACGCACCGAGCTTGGGCTAGTATACTCAGTTCTTGATGAGGGCCCTCCTGGCTCACAGACATTCACCTCCCGGGTATGTCCTCAGTGCATCACTCAGCGGTCCTTAACTATGGGTGAAGAAAGAGCTCTGCATTGCTTTTATAAGACCTTTAATCCCTTATGGGGCCTGCACACTCAGGAGCTGCCCTAAACCTACATGCCTCTCAAAGGCCCATCTCCTCCACCATCACATTCAACACAGGGATTTAGAGGCACAGAAGCATTAGCACGTGATGTGCGTTCGGAAACATTTCATACGAAGGCCACAGTGAGTGTCTTGAAGTCAGAGCCCTCCCCCCTTCGCCAATCGAATTCCCATGAGTTCATGGAAAGGGGTCCCCGAGATTCACTTGGCATTTTAATGTTCCCTGCCACTTTAGGTGGTTTTGCACTAAAATCAGGATGATGGTTATGCTAAAATTTTGTATTTGGTAAAGTCGTACTTGATAATTATAGCTGCAGTTCTTAACCATTGTAAAAACTTGCCTTAAAAATCAACCAGTGAAGACGGTTTCTCAGTTTGCCACTTTGATCCACTCTAGAGCAGGACTGATCTGAGCAACGCCCTCATCCCATGGGAGCCATCCCTTCAGGATGGCGATG
This sequence comes from Acomys percivali, assembly GCA_907169655.1. Taxonomy (NCBI): domain Eukaryota; kingdom Metazoa; phylum Chordata; class Mammalia; order Rodentia; family Muridae; genus Acomys; species Acomys percivali. Next base: position 90,273,481 of record OU015751.1, on the reverse strand, counting down.
GACTACGTACAGATTGTGGGTGGGGATAACCAAATTCTGAGTCTGACCTCAGCTCTCCGCTTATTAGATTCCTCAGCTGTATTTGGAACAGTTACCCCTCCACTTCGTCTTAACACATGCAATGCATCACAGCCCTTCTGAGCCACCAGCTTCTGGTCTTTTTAATCCCTGCTCTGTTGTCTTCAGCTTCAATCGCTCTATCTGTGACCGGTCTCTGGCTGGTGGCTGCGCAGCTCTCATACCTGTATGTTTTCCAGTCTGACCTCTCCACTGAAATCCAAGATGGTGAACCTGAAAGGCCACTTAGACCTTTCCAGTTAGCACACCCAAAATGTAACCCCAGGTTTCTCAAATCTGACCTCCATATAGTGTTCCCCTCCTTTTAAAAATGGCAGCTTTATCTGTAAAAGACTGACCAAGGTTGCATTTGAGTCATCCTGGGTCCCTTGGCTTCTCTCACATACCATTTCATCCAGAGAACTCCTATGAGTCTCTGTTTATGAGACACCCGCTTCACAGCCACACTGTATCAACTCTCCTTATCTCCTGGTCCTTGTCACCTGTATGCTCCTGCCTGGATGGTGACAAACTCTTAAAACCAGGGCCTTCGTTTCAGCTTGTCCTGCGTCATGCCTGTCACACAGCAGCTGGAACTTAAGCTCATAAAACACATCAGAGCCCAGCGTCGCCACCAATGTCCAATGCCTTTGAATGATTTCACTTGGGGATCCTGAATGTGCAAACAGAACTACCTGTGACCCAGCTGGGGCGGTGGTGGCTCACACCTTTAATCACAGCCCTCGGGAGGCAGAGGCAGGTGGATCTTGCTGAGTTCAAGGCCAGCCTGGTCTACAAAGAGAGTTCCACGACAGCCGAGGCTACACAGAGAAACCCTGTCTTGAAAAGCCACCACTACCACCACCAACAACAACAGCAAAGCTGTGACCCACTCTTTACAGCAGCCAGAAAACCAGACCTACAATGGAGACCCAACATGGTCAGCACATGAGCTTTCCTAATTTTTGTCCCTGATTCTAATTCTGGACCTGAAAAGCCGAGCTGTGCACAGCCCTGTCGGAGGTCCTCCTCCTCGCTTGCATGGGACAGCTTTCCTATGCATTAGCCTCCATCAGGGTGTTCCCAAGCCTTCCTTTCTTTCCCACCATTACATGTCCCCATGCCTTTGCCTGCTTTCAACTCTGACTAAGCACAGGTGAAGGGCTGGGGATGTTGGTCCACAGTGGATTCGATGCCAACTCCTCTGCCTAGTGTTTTGTTGACTTAACCCAAGCCAAAGTCATTTGGAAAGAGTGAGCCTCATCTGAGGAAATACTCCCATCAGATTGGCCTGTGGGCAAGATTATGATTCATTTATTGATTTATGAACAATGAAGGTGACCCTACTCCATTGAGGGTCCTGGTCAGGTGATCCTGACCTGGATAACAAAGCTGCCTGAGCAAGCCATGGGAGGAAGCCAGTAAGCAACACTTCTCTGTGGCCTCGGCTTCAGTTCCTGCCTCCAGGCTCCCATCTTGAGTTCCTGCCCTGACTTCCCTCAGTGATGGAGTGTGACCTGGGCGTTGTGAGCTGCAACAAACCCCTTCCTCCTCAAGTCGCTTTCGGCCATTATCACAGCAATAGAACTCCTAACTAAGGCACTGACTAGTCACAGAGCACTGTAGAAAAAGGAAACCACAGGGTAAAAGCGGTCAGACTTCATTATGCTAATGAGCTATAACATTTTATTAGCCTCATCCCATTGGGTGGACTCCCTTATTTCTGCATCCTAATCAGAGTGGAGACAGAAGTCTTCCCAGCAGTTGAAGTGGCTGTGTCATCTGCACGCCCATCCCACCATCCCCTCTCCCTCCTGGCCCATGGTGCTCTGAGCACACTATTCTGCCTGCTCCTTGGCCACCCTCAGCACTTCCTGCTCTTGGGCTCTTTTCACAAGCAATCCCTTTGTCTGGAATTCCCTGCTCTTCACTTGGGTTTCTCATGACCTACTCCCCACCCTAGCTCGATTTTCCAGGAATACTTCCTGTGACTTTCCTAAGTATTGTGCACCACCCAGCAAGCTCATCCCCAGACACTTGGTTTTCCTTCTGTCCCATCGCCACCAATATCTTGGCATATCTTCAGATGTATTTGATTATGTTCTTCGGGCTTCCCATCTCCCAATAGAAAGGAAACTCCATGAGGGCACAAGTTGCATTTACTTCTGCATCTGTCATGCCTAGTATAGTGCCTGGCAAGTTGAAATCAGTGTTTGATAAATGAATAATTCATTATAAGATGGGAGTATTCTAAAAATGAATCTATCAGACAGTCTTGAAAGAAAACAAATGACATTGGAAAAAATGGTCATTTCAAAAGCACTTCATCCCTTTATTGCTTTGCAAAGGTCAAAGGTCAAGGTAGAATTGAAGCCCAGGCATGTAAAGGGCCCCACCCCCCCAGGGCAGTGAGGGTCAGTGCCTGACTACCTCTAGGTAGAAGAGGGTTACATATACCTCTGGATATCTGAGAGTTGATGGAAAAATGAACTCCAGAATTCACTAGTTCTTAATTCTTTTAAATCTTCATTTATGTGTATCTATATCTTTGCATTGTGTATGCATCTGTGTGGGAGGCCAACTATCAGATCCCCCGAAGCTGGAGTTATAGGATTCTATGAACCACCTTACATGGGTGTTAGGAACTGAATCCTGGTCCTTCTGCAAGAGAGCAAGAGCTCTTAAACAGTGAACCATTTCTGGTTCTTGTCCCAGAAGCCCCTTCCTGCAGGCTCTTCCCTTTTGGCTGACCCATCCAGAGGCCTCAGCATCTGGAAAACCTCCACAGGGGCTCTCACCCTTCCCACCCTCGGCCACAGGGCAGGGTGGGTTGTACATCGTAATCGTGCAGACTATTCTAGAGTCTTTTATAGCCACAGAAGAATTGTGCTTAATGTTTCAAAGATAATCAGGAAGTGTTTTCTGTGTGGATGTTAAGACTTTCAGAGAAACACCAGAATCTGTTTTGGGTTTATAATGTCAAACTATTGAACTAAATAATCGTGAAAGTTTTACACAGTATATCTATTTTTAACAGTTTAATTATGCTATTTATATTACTTAATGTACCTTTCATCTATGTTGAAAATGAATTGTTCAGACTTATAATGTTATATAAACATAGTTTTTATGTCACAAGTAATTGCTATCCTGCTAGGAAAGAAAAAATCCTCTACAGAGGTATTCTTATAGCTGCTAAAGATGAAACAGTTGAAGAATATATTGTTAACACTTTTAATCATGGATCATCCAAAAGGAAGCCCTTTCAATAGAGTAGGCAGTACACAGTCTGGGTTCCAGTCCTGGCTGCTGAGTGACTTGGGAGCCAGGTTCAACCATATGGCCCCGAGGTCCTGTAGAGCTGGGTATTTCCACCTCTAGGGTTATGCCAGGGAAGGTGCCATGCTTTCACAAGAGGGAAGAGGCGGCTTGCAAAGAACTGTGCGGTGGTATTTACCGAGAAGGAAGAGGTGACTGTAGATAGAAGCTGTGCTGAGTTTTGCCTACCTATTCCTCCCTTCCTCCATCCTTATCCAGATACTGTTATTCTTAAAAAAAAAAAAAAAAATCAACTACTAGGGAAATTTTAAGTTTCCGATGTAAGAAATTGAGACCAAAAGAGAAAAGCAAAGAAAAAAATGATAGCAACTGTAATTGTGTTTTCTCTTTAGAATCGACTGTGTTCGTTCCCCAGTCTGAGTACTCGGTTGAAGAGGATGTGGGGGAGCTGTTCATTCCTATCAGGAGGAGTGGAGACATCAGCCAGGAGCTGATGGTCATCTGCTACACACGACAAGGTAACTCCATCACTTAGCCAAGGACACAGCCTCTAGTGTGCCCATCCGCCTGTCCGTCTGGTGGGGCCTGAAGGGTGGGCTTTGTTGTGCTTTTTCATAGACACTGAGGCATCCCCTAAGAACTGTGCTTGTGCGTTGTATCTCTAGGAGCTTCTTTGAGCTGGTCTGGCAGGAAGCTGCTGCTGCTTCCCTCAGGCTTTGATCTCTTAGTCTACTTTAAGGTTGCAGGGAACTGAGGCTCACCCAAACTTCTCAAGTCAAAGAGGGTTGCGTAGAGGTGGGATCTGGTCTGTGATGCAGCCTCTTAGGAGTCTCAGCCAGCCTGAGCTGTCTCGACATCCCACAGCCTCAGCAGCTGCTCGGTGGCTTCCCTGCAGTGCCAAAGCCTGTGAGTTTGAGCCTTAGCACAACAAAAAGAGAAAGAAAGGGCCAAGGGCCAAGGTAATCCATGTTTGCGGAAGAGACACTAATTTAAAGCTGGTTTGGCTGGTGAGAGCAGGGTCCCAATAGCTTTCCTCTGTTGTGTATTAGGAAAAAGACCAGGCATCGCATCAGGTTCTATGAGATGATAAACAGAAAAAACAAAAAACAACAACAACAACAACAAAAAAAAAAACACTGTAGGGTTGAATCAAAAACCAAAATTGAAACTTTTTGTACCTTTTATATGTGATTGTAGAACCTTTTTAAACAGAAGGCGATGCGGGCAATAAGAGGCAAAGCATTATCAACTGGAAACGGATCTAAGGTTCTCTGAGATTTTCCTAAACGTGCCTCCTTAGAGAATACAAAGAAGTGGGTTAATGGCTAAGTAACCATGTGAGGGGTAGATGCGAATTTCCATTGGAAATGAAAAGATTTTCTCTGAGCATATGGCTTCTGACATGATTAGTGCTAAAGTGGCCAGGATAACTAACCCATTGTGTTGATGTTTGGCAAACTCCAGAGAGAGAGAGAGAGAGAGAGAGACATGGATTTAGACATCTTCTTGAAGTGCATCGAGGCTTTCGTAAGCACTAAACTCTATTTTAAAATGCTCTCAGCATTAAAAAAAACAAAAAACAAAAAAAAAAAACAAAAAAAAACAGCAAACAAGTATTTAACAATGTAAAACTAGTAATAACCATTGCAAACAATTCAGAGTACTTTGCTTTGAACGTCCCATAAAAGGTGAATTTTCATAAGACAAAGATAAGATTAACATATAAAAGTCATTAACATACCAAACCATTTTCTAGAGAAAACAGTAGAAAAGGAAAAGTCCCATATGCTGTTGTCATGTCAGGCTTTCATGAAAGTTCCCATTAATATGTACAGAGTGCCAGAACTAGTGTGTTGACTTCTGAACACCTCACATCCCAAAAGCCTAAAACCCAGTAGATGCATGGAAGGTCCGAGACACACATAGAAAGCATATGGCCTTAGCCTGGATGTGGGAAACTTTTAAATAGTAGGAGGTATCACTCTGCCCTGTGGTGTTGATCTGAAAGCCTGTTGGAGAGACTGCGGGGGGGAAAAACACTGGAAAGCCAGCATTTGCAGTTTGTGAAGTGGTTCTGAATGAGACCTTGAAATGATACAAATTGCAAGTCTGTAGTTGCAACTGCAGTTCTGGAGTGTTGCTGTATAATAGTTCCAAAATTTGAACAGCTCTTTCCAAAAGCTGTTTTCATGTTCAATATGTAACTGTTGCGCTGAAGCCCTTTGGGTTCTCTTGGCCCCTAGGGACAGCGACCAGTACCGTGCGGACATCCGTGCTGTCCTACTCTGACTACATCTCCAGGCCTGAGGACCACAGCAGCGTGGTCCGCTTTGACAAAGATGAACGTGAGAAAATGTGCCGTGTAGTGATAATTGATGACTCCCTGTATGAGGAGGAGGAGACTTTCCAGGTCCTTTTGAGCATGCCCATGGGTGGGAGGATCGGCGAAAAGTTTCCAGGAGCCACGGTGACCATCCTCACAGACAAGGATGATGGTGAGTTCTAATGTAGCTTCCCTGGGCGCCAACACTAGGCATGACTCTCTGATTAGAAGAAAGTGGAAATCAAATAGAATTGGGGGTGCGTATTGATTCCCTTCTGGATTTTATATTGATTAGGGTTCGATCATTCCTCTTTCCGGAATGTTTCCTGACATGGAGGTCACTTCCACGTCCAGTTTCCTCTCTCTTGGCCCTCTTACAGTGCAACTTAGCAGCGAATGGTTATATCAATTTCCATGGTGAAGAATTAGCAGCACTTTAATAAGCTCCGTTGATTCCTTTCTTTTGTGTAACTCTAATCCAAGTTTTTTTTTTTAATCTATTTTCCAAAGAAACCCATAAAAACTCTGTTGAATGAATCATTGGGAGGGTAACAAATATATGGAAAGTTCAGTCTCAAGACAGGAGGAGTTGACATACTAGACCGCCGTTCCCCAGGGAAACCAAGTCACTGTGAAGGAACACCTTCTGGAGGCAGTTTGTGGGGTCCTGTCAGGAGGGAGAGGGGCGCGGGAAAGTTTGCAAATGACCTTGTGACTCACGGAAGCCAAGGGCAGAGGTGAACCACACCATTTTCCACGTGGCGGATCAAAGAAAAGGCTGAGCCTCCTTCTAGCTGTTGGAGCGACTGCAGGACAGTCAAAGGCCCAAGTCATCTTCAAACTCAGGAAACTGGAAACAGTCTGGCCCGAAAGGTCTTTATAATTAAGATGAACAAAGCGTGAGATGAAGCCGGTCGGGTGTGCCTCCAGCCTGTGCTCTGTGCAGCCTTTATTTTGTCCTCTAAGAGCCCTGTGAGCTACTGGATGATGCCTTTCTGCTGCTGGAAAGGGTTAAAACACTGACCACAAATTCAGGAGTGACTTTTGACAAGAAAGCATAGAAGTTTAGGTAGCACTTTTGCGTTAAAAAAAAAAAAGTGTTCCTTCAGTGCTTCAAGTAATAAAGTGTTCTGTATTTAGCTATTTTTAATGGGGGAGCGCCTGAGTACAGGTGCCCCAAGGAGGCAGGAAGTGGTGGTCGGGTTCCCCTGGAGCTGCCGTTCCAGATGTGAAATATGAGCAGCACATGTGGGTGCTGGGAGCTGAACTGGGATCCTCTGCCAAAGCAAGATGCATCGTAACTGTTGAGCCATCTCCTCAGTGAGGATCTTTATTTAAACCAAGTATACCAATTCAATTCAAATTGAACCACTCTTAGCAAACCAGGTTTTTGTTTATTTGTTTGTTTTTTATTTTTTCGAGGTAGTTTCTCTGTGTAGCCTTGATTGTCCTAGACTTGCTTTGTAGACTAGGCTGACCTCAAAATAACAGAGATCCACCTGCCTCTGCCTCCCAAGTGCTGGGATTACAGGCATGTGCCACTGTGCCCAGCTAAGAACCAGCATTTTAAATGTCCAAAATAAGCCTAAGAACTTGGCGTTAAATTCCCATTTACCATCTAGAGGGCTCTTTTTCTTGCCATGTCTATAATAGTTTAGGTGGAGCAGGGTTTAACTTAAAAAATAGAAAGCATAACTGATACCACCCTGCCTCCTTTTTCCCCCCTTTTCTTTAATCTTATATACATTAGCGTAGGATCCAACTGAGGGATGGCAGCCAGTTTTTTAAAGAAAGGGCCAAATTCAATTAAAGTAATAACAAACATATCCATATTAAGTATGCCTAAGTTAAAATGCTATTTACAGTAAAGGATGAGTTTGTAATTGCTCAGAATATCCTTGAGTTGGATTCATCACTACACTCACACTGTTAATGGTACCAAGTCAGTGAAAGCTAAAGGGGCTGGCCACAGCGTGGGTGACTAAAGGGTAGAACTCAAGAGTTTTCCTCTTCTCCGGACAAGACACAGCACCCTTCACACCAAAATGAAACAAAGTAGAACAGAATAAGCAAAATGCCTGGCCATTTAGGAAAGTCTAGGCATGTGGTGAATACTAAATACAAAGCTAGTATCACTCGTAATGGACCTAGAGGCACTTGACACAGGCCAGAAACTCCCAAGATTTAAGACGTGTTTGTACGGGATGGGGCGGTTAAATGAGAATAACGTGCAGTGAGATTCAAAATGGCAGAGAGGGAGAATAAGAAAGCGGGGTGTAGTTAAACACTCTGGTACTCTGTCAGTCAGGACTCGTGAAACCCTGGAAGATGAAAAGGATTTTGATGAACAGAGAACAAGGCTAATTATGATTTGACTTCACAGCTAAGTTGCATGAGAAGACTGGGTCATGGAGCACTGAGGAACCCAGTGGACCAGGATGCCATTTTGTTGTTGTTGTTTTTGTTTTGTTTTGTTTTCAATACAGGGTTTCTCTATGTAGCCTTGGATATCGTGGACTTGCTTTGTAGACCAGGCTGTAGGATGCCATGTTTTAAGAAAGCTTTGTGTGAAGAGCTACAGGCAGTAATGGCGGCTGAGAGCGGGAGACTCCCTTCTCCCGGGATGGCCCCCCCATAGGTTATCCAGTCTCCAGCATCAGCCATAGACACAGCTACATACTACTAACACCAAATGGACTCAGCAAGCTACATGTGTGTATGTATATATACATATTATATATACATATATATACATATATATATTATATATATACATATAATATATGTAACAATAAAATTAAAGATAAAATGATGGTTTTTAGAGATGGTCTTGGGGGGATATAGAAAGAGATGGAAGGAGATAGGGAGGGATGGAGATGATGTAAATATGACAGGTATAAAGTTCCTCACAGTAAAAATTAAATTTAAAAAAGAGATGCGTTATGCCCAGTTTCACAGTCAGGGTCCTGAGCTCTGCATACACGTTTGCTCCGGTCTGTTCAGTGGTGCTTGGACTTCTGAGCAAAGGCTTGTTTTTCTCACTTGACACACGATGTCACTTGGGTGTCTCAGCCTACGGCATTTTGTGGAAATTGGGTAACATGAACTGTAGGAAAGTACATTAAAAATTGGTTCAATAGAAGGAGGTGAGCTTTGAGGGAAGCAAGTCTGAGAAGAAGGGCTTGATGCACCTCCAGATGCCTTGAAGAAGCATATGGTCTGAGTTATTGGACATAGACCAGGAAGAAGTTTTTTAACAAGATTGTGAAATGATCTGAGTAAGGTTTTGAGGTTACTAACTAGAGAGCAACGGGAAGCAGAATGTTAAAAACAGCAACAAAAGCAAACCCCAAGATGACTAGGCCCCTCCCCATGTAAGAAGGAAGGATGAGAAGAATTAAAAATGTTTGTATCTAGAATGTGTGTGAATGGTTCCAAGGATAGGCTTATGATAGGAATTTAGGACAACCAACTTGGGAAAAGAGGTTGAAAGAACACGAGATGAGAAATTCTCTTTACTTTTTTTAATTAAAAAATTTTTAAATTATATGTATGGGTATTTTTGCTTGCATGTATGTCTATGTATCACATACATGCATGGCTGAAGAGGGTGTCTGGATCCCCTGGAACTTGAGTTACAGATGGTTGTGAGCCATCATGTGGTGGTAGAAGTGGAACCCAGGCCCTGTGGGGGTGAGAGGGCAATTCTGTAAAGGGGCCACAGAGGAGGAGGTGGGGGAGACGGATGTAGAGGAGGCAGAGGGAAAGGGTCTAGAGAAGTAGGCATCTGGGTTTGGCCGCTGGAGGACCTGCGCTCCTGGATCGCCAAGTCCTATCTCTCTGTTTTTAATTCTGGTCCTCACTCTAGCAGTCAACAGGCTGTCAGTAAAAGGGAAGTCCCCAGTGGAGGAGGGTTACTGGTTAAAATAAGGGAAATATGTCAGGGTCAGAGACTGATAGAGTAGGGTCTGTAGCACTTGAGGATACCTTTGATTCAGCCCCCAAAAGACCTTGCTGCTTGGGAGGTCCTCTCATCTTTCCGAATCTGTAGGATGCAACTCACTGCTCACCACAGGAGACACACTAACATTCTTTCCCACTGTACACTCAGCAAGCTTGGCAAGCGGCCTCTTGGATCCCTTCTGTGAGTTGCCTGAAAACATTTCACCAGGATTACCAGAAAAGGAAAAGACGCCAGAGTTTTTTATGAGAATGGCTAAGCGGTTTAAATAATTTACATGGAGCAGTGACTTTCTTACCCACAAAGAAAGTCAGCCCAGGAACCGTGCGCAGGCACAGAACCAGTTTGCCCAGTGTGAGCTCTTAGCATCATAGAGCTTGTGTGTACAGGCACAGGATCTGCTGGGGAGGCCCAAGCTATGGCATAAAGCTGTATGCAGTGTGGACGCCTGTCTTCATTTTCCAGGGTTTTAACTGAAGGGTGTGGCTCAATAGTAGAACACTTTTGGCCTACTATGTAAAAGGCCCTGGATTCCATCCCACTACTACAAAAATACCGCTTTATTTTCCAGTGTTTCAGAAACAACACCTAGCCACTGCTAACAGGAGCACCCTCCTAGGTTCCTGAATTCTTTCATGTAACACACAGACATTCTGAAGAAGACATGGCATGCCTTTGTGGTGTCGTTTTGAGTGCAGTTCAATAGCTCACTTAAGGAGAACAGTCTTTGAGCTTCCAGCCAGTATGGCTACAACACCCAACACACATGGCAACCCGCTCCGTGACCTACTGGCAGTGAGTAGATTGACCATGCACATTTGCCCGCTGATCCTACTGTAAGATCCAAATGATTTGGGGCGCCCTAGCAGTGAACTTTGCCAAGTGAAGCTACATGCTCTTCTGTATGTCTCCAGCCCCTCCCTCCCCCCTCTGAATAACTGACGTGTTGTAGGTGTTTGAGTAAGTCACAAATAAGCCACCCTGGCTCCCTCTGCCAATTGTAACCCCTCTGTGGTCCTCGGGAGACTGTGTTAGTGCTGTCTGTTGAGCAGAAGCTGCTGTCTTCAGTGTTGGCTTAGGCCCTTGTCAGAGTCTTCTGGACAAATAATGCTTTGTTTGTTTTGTACTTTTCATAGTGACAGCGTCTGCCTGAGACCCATCTCTTCAAACAGGAGAGCAGTTTCTGGCTACATTGATCTTGCAGACCCGTGGCTTATGAGTACCAAAACCCTGGAAGCAGACCACTGAACGTCTATCCTTAAGATCTCAGACAATGATGCATTATATCTCAGTGCTAGAAATCACATACATCTCAGAAGGCACTTTTCAAACACCAGATTTTAAAGTTTGTAAACATAGAACTAGTGAGGAAAAGGTTTACTTTCTTGTGTGTGTGTGTGTGTGTGTGTGTGTGAGTGTGTGTGTGTGTGTGTGTGTGTGAGTGTGTGTGTGTGTGTGTGTGTGTGTGTGTGTGTGTGTGCGTGAGACACACCTGGTGCCCACAGAGGTCAGAAGAGGGCATCAGATCCTCTGGAACTATAGTGAGAGATAGCTGTGCACCACCATGTGGGTTGGGGGAAAATTTATAATACAAAGCAATCAGAGGCTAGACAGATGTGTCAGTGGTTAAAAGCACATGCTGGTCTTGCAGAGGACCCACCTAGGGCAAGTCACAGGCACCCTTAACCTCAGCTCCAGGAAATATGATGCCTTTTCTGGCCTCCTTAGGCACCCATATTGTGTATACAACTCTGCCCCACACCCCTGTACATAGAAATAATTTTTAAATCTATAAAATGAAAACGGTTGAAATTTTACAATAGATTACTATTTTACTCTCCTCAGCTTACTCAGGTACCTTGCTTATACAACCTAGGGCCACCTGCCAAGGGATGGTATTGCCTACAGTGGGCTAGACACTCGTACATCAGTTTGCAATCATGAAATGCCCCCCACAGACTTGTCTACAGACCAATCCAATGGAGTCAGTTCTACAGTTGAAGGTCTTTCCTCCCAGGTGTGTTAAATTGACAATCATTATTACCTATCCCACAGTAAAAAATACAGATTGGCCATTTGATTTATTTTTTTTAAAAAAAACCATATCATGCTACAAATAACCACAATAATAATCTACATAGGGATTCTAAAATTTGCTAAAACTAAAAATGCCTTCTTCCTTTGGGACATTCTAACAATTTGAAACACTTAAAATTATGCATAATACTTTTCCTTCACATGTCTACAGGAAAAAAAAGCAGGTTTTTCTTCTTCTTTTTTCTAAGCAACAAGTCTTTACTCTGTGTCCCTGGAATATATTCACCCCACTCTCTAGATCCCCAGGTTCCACACAAGCAATAGTTGCCTCTGTGCTGAACACATTCAGACTTGCTTTTGTTCTCTTTGGTCTTTTTTTTAAAGGAGTTATTTGCTTATATGTGTATGAGTGTTTGTGTGTCTGTGTGTCTGTGCAATGAACTCGGAAGCCAGAAGACAGAATCAGATCCCCAGAGACTGAAGTTACAGACAGTTGTAAGCCATCATGTGGGTGCTGGGACTGGATTCTCGGTCTTTAAATAATACAATGTCACAACTGCTGACATAACATTATGCATACTCAGTGCAGATTATTTAAAGAATATGAAAAGAAGTCTGGGTTATAATGCCAATGCTACTTACTGTGTGGATAATTTGATAAGCTATAGACTTCAGTACTATAAATGAAAACAGTACTTTTGTCCAAAGGAAAGAGAACTTTATTCTAAGACTAATATGAGTGGCCAGAGCCCTGAGCCACAGATCAAGGTTTCCCTGGTTAACAGATTTTATCGTCAGTCAGGTGGCCTGAGGTTTAATTAGTCACAGAATGAAAGAAACTTGTTAGGTCAGTATATTTACTAAATACACCCATCAGTAGGGACATCAGGTAGATGGGTGAGAAGAAACATCACTGTTTTACTCGAAGCTTTGGGGTTGGTGCAATTTAATGTCTGATAAGTCAATATACTCCAAATGTCTGTCTGATAGTCAGAAGGATATTAAGTAAGCTAGAGTTGGTGATAATTGGAAATCATGGAGGTAATAATATCCCAAGATAATTTTAGCTTTCCATCTGCAGCATTTCGACTCTCTGCAACTATGAGGTCCTTAATCATTCTGTCCATAGAATTTTCAACGTAGGCATAGCTTTTCCAGGAAACTCACTTCGGAGTGCCCACCAGGTATCGTGCAGTGTCCCACAGATGCCTAGCGGTGATGCCTTTGTCTTGTTAAATGTTTGCTAAATACTTGTGTGGCCAAGACCTTGTGCAAGATAACAAAGACTAAGAAATTGCTCCGCATCCCTTTCTGTGCTTCCTGGGCCTCTATTAAGTATTGGGCAGGCTCCAAGGTGCTGAAAAGACAATGCTGCATACAGGCCACCCCATTCTAGGAGAATTCCAGCAGGAAGCTAGATGGCCCTGCATTGTGGCAAACGCTAAGAGTAGGCTTACCACAGGAACCTTTCTGAAGCTCTGGAAACGTGTCCTTGACCTTCAGGAAGAGCCTCCCCATCCCTTCCTCCATACAAACAAAACAAAACAAGAAAAAAACCTTCAATGGAGTCCCTCAGACTGGCAGCTGGTAAATTAGTGGCATTGCCATGTGTCCCTTAGGCTGTGACAATCTCTCTTTTGTGAAGGCAGTTGCACTGTTGGGGAGAGCACTGCCTTAGATGGGCCAGCAGTCCCTGAATAAAGCCTTTAAAAGGAAATCAAATGGTTGGTATCTCTTTATGCGAATGCTTTTTAAGAAGTGAAATTACTGGCCTGTTGCAGGGAGGGGTCCCCCTTTCCTCTTAGAGGGCTGAAATGGACCTCAGTTTCCATCTCCCTGAGGGTGTCTCACAAACATTTGGTTTCACTGTCCCCGGAAATGTGCTACAAAAGGGGTGATGTAGGGTCAGAAAGCCAAGAAGCAGCTCATTCCTGGTTTCCTTTTGTTTGCAGAGTGTCATCCTCTGTCACAAAGGTGGGTTTCAGGACTGTTCACTGCCAGGAAAACTTCAGACACAAATAAACAAGTAAACATGAAAAGCCACAGTGTTGTTCCCACAGCCCCAGTGCTGTAAGATGACCCTGGAGATGAGCAATAAAAAGGGAGAGAAATGCCAAGGTTTGCACAGTACCTGTGTGTGGCCGTTATCTTGGCAGGGAAGAGGCATCTAGACTACCCACCATGATTAAAAGAGGGATCACTCAGCCTTGACACATGTAACCTGTGTTCTTGCTGAACTTGCTCTCACACGAATCTTCAGGTCATTTTCAGTGTTGGTAGACGTAACCAGTTACGGGCCATGGTTTAGGTTGAGCAGTCAGCCATTGGCAGACAGCCCTTGATTAGTTCTGGGCTCGGGAAGGTGTTACTTTGTTGAAAACACCTTCTCCCTTGGCTTTTCGAAAAAGAAAAAAAATACGTGAAAACTCTTGTGTTATAAGTATGGGAGACCTAGGAATTCAGCTGTGCGTGAAAACCATCTTTCCTTTCTTTTTTGTTTTTAACGAGTGAAAAGACAACTACAGAGCACCAGACAGGTTAGCAGACAGTAGCCTTAGATGCCAGGAGAAAGCAAAGCAGGAAAAAGACTCAGTGGATGATAGCACCAAATCCTTGCCCTCCTCTGGCTTCCCTCCTGCATAAAAAAATTATTTTATTTCATGTGTATTTTGGGGGTTTGTTGGTGGTGGTGGTGGTGATGGTGGTGGTGGGTTTTGTTTGGTTTGGTTTTTTGAGACAAGGTTTCTCTGTGTAGCCTTAGCTGTCCTAGACCATGCTTGGCCTTGAACTCCCGAGAGAGCCACCTGCCTCTGCCTCCTGAGTGCTGGGATTAAAGGTGGTGTTTTGCCTCCATCTATGCCTGAACACCACCTCTGTGTCTGGTGCCTGCAGAGGCCAGAACCGGGTGTCAAATCCTCTGGAATTGAGCTACAGATAGTTGAGCCATGCTGGTGTTGGGAATTGAACCTGGATCCTATGTAAGAGCAACAAGTGCTCTCAACTGCTGAGCCATATCTTCAGCCCTCTCCCTGCTGTATTCTTAATCATAGTGAATCCATCTAACAATACCAGCCCCCCATTCCCCTCACTGTCCACCCCAAATCCTTATTTGTGTTAATATGTCTCTGGTTTAATTCATATGTTATCTTTCCTCACCCGAACAGTTCACAGGGCACCCAAGCCAGCTTCAAGTGGCACCTAGACACCTTACTTGCTGTCTATGGTGTGCCCATCCGTCCTCCATGCCCCTAAATGCACATCATACCAGGCTCCTGCCCATCTTAAAACTGAGCATATCTTTGACCAAATATCTCCAGAAACTCCCAGTCGCAGAGACCTGCAGAGCCTGTTCATTGCCATGTGTTTTCTTTGTTCACTTTGTCTCTACTCCCTATACTAAGCCATGCCAAGTGGTGCCATCTCCTAGGATGCAAGGCTACAGGCTCATCCACACTGCTGCTTGTGCCCAGGCCACCGTCCCACACCTCCCACACCCCACCCTTCTCCTCACCCACTCAAACCAGCACCTCAAAATCCAGCTTCTTCTAATAGTGGCATCTTGCCTTTCCTGTGGAAAACATTGTACTTATCTGAGCACCAAAAGCCTAATGAAAGCGGCTTATGGAGCTTTCCAGTCCTGTCTCTCAGTCTTCTCTTTGCACTACCTCTCAGCTCCAGGTCCTGTAAGACTGGGCCAGGACCATGCCTCGGGTCATAAACTCAGGGCCACTGTCTTCAGCCTAGGAGGTTTTATGCTTTACTTTTCTATTTTCTGTAGGTTACACTGATTAATAAAGACAATAGTTATAAATCAAATACTTTAAGTGATCCAAGCATTAGCTTTAGAGATGGCTGACTTACTAAGTATCCGCACATGGGCTATAAAAACTATAATCCCTACCTTTCTTTTTCTTTCTCTCTTTCTCTTTCTTTCTTTCTTTCTTTCTTTCTTTCTTTCTTTCTTTCTCTCTTTCTTTCTTTCTTTTTGTTTTGTTTGAGACAGGACTTCTTTGTGTGCCCTCGGCTGTCCTAGACTCACTTTGTAGATCAAGTTGGGCTCAAACTCACAGAGAACCACCTGCCTCTGCCTCCCAAGTGCTGGGAATAAAGGCATGTGCCATCACCGCCCAGCTAACCCCTACACTTTTGTCACCTTGGTATATGGATTCTGCAGGTTACCAACAAGTTATGAGACAAGAATGTTTTTTCAACTCGTACTGGAGAGAAGTTTCTTCCTATTTGCTTTCTAATAAGGAACACAGAAAGTAAACATGAATGTTGAATAAATGTAAGTAAGAAAAAAAGTGACTTCAACTAGAACATACACAAGAAGTAAGCCCGGATCCCCAGAAAGGACAGAAGAGCGTGATAGACCAGCCAGGTGACCTGACATTGCCCTAGCATAAATTCAAGACCTAGAGAAGTGACTCCCGTAGGGTCAGGCTTTGAGCGGTAACAGAAGAGGTCTCGCGCTCAGAGTTTGGAGGAGGGAGGGAGGTAGATTGTTTCCATTGCTGCACTAACTAGAAAGCCACCAGCAGAGATGACAGCCCATACACCTCCCCCCCCCCCCCCCCCCCCCCCCCCCCCCCCCCCCCCCCCC
>OU015751.1:90226184-90249542 GCA_907169655.1 Acomys percivali | reverse complement strand
AGAGAGAGAGAGAGAGAGAGAGAGAGAGAGAGAGAGAGAGAGAGAGAAAGAAAGAAAGAAACCTAATTCGTGTGATACCAGAAATGTAGAGAAACTCAGGAAGAGCGCTTGCTGGAGGCACGTGACCAATCCTCCGTGATACTTATGAGAGCCCTCTGAAGAGAAGCTGCAGCTCCTGGTTCACAGCCCTCACAGCAGTCATCTGGCTTCTCTCTCTTCTTCACCTTCGCCCCCTCCTCAGATGTGAGAAATGTAAGGAATGTGTTAGTTTGTCCTCCAGCTCTGCTTGCCTGGGGTTATAAGATAACACCTTCATCTGTACACTGCACATCCAAGTTGAAAGGGTAGCGGGAGGAGAGCCATGCTGTAGGCAGATTTATCACCTCTGGACAAAAATAGGCAACTGTTTGCAAGATTGGTTTCATATTACTGAAGAGGCCAGGGGAGCTAGATGCTTTTAAATATGCCTATCGGTTGAAGGAAGAAAAGAAACAAGTGTTTGGATTATACTTTTTAATAAGTGTAATTACTTTGCAAGTACAGCAGTGGAGGAAGAGTGCCTTTGGCTTTTCCTGCGGCTTTGTTTTATTACCTGTGCTGGGCCTGGAACGCAGGGTTTGTACGTGTTAGGCAAGTACTCTTACTGAGCCCCCTCCCACCCCACCTCTGCCCCCACACCCCACCAGCCACACCCTGTGACTTTCTGAGCCACTGATAGAAGAGTCACTTCCTGTGTTTGAGGAGCTCAGCTCATGCCCTCTCCCTCTCTCCCCTAGTCCTCAGAAAGGGGAACCCTCCTTCCCTAACATCTGACCTTAGCCTATCACGTCTCATCTGGACTGTCTGTATCCTCTTCCTCTGTGTCCTGGCAAGGCAGCCCTGCCAGGGGGAAGTGATCAACGTGTGGGGCCAGAGTCCATGTCAGAAGTAGTCCCTACTCCCCATATTAGGGGACCCACCAGGAGACTGTGTTGCCTATCTACTGCATCTGAGCAGAGAGTCTAGGTCCTCACCGTGCATGGTCATGCAGCACCCGCCTCCTTCACTCAGATTTGTTGCCTCCATTGGTCTCCTTGTGGAGCTCCTGACCCCTCCAGGTCCTTCTATTCCCCAACTCTTCCCCAAGACTCTCCGTGCTCCACCCCGGAGTTTGGCTGTGTGTCTCAGCATCTGCTTGGATCCCCTGCCAGGTGGAGTCTTTCAGAAGACCTCTCTGGTAGGCTCTCTTCCTGTTCCTTCCCTTCAACTGCTTCCAGTGCCTATTCTATTTGTCCTTTGAAATGAGAATTGAACGTTCTCCCTAGGGTCCTCCTTGATATTTAGTTTCTTTAGGTCTATGTATTGTAGTGTATTATTTGGTACTTTTAACGGTAGTCCAATAATTCATCTCAGTTTACCCTAGTCATCTACTGTCCTTCACCCCTCTGCAGCTACTGAAGAGTCAGGCATTGGTCATAGAGAGAATCAGATGGCAGATGATTGCCCCATTCAAATCCATCACCAACAGAGGAAGCAGGAACCATGGAACCCAAAGAGCATCACTCACACTCATGAGGACAAGTGCTAACCTTAGTATTATTTATTTAGTGAAACCTCTGTTTTTACAGAGGGTACCCAAAGCTCTACAAGTAACCAGTACCCAGCCCTGGTCTCCCTAAATAAAGCCTTAGGGATGATGTTTTATATTAGTCGAGTTTTTAGATTCTAGTCCTGCTACTTAAAAACAGACTCAAATATCGTGAGTAAAATCTAAATCCAATGGACCAGAAGATGCCACAAGACAGATGCCAGTCCTCTGTCCCACCCTTGGGGCTCAATGAGCAGTGATAAAAATGAGCACTCAGGCAAGACTTTAAAAAACAATGACAGTGTTATATGTGTGTTTCATTTGGTCGTATTTTTCTGGCTAATCTTCGAAGGGCACCTAGAAGCCATTTATATAACCTACATATGGGTTTATGGAGGGAACTCAGTGGTGCAGCACGGTTTGGGGCCCACATGAGGCCCCAGGCACCCTAAAACATAACAACAAAGGCATTTACATACATGAGAAGCAAACCAAGTCATGTGCCCTAAGATGGGATGTTAGCTCACTCCAAGGAAGCATGGCGGTGCCAATACATGGATGCAGACTCTTGGACATCATCTCAGAGTTAAGGGATGTGAGAGACAGAAATAACAACAATGGTTTCTGTGCCCTTGTCAACAGAACCTGCTTTCTACTTTGGGGACATCCAGTACTCCGTGGATGAGAGTGCTGGCTACGTGGAGGTGCAGGTGTGGAGGACGGGTACCGACCTCTCTAGGCCTTCTAGTGTCACTGTGAGGTCCCGGAAAACCGAACCCCCCTCTGCCGATGGTGAGTAGTCTCCCACATTAACCTTTTGTGGTGTTGTACAGCTTCCAGTTACTGAATGCTTCACCTGAATGCAACATTCTTTTTTTTTAATCACAGAAATAATATAGTATATTTTATTTTTTTAATTAATTTATTCTTGTTACATCTCAATGGTTATCCCATCCCTTGTATACTCCCATTCTTCCCTCCCTCCCATTTTCCCCTTATTCCCCTCCCCTATGACTGTTCCTGAGGGGGATTACCTCCCCCTGTATATGCTCATAGGGGATCAAGTCTCTTCTCGGAATGCAACATTCTTGATGGATTTTTTTTTTCCTGGAAGTATTACTATAGAGTATGTAAATTTAGACTTTGCCATTGTAAGGGAAGAGATTTCAGAACCATACACACCAGAGCCTAGGCTGTAACACGAGATTTGAAGGCTAAATTGTGATGCCCACATTTGCATGGCTTGGTCCTCTACTCAGCAAATCTAACATAGTCAACTGTTCTGACATGTGCAGGCGAGTGGTCATGCCTACCACCCTCACAGAATCTGATGGAATTTAAGTCTTTCATGGGTGCACATCTCCACTTGGCTACGTCCTCATTTTAACCAGGTGTCCCTGTAAATACTTCCGGTTCAGCAGGCTTCCCTTTACACATTGTTATATAAATTGTCCTAACTGGAAGACCACTCCTTTCTTATTCTGGCCTCTAAAACACTGTTGAGAAACTTAAGGGCAAACATGGGGCTGAAATGAAATACAGTGTCTCTCATATACACCCATTCATCCTGTGTGACTATTGTGTGACACAAGCCAGTACATACATATATCATACATGCTTCTTGTCATCACACAGAGCAGGCAGGAGGTGATCCATTTTAAAAGTCATCTATAGGTTCCTAACTTTTTTAATACAATGAATCACCACCATGCCTTACAGGTGTCTATTAATATTTGTTTAGCCAAATTATTTCTTTTCCCTCCTTTATTTCTTTCATTTTTATCTTTTAACTTTTATACAGACTCTTACCCCGTAGCCCCGGCTCGCTTAAAGCTTACTATATAGACTAGGTTAGTCTTGAACTTGTCACATGGACCAGGCTGGCCTTGAACTCACAAAGATCTGCTTGTCTTTGCCTCTTGGGTGCTGGGATTACAGGCATATGCCACCAAGCCCAGCCCCCAATATCTGTGGGAGTTATTCTTCTTTTTAGACAAGCTCCTTCTATGTAGCTCTGGCTGTCCTGGAACTGGCTATATAGACAAGACTGGTTTCAAACTCATGGAGAGCCGCCTGCCTCTGTCTCCCAAGTGCTGGAATTAAAGGTGTGTGCCACTCCATCAGGCAAATTATTCTTAAGACTAAAATTCAAATCAGAGTTGAAGGTGGGCATGAAGGAAAAATAAGAACAAAGAAAACAAGGAAACCTTTTTTCATGCATTTGATTTTTGATTGGGGTTTTGGATGCTGAAGACTGAATTCAGGGCTTTGCACATGCCCAGAACATACTCTTTCGCAGAGTCAGACCTCCAACTGTAAGAAATAGAGATTTTTGTCTTAATGAATCAAAGATAGATATACTCACAGCTGCATATTAGAAGAAAAAATATGTACAAATGAGGACTAAAATTGCAAGACTATTAAGAAGAAGAAGAACAACAAAAAACCCCCAAACCATCTAGAATAACCATCCCCTACTCTCAAGTCTTCTTGGATACGGGGCGGGGAGCCCTAAAGATTCAAAGACAATTGTATTTTTAACTACTTTACATATATTCAGAAGGGTCAACACTACATGTGTACTACATGGTCTGAAAATTACTAAATCAAATATCAAATGTGACTTGGGAATAGAGATTTGCTTTCACTGTCTGGAGTGAGTGTGGGGCCAGAGGAACCTAGCACTGAAATGAGTTGAGTTCTAACCAACAGGCCACCATATGCCTCAGTAAAATAGTCCCTCTGGAAACAGAAATAAGATAGATATTTAATTGATGTAAACAAAATGTACCTATTTTATATGTATTTTTTACCATGTATTTGATTGATATGCTGATTACTTTAGAACTGATTATTAAAGGACTTTAATAAAGATGGAAGAGAGATAGCACAGAATACTAGATTACATGATTAAAATCCAGCCATTGAGTATAATAAGGTTTAGAGCTCCATCTTAGATCCACCTCGTCAGTCACCATGTAGACACCAATCTCTCCCATCTTGATCATTAGATGTATTTCTTTGTAGGAGTTTGTGTTCTCCACTTCCAAAACATTAGTTATACATTCATTTACATAATTTGTGTCTTTTTTAAAAAAATGTAGTCCCCATGTAAATAATACATTCATTACGGTCTTAGCTGGAACAGATTATGTGGGAATCAGTCGCAATTTGGATTTTGCACCCGGCGTCAACATGCAGACTGTTCGCATTGTCATTCTGGATGACCTGGGCAGCCCAGTGCTGGAAGGAGTTGAGAAGTTTGAATTGGTACTTCGGATGCCTATGAACGCTGCCCTCGGCGAGCCCAGCAAGGCCACAGTGTCCATAAATGACTCTGCCTCAGACTGTGAGTGACTTTGAGTTTCACAGTGATAAGAATGAATGTTTATAAGTGGCATGGAGGAGGGTAAGCTGTATAGACCTGTGTGCATTTGCGAGGGCTGACATTGTAAAGGGCTGCAGACCAGATGGCTTGGACAACAGCAGCCCATCAGTAGCCTCCGCACTGTTAGTGAGAAGCCTAAGTGAGAGTCAGCGTGGTTCACTCCTTCTGATGTCACAAGGGAAAGATGACACAGGCCTTTCTCATGACTTGTAAGTGGCCATCTTGTCTCTGAGCCTCTTCACTCATCTCCCTCTTCAGACTCTGCATGACCAGTTCTCCCCTTGACATACTGGGCTAGAGTCCATCCTAAAAACCTTTTAACTTGATTACTTGCCTTCTATCAAGGTACCCAGGCTATGCTTCCAACTCATAAGGTGCTGGCATGGGAGACACCATTCAACCTATACAAATATCCCACTTTTTTTTTCTACTTCTTATCATTTTGATAGAACCAGACACTCTTTAAAGAAAATCATCAGTCTTCTTATATCTTCAAGAACAGTGTGGTATTATCATGGGTGACTTGAATGGTTCAAAAACTTCTTCATCACATGCGTGGAGCTCTGTGGTACTTCATGAACCTTTGAGTATCCATGGACTTTTCTAGCTCTTAACACGAAGCTGTTTCTGTCACCCACTCATGCCTCATATTTCTCTAATCATATGTCAGATACACTGTTGTTGTATGACACTACTCCTAAGGAGACCAAAGTAAGGATACCACCAGAGTCCAACTGGTTGAACCTATAAGTTCTATTGGACTTCCTTACAGGAGCGGAAATGACTCAAAGAGAGCTGGATCACCAAAGCCCACCCTAGCATGGGTGACACTCACAAACAATGGAAACCTAGGCCACACTGCACAACCTTCAGGCAGGTCAACAGCTTGGAGAGTGTCTCTTCTAGGTTGTGAGGCTAGTCTCTGCTTTTTCCAGGCAGCTCAGCCTGTCTGAGAGTGTCTTTCCACTCGCTCTATATGCTTGCAAAGTGTGGGGGGAGGGTGGCTGTTAGTGAGTCTGGTCAGTTTTAGGGAATTTCTAGAGCCTTTGAGTTGTTTACAAAAGAAACTTCCTTGTAGGATGCAGTGTTTCACCTCCACTCAGAGCATCCTGCTGTTTCATCTCTTTTTTAACACCCATTATCTTAAGTGAGCTTTCCCTCCAGGGTGGAGGTTTGGCTTGGAGAAAATTGCCACACAGCA
Organism: Acomys percivali; assembly: GCA_907169655.1. NCBI lineage: Eukaryota > Metazoa > Chordata > Mammalia > Rodentia > Muridae > Acomys > Acomys percivali. The sequence continues at coordinate 90,243,386 of OU015751.1, read as the reverse complement.
TTTATTTGTGGCAGGCCTCTCTAGATACCATCACTCACAGAGACCTGGGCACTTTCCTACCTTGATGGTTCCAATGGTGCTTGGAAGAAAAGAACCTGTTATCAAGGAAACCTGTGCTTGACTGACCTAGCAGAGGTGTCACCTAAAACTAACACATGCGCACAGTCACCAGCTTTCGCTACCATTCCTGCATAAAATATACTTATAATTACGTGTACAAATTTTTTTGAGACAGGGTTTCTGTGTAGCCTTGGATGTCCTGGACTTGGACTTGCTTTGTAGACCAGGCCGGCCTCAAACTCACAGAAATCCACCTGCCTCTGCCTCCAAAGTGCTGGGATTACAGGCGTGCGCCACCAGGCCCAGCTGGTTTTATCTATATCTTAGGCTTCCCTACACATGCTTATTCCACAGAAGATGTTGATGAAAATTACAGTGGCAAGAAAATTAAAAAAAAAAATTTACAGTGATTTCTCAAGGTCAGAATGTTGGCAAGTAACTGAGACTGAGATAGTATTCTTCATTTATTGTCATATTCTCTACATTAAACTGTATTTCCTAAAATGTCATTTTTAGTAAAGGATATTTCTGCTCATTTGACCCATTGGGTTCATTTTTTTTCACAGTGCCTAAAATGCAGTTCAAAGAAAGAGTGTACACTTGCAGTGAAAATGATGGACGTGTAGTCGCAATGATCTACAGGAGCGGCGACATCCAACACAGGTCTTCTGTGAGATGCTACACAAGGCAGGGGTCTGCGCAGGTGATGATGGACTTTGAAGAACGTCCAAATACCGATGCCTCCCTTGTTACATTCCTCCCTGGTACGTGGGGGCTTGAAAATGGTTTAAATACTTTCTTATATCTGTTTCTTTTGTGTGCATGAGCATTGGGGGAGGGACGTGTGCATGCCATAGCTGACACTTGAAGTCAGAAGGCAAGCTTTAGGAGCTGGGGCTTTTCTCCCTCCCGCCACAGGGATCTGGAGGATTGAACGCAGGTCAAGCTTATGGAGACAGTGCCATAGGCCCTTGAAGTTTCTGGATGCAATTTAAGGGCATCAAATGTCGACTGAGAAATATGTAACTGGGAAAATACAGTAAAATCAAGTTTCCCAGTTTCCCAACAAGCTTACGACGTGAGTTCGCATACACTATATAACAAGGCATATGCATTGGAATGGGTTAGGTAGACAGCCTTGGGGCCTCTGCATTAACCTTTTGATTTCTAATGATGTATTTTATTGTTAATTCAGAACTCAGAGGACAAGAACTTATCAAATGTGCCAATTCCACAAGGCTAGAAATTAAAGTGAATGTTGAAATGTTATTAGGCAAAATGTACCTCACACTTTCAATGTGTATCAGCGCCTTCGGATCTTTTACTACTTTGTCCTAATGGTTTAATTTTGTGGAATGTGTTCTAATGAAAAGATGCATAGTTATGTGGAAAGTTTTGCTCATATTGGTGGACTGTTGAGAACAACGTAAGTGGTCAACACTCAGGACTGTGTCTTAACACGTCAGCATCCATCTGCTAGTATAGCAAATAGCCACTAATATGTTTTAAATAATTTTTAATGAGATTGGAGAAAGTCGGCGCAATAATATTGGTTGCAGTTATTAGAGGCAAGAATCTAATTGTTTTGGTTCAATGATCTGTTCAATAAGCCAAAAGTTAGTGATATGAAAAACATGTGAAGTCAGATTAACAACGGCCAACCAGCAGTGGCCTCACTTCCCCTCTCTCCATATTTCTGGGAACTTGTGCACAAAACTGGCATTTCCTTTGTCCTTTGCTGTCTAAGACGAATGCTCAGCTGTAAAGAGAGGAACTACAGAGACCCTTATGAAAATATTGGTCTGTGTTCAAACAGTCACATATTCAGCAAATATTTACTCAAGGCTTATCGTGGGCAGCATCCTTTGCAGTGGCAGAGCAGGGGGGAAAGCAACACCCTCCGTCTTCTGCTTTGCTCCATATGTTGGCGTAACCTCCTGGACTGTGTCACTGTCCTTTGCCCCAGGTGAGACAGAGAAACCCTGCGCCCTTGAGCTGATGGATGATGACCTGTTTGAAGACGTGGAGGAGCTGCGCCTGGTGCTCGGCACACCTCAGAGCAGCTCGGCCTTTGGGGCTGCCGTCGGCGAACAGAATGAGACTCTGATAAAAATCCAGGATGGTGCTGACAGTAAGGAGCCACAGATTTCCCAACAGTGACTCCAGGACCCCCAAGGCCCCAGGTGGCTCAGGAGAGGACACCCTCTTTCTCTGTAGGACCCGCAAACAATAGAGACATAAGTGGGAAACAGGACAGGTTCCTAAAACCTAGATCCCCAAATTCAGGGGCTGATGAGATGCTCGGTTAGATGAGCACTTGCTAACAAGCATAGGGCTAAGACTTCAGGTCCCCAGCAGCCACATAAAAGCTGGGCAGGGGGGCTGGAGAGACGGCTCAGAGGTTAAGAGCACTGGCTGCTCTTCCAAAGGTCCCGAGTTCAATTCCCTGTACGCACATGGTGGCTTACAACCACCTGTAATAAGATCTGGTGCCTTCTTGTGGTGGGCAGGCACACGTGTGGGCAGAATACTGTATAAATAATAAATAAATCTTAAAAAAAAAAAAAAAGCTGGGCAGGTGGGATGGAAGTGATGATGGAAGTGATGGAAGAAGACACCCAGCATCAACTCCAGGCCCCAGCATGCACATACTGCACGCATAAGAAAAATTAATAAAGGGGAGAACCTTGGATATGAGTCGTATGGTCAAGTACCTGCCTAGCGTGTGCAAGACCCTGAGTCCAGTCCCGGCACTGACGAAGCTGCCTGGGGAGGCTGTGCACAGCAAAGCACATGCTTTCATACCTGTCCGTACATATGCCTTTATGTCTACGCAGTCCTGAGCCAGCGCCTCCCCCTCCACACCCCTCCTCAGTGGCTGGTTCTTGTAAGATCTATGGGACAAAGAGATATCTCCCTGGACATGCCTTCTGTGGGCTCACTATTTCCTTCTGCACTCACACTAATATTGAAGCAACAGACAAAAGCCAAGAGGGTAGCTGGGTGTGGTGGCACACGCCTTTAATCCCAGCACTCGGGAGGCAGAGGCAGGCGGATCACTGTGAGTTCAAGGCCAGCCTGGTCTACAAAGCAAATCTGGCACAGCCAAGGCTAACACAGAGAGACCCTGTCTCGGGAAAAGGAAAAAAAAAAAGCAAAAAAAAAAAAAAAAAAAAAAAAAGCAAGAGTGTAACAATAAAAGTCCCCAATGGGAAAGGAAATGGAAATAGAGAAAAATGTCCACCCTCATCACCCTTTACCAGCAACTTTAATTTCTCTATGTTTCTCCCCACTTTTAGAAGCTGTTATCAAATTTGGAGAAACCAAATTTAGTGTCACTGAACCCAGCGAACCAGGAGAGTCCGTGGTTGTCAAAATTCCGGTGATCCGCCAAGGAGACACTTCAAAGATTTCCATCGTGCGAGTTCACACCAAGGATGGCTCGGCTACCTCGGGAGAGGATTATCACCCTGTGTCAGAAGGTATGAGTCTGTCTCCCAGGGCCTGCCACCAGCTGGGTCACGGTGGGAGCACTGTTGGAGCTGAACGGACCACGCTCTTTTAAATTACCTCTGCTGCATAGCGAGCAGACTCTTTAGAATTTTCTCTTAGGGAATGTTTGAGAGTCCCTGTGTGTGTTTTGAGCTTATTGGCCGGCCGGCCATGAGTTTTACTTCCATCCAGTGGTCAGGCATTATGGCATACATACATACATACATACATATATACATACATACATACATACACACATACACACAGCATAGACACGCTGAACAGCGTCAGCCAAGCGCTGAGGCTAAAAGACGTCATGCTAGCAGGGAGCAGTGAAAAGGTAATGAGATACCAGCCACAGCAGCACCTGCCTTTTCTTCCATGTGCAAGTTTGGGGACCATTCTGCCATTAACTTTTATGAACTAGTAAAGCAAACAGACGCTCCTCTCTTTCTCTCTCTGCATTATTTGCGGACAGCATAAGGATAAATGCCAAGTCTGCTCATCAGGAACTAACTGTTCCTGCTTTTCTACTGCTTATCCTCAGCGGCCATTAGCTCTCGTCAATCACTTACAAGGTGTTACAAGTGCCTGATGGCAGTTATGGAATCAGTAAAAAAATCAATAAGTAACAGAAACCTACCGGCTTCTACAAAGGAACTTAATTTCCTCTGAATAAACAGTCAGTGCTAATCCCAGACTTTGAAGTACATCATATGTAATTCAAAAGCAGTGAAAATAAAACTGATTTGCTACCAAAGTACAAAGTCTGAAGTCAGTCTTTTCTGTGATGAACAGATTTTATATGAAAGGAAAACTTTCTAAGTATCTGCTGTATAACCTTTTAACAGAATTGTTTATCTTAGAAATAAAATTATTCTTTTAGGGAGCAGAGCAAAGTTTAAATATGTAGTAAACTAACAAATGGAGTCAAATAAAGTTAAACAATGTAAAATCCACATAGGTGTCAAGTAGCCCCTACACATCAGTTTACTGTTTATAATAAAATTTGAGAGATTTTTTTCATATAACATGTTTTAATTTTTCTCTTTATAATCTAAATTGGGGTCGTACCTAACCAAATAGGAAAAACTGTACCATAAAAGTTGAACTCTTGTTCTATGGAGTGAAATGACAGAGTAAGGCAAATGTGACAGAAAACGTAAATCTCATCTGGAAAATGCACATCAGGAAACAATAGAGATGTTTACAGTGAATTTTCTTTAAGCTTCTCAGACACTCCGTTTATATAACTCGGGGCTTCGTAAAAACTTGAATACTTTCAATGTGACGTCTAGTGATGGAGTAGGTGAACTGGGGAAAATGAGGAGGCAGGAATGTTGGCCAACCAGAAAGTCCACTGTGGAGAAAAGCCCCCAGGAGCCTTATGTTGACAGCTACTGAGCAAGAAGGCACAACACAACTCAAGTATCTGTGTTTTCCTGTGACATTTCACAATATTTCTAGCATAAGAAAGTAACTTTTAAAAGTCATGCCACACAGACCATGCCAAATTATTTTATAGCCTTATATTGCATATACTAAATATACACAACAAAATTTGCTTTTAAAAATTAAAAGCCAACTAGTAGTCAAGAACTAATTAGCTATTTTCATTTTCCTATGTTTCTGTTGGAGGCTGAAAAAAAAAAAATCCAAGACTGTTGAAGTCAAAGAGTAGAATAAGGCTAATAAGTGCTAGTGGGGTAAGTTGTAGCCAGAATTGGAAGGGACATTTAATTTGAATTTTAAAATATTTTTTCTTTATAATTGATAATAGAAGCTTTCATTTTTGTTGTTGGTTTTTTGATACAGGGTTTCTCTGTATAGCCTTGGCTGTCCTGGATTCACTTTGTAGAACAAGCTGGCCTCAAACTCACAGCGATCTGCCTGCCTCTGCCTCCCAAGTGCTGGGGCTAAAGCTAGAAACTTTTGAAGTATAAAATTAGGTGGGAAATACCTCAGAGATTCAGAGTCCGGCCATTAGGAATTGATAACTGCATGGCTGCAGGCACCTCGGGAAATAGTACTGTCTCTGTGAGTAGGAATGATGCTGTTTTCTCTGGCTTCATATTTTCCCTTTGGAAACAGTTCCTCCAGAGGTAAAATAGCACCTACAAATGGGCTTCTCCAGCTTCAGCAGTAAGGTCTGCCACTCAGACTTCAGCAAAACCCAGCAATCTTAGTTAAAAATAAGTGAGCAAGTGCCCTGGTGGTTGCATTGCATTTTCATGACAGTGTACCAGTCCTTGCTGAGTGAGGACAGGTAAAGGAGAAAACACTGCCATTTGCTTACAACATTTCAGTATCTAAGAACAGTAAAAGAAGTGCTTTTGAAATATAATTTTGTAATGCACTTAAAACGATTCAAACCTAGCCCCACTGTGTGTCTTCCTAAACACCCTCTAGCACTCAGGCAGTCCTGTCCAAGGTCCTGTTTACAGCTGCTGGGCTTCATTAGCTTGGCAAATCTGTGGGCCGGAGGGGAAGTTTATGTGTTTATAGCCTGACTTGAAACTGTTTGCTGTCCTGCCACTCAGCACTTTTGCAAACTGTAGCTCAGCAAATCAATCAGTAAGTCATGACTAGAATGTTCCTTTGCATAGGATAGAGAAGAATCGAATAGTGGAAACTATTAGAGTGGGCACTGGGGAGACATCTCCGCAGGTAAGAGTGCTTGCTATCTAATCACAAGACCTCAGTTCGAATCCCTGCACCTGTCCAGGCCCCACATGCCTGGAACCCTAGCACTGCAGTGGGCAGATTTGGAGGATCAACGGGGCTTGTTGGACACCAGCCTAACTCTGGGTCCAGTGAGAGACTCTGTCTTAAGGGAATAAGGTAAAGAGTGATAAAACATGGCACTTTGTGTCCTTCTCTGGCCTCCACATATGCATAGGCGCGCGCGCGCGCGCGCACACACACAGTATAGGACAGATAGTAGCAAAAAGTTATCTGTTAGCTTTGACTCCTCCCTTTTAAGGAGGCACAAATGCACACACAGATGTCCTGAACCACAGTGTAAAATATCCTTGTTATAAACCACAATCCAAGATGATCTCAGGTTCATCTGCAAAAGGTTAAACTAGTGACTTTGTATTTGTAGAAATCGAGTTTAAGGAAGGGGAAGCCCAGCACCTTGTTGAAATTGAAGTCATCTTCGATGGGGTAAGAGAGATGAGGGAGGCCTTCACTGTTCACCTAAAACCGGATGAAAATATGGTAGCAGAGACACAGGTAAGTGAGACGATGTGGTTGTAAGTCCACAGCTAACCTTTTCTCAGAGAAAAAGGAAAAAAAAATCACAATAAGGAGACTCGGGGCTGGAGAGATGGCTCAGAAGGAAAGGGCACCAGCTGCTCTTATACAGCGTCTGGGCACAGTTCCCGCACCAACATGGTGGCACACAGCCATCTGTAGCTTCAGTTGCAGGGATCCTATGCCCTTTTCTGGCCTCTGTAGGCATTGCATACACACAGCACACGTGCATACATCCAGGCAAACACTCATCCACATAGTATGAAAATACATAAATCTTTTTTTCAAAGTAACAATCCTGTACATGAACGGGGATATGCATGGTCCCTTTCAACCACCCAAATTAATTTTTTTCTGCTTAGAGCAGGACCTGAAATTTTTATCTTTGTCTTTGTAAAATTGTGTTGGGAGAAACCCAAAGCTATAGTCCCCAGGCCCCACATCAGCCCCCTTAGCCTTCCTGTGCCAGTCGTTGTGACTGAACTTGGAACTGACGGCCACAATGATGAGACATTTATTCAGCACTAACTGAAGGGACATCTGTGCTCACCAGACTCCTGCTTGGGCTCAAGATGCTCCCATGTTCCTCGAAATTTGCTTAGACTTTAATGCTGAGAGCTTCATGTACAAAATTTTATAGTCACAAAATGTGTTTTCTATACTATATCACCCACCAGGTTTTCTTCAAGATAGATGTACTCTCCATAGTATTAGTTTTTCACAGTGGAGATAATTTTTTAAATTACATGTCACTCATAGGAAAAAGTCAATTTTAACAATACTGTGTATGTGTACCATATTGCTTTCCTTGCTTGGTTCACTATCAATATGAGATCAAAATAGAGGAACGTGTTTTTCTTAAGCCTTTTTATTACTTAGTGAAAAATGGTAATTCTCTGACATTGTTGTCCTTTAAGAATTTTTTCACTAATATATTTATTCACTTTACATCCTGATCACAGCCCCCTTGCCTCCTCTCCTCCCAGTCTCACCCTCACAACCCTTCTTGCATTCCCCCTTCTCTTTCCTTCTCCTCTTCAGAGAAGGGAATGCCCCTCATGGATACCAACCAGTCCTGGCACATCAATTCACAGCAGGACTAAGTGCATCCTCTCCCACTAAGGCCAGACAAGGCAGCCCAGCTAGAAGAAATGGATCCAAAGGCAGCCAGAGACAGAGGCAGAGTCAGAGACAGCCCCTACTCCAATTGTTAGAGACCCACATGATGACCAAGCTGCACATCTGCTACATATGTCTAAGGGGTCTAGGTCAAACCTATTCATGTTTGCATGCTCTTTGTTTGGTGGTTCGGTCTTCTTAGTTATTTTTATTTTGTATTCATGCAGAGCAGTGCATCTCATGATGCACACGTGATGGTCAGAGGACCGCTCGCAGGAGTCAGTTTTCTCCCCCCACGGTATAAGTTCTGGAGCTCAAAACTAATGATGCTGAGATAACAAGTGCCTGTACCCTCTTGGCCACCTCCCCAGCCCCATTGTTATCTTTTCAAAGGCATAGCTTTCTATGTAGAAAGTCTTGATCAAATATGTTTCTGTGAATCTTTCACTGTTTTTTAATGGGCTAGCATGCAGCATTCTTTTGGATAAAAAGAAGAGTCACTAAAATCACTTTCCATGTTAGAGAAGCTTTTAAAAATATATAAAAACAAGCTTTGGCTAACAGTGATCTAACTTACATTTCTTGGACCTTACAAAACATGATTTGAATTTACTCTTATTTTTATTCCACAGTCACAAGCCACAATGCTACAGAACAGTGTTTCTGACCCATGATGTTCACTATGTTAGGAAGATTGACCACACTTTTATAATATTTTTTCTTTTTTATATTTTATTAATTTATTTATATTATATCTCAATTGTTATCCCATCCCTTGTATCCTCCCATTCCTCCCTCCCTTCCATTTCCCCTTACTTCCTTCCCCTATGACTGTGATTGAGGGGGGCCTCCTCCCCCTGTATATGCTCATAGGGTATCGAGTCTCTTCTTGGTAACCTGCTATCCTTCCTCTGAGTGCCACCAGACCTTCCCATCAAAGGGACGTGGTCAAATATTGGGCACTAGAGATCATGTGAAAGTCAGACCCCACTCTCCACTCAACTGTGGAGAATGTCCTGTCCATTGGCTAGGTCTAAGTGTCCCTCAGTAGAAGAATGGATAAAGAAACTGTGGTACATTTACACTATGGAATACTATGCAGCTACTAAAAACAAGGAATTCCTGAAATTTGTGGACAAATGGATTGAACTAGAAATTATCATAATGAGTGAGTTAACCCAGAAACAAAGTCAAATAGTATATATTCACTTATATCTGGACACTAACCCAAGGGACATGTTCCATGAAAGTCTTCATTTACCAAGAAAGTGGGACAGAGGGGAGGACATCCTATTGGATTTATATTTTCAACGGGGATGTGCCATTGCATATAGCACTATTGAAAATGCGCGGACAATGCATGGGAACAGTCCTATCAGTTATAGAGATAGGAAAGCTGTTCAAGAGCCAGGCATATGGACAGCGGAGATTTCCTCCCTGACTAGACAATGTCCAGAGCTGCTTCTGCCTAGTTCTCATCGTCTCTCTCTTCTGTGCCTTAGGCAGGTCCTCCTGGCCTTTGTCACCTGAAGCTTGGCTTCTCTCAGGCCTCTCTGTATCACCACAGCCCATACTATTCCATGACGTTGAAAGCCTTATTGCTCACAAGGTGTCTGTCAGCTTTTTCCTCCCACGGTCAACTAATGGATTTTATTTTCCAGTAGCTTCAACTCCACAAATCCACTGTCATCACAACTGAGGAGAAACTGTAGAACCCACGTATTTCATGGGCTAGTGGCAAGCCTTTGCATGAGCTCCCCAAGGCTCATGTCCCTGCCCTGTAACCACCAGAGATGACCAAGGTGCCAGGGTCACATGAAATAAGCCGTGTGTGGCCTGTCGCTCTGCATAGGGTCTTGACAGTTCCATCATGGTGATTCTAGGGATTTTCCAGCCCCTTTTCTGAATGAGAGAAACTCCGAGAACCTTACATTTGACAAATCAATTATTTGTCCCTTTTTTTTCTAGGCAACCAAGGCCATTGTATATATAGAAGAAGTCAACAGCATGGCAGATGTCACCTTTCCTTCTGTCCCTCACATTGTGTCCTTGCTGATATACGATGACACTTCCAAAGCCAGAGAGGACACTGGACCTGTGTCTGGCTATCCTGTTGTCTGCATTACGGTGAGGAGGAGGAAATAGATCAAATTGGGGGGAAATTAGAAGACAATTAAAATTTTAAAGAGTCATTTTTTTCATATGTGTGAGTGTTTGCCTACAGGTTTGTATGTGCATTATATGTGTTCCTGGTACAGAAGACTACAAGAGGGCAACAGAGTCCCTAGAGCCAGAGTTACACATGGTTGTGAGCTCCCATGTGGGTGCTGGAAACCAAACCCAGGTCCTCTGCAGGAGCAACAAGTACTCTTAACTCTGAGCCATCCCTTTTGCCCCATAACTATTTAAAATAATCATAGAGTTTATAATATTGTCTTGGGAAATCTAAGGTTTAAGCTCTGAGCTGTGGAAAAACAGACAATAACAATGAATAAATGAAGTTCCCCTTTTCTTCTGGAAAAACAAACAAACAACCCTATTAACTGAGTACAAAGTGTGTGGTTTAAGAATCTGTCACCATCAGGCAAATCAATAAAGCATAAACTCTGCACAGAGAAATTAAAGAATAAGACAGGTGAAAAAAATGGGGCTCCATGGCTCTAATATGAGGCAGAGTGCAACAGCTAGAGCTAAAGCTCCTGTGCAAGGGATCGGGTAGAATTTTGGCAGTTCAAGATTCCAATAAGGGAAGATCATTCTGGAAGGGTGTGGCTATGGAAATAGAATGGAAGGAAATCATTACAGGTTTTGCTTGCCTTCTCATAGCTGAATTTTAAGTTTCATGGATAGAAACTACGCCCTATATTTTTATGTCACAGCGGCCCTAAGGAAACATCCCACATACAGCAGGCACACAATTAGTGCTCATTGGATTAATGAGTCATGAGTAACTTGGCGTTCAGTTATAAAGGGTTCTGCGCGTCCCTTTACGCAAGGTAGAATTCATCCGTTGGCTAGCAGGGCGTGTTCATCTGGGGAGGAGCTGCATGAATAGACGGCCATGCTGGAGTGCTAGTGGGGCTGTAGTGTGTCCCTGGAAGTGGAACAAGAGGACATGAATTAGATGGCAGTCGTAGAGAAGGGGCTAACTTAAGGAGTGTTACAAAGCGGGGCGGTCAAGGTCACCTACCACACTGGGTGTGAAGGAGAAAAGAGAAGCATTTGGATGTCAGTGGGTGTCTGAGTGGCACTGCTGCTGACCCTGATGGTGTGACCAGGTAGACTTCAATACCTTCTGTGGAGCAGAGGGAGGGGACAGAAGCATGAATAAGAACACGCAATAAGGACTAAGAATAAGCAACCACATGGTGGCTCACAACCATCTATAATGTGATCTGACGCCCTCTTCTGGCTTGCAGGTGTACGTGCAGGCAGAATACTGTATACAAAATAAATAAATAAATCTAAAAAAAAAAAAAAAAAAAAAAAGAACTCTAGGCTCTCGGGGTTCCATATGTGATGATGTCCAATGAGCTATTTGAAGTTTAAAAAAGACAGGAAAGCTATCACAGCTGGGAATAAGAATTCAGGAGTTGCATGAACAACACGTAGCATTGTGGGGCATGGGGAACTGGGGAAGCGTTGGAACTGAAGGAGCTCAGGAAGAGCCAAGTCCGCATTACTCTCTACTGTGGTCCTAACGCAGATCTGTTTTGTTTGATTTTCCCCCATAGGCCTGCAACCCCAAATATCCAGATTATGACAGAACAGGCTCTATTTGTGCCAGTGAGAACATCAACGACACTTTGACCAGATACAGATGGCTGATTAGCGCTCCCGCTGGCCCGGATGGTGTAACCAGCCCCATGAGAGAGGTAGACTTCGACACCTTTTTCACATCATCCAAAATGATCACGTTAGACTCCATATACTTTCAGCCTGGCTCCCGGGTGCAGTGCGCTGCTCGTGCAGTGAACACCAACGGGAAGGAAGGCCTGGAACTCACGAGCCCCATCGTCACCATCGGCAGAGAGGAAGGTGAGAGGCTGTTTTCCCACGGGGTCACGGAAACACTGCAGCATTGCGAATGCCTTGCTTCAGCGCGTAAATTCCTCCCAATGCCCGTGTGTGCCATGGCAGTACTTAAAGATGAACATCCATTTTCACAACAGTCTTCCTTAGAAAACAGTTATCTGCACATTTCATGAGCACCCATGGTGTGCCAAGTCCAGAGCCTTGTGCTCACACTGATGATGAAGGAGGGCTGCCATTCTCCAGGAGCCCATAGGAGGATTGGAGGCACAGGGATCTGAGTCTGGTCCTTAATAGAGGAGCCACGGAGATGAATGTGGAAAGCACGAGATGTCACTCTAATAAGCATGGCTAGCCAACACGTGGGGGAGCTTGCAAGAGAAAAAAGAGGAAGGGTTAGGTCTAGAGGAGGGGTGCTTACCAGGTAAAGAGCCCAGCTGGCTGTTGCCTGCCGGGAATCTGCCAGGGGCACAAAGGGGGTGACAGTGAAGGTGGGGAGCCATGTGCACACAGTCTCGACTCATATCAAAATGGAGGCTGTGTTTGAAGCTGGAGCCAAGCAACATGTGTCAGTCTTGCAGAGGACCCACATGCTGTCCCAAGCACCCATTTCACGTGGCTTACAACTGCCTGTAGCTCCCACTACAGGAGATCTGATGCCTCTGGCCTCCACAACACACACACACACACGTGCACACATACACACACACACACACACACACACACACACACACACACACACACACACGCTTAAAATCCTTTTTCTGAGAATAAAGGACTTGAACTTCTAATGCATTAAAGTGCTGGGATCGGTGCCCAGCACTGTTAAAACACACACTAACTTTCAGTTTTATTCACCAATAAGTAATACTTATTATAGCTACTGTATGATGTATATTTCGCGGTTAATCATATTATCCTAGGATAACATTCAGATTCACTTCATTTAACTATATGCTCTTTTTATACTGTATTTCAACTATGTGCATTTTGTCTATTCACGTTATAATTTTTGTCAATATCTTCCTGACCTAAATGAGCATCATATAGTAAGTCAGTCTGACCAAGAACTGTTTCCTCTCAAACCTGTTGAGAGGATCCTGCCCTGCATGCTGTGGTCGCCTCTCACCCACAGGCTTCTGTTTCCTTATGATAGGCTCTCTCATCCAGGTCTTAGATCACAGGGAATATTAAAATATAGAAAAATATTTTCCTGTATTAAGATATTCTTCTTATGCTATCTGTTATCTTCTTTTAGCATAAATGTGCTCATTTTCTTCAAGGTCTCTGTCAGCCCCGTGTGCCTGGGGTAGTGGGGGCGGAACCATTCTCAGCTAAGTTGCGCTATACTGGTTCCGAGGACCCAGACTTTCCAAACCTCATCAAGCTCACCGTCACGATGCCACACATAGACGGTAGGTACCCTGGGGTAAAGCAAGACCTTAGGAGCATCTTGGGTAGTTGTCACCTGGTTTGTTTCACTTCCTTAATCTTCAGTTTGTTAGTTGACTTTCAACTCTGCTTCTTTCAGTTCTTTCTACCTAGCCTTGAAAGTCTGTCAACTTAATCCCAGCACTCAGGGAGGCAGAGGCAGGTGGATCTCTGTGAGTTCGAGGCCAGCCTGGGCTACAAAATAAGTCCAGGATAGCCAAGGCTACACAGAGAAACCCTGTCTCCAAAACAAAACAAACAACCCAACAACAACAAAACAAAAACGAAAAAAACCAAAAACAAAACAGTGTTTAAAAGTAAAATAAAAACGCAAATGCAATCAGACAGTGCCTCCCCTTGCTTCCCTGCAGGCATGCTCCCCGTCATCTCCACGAGAGAGCTGTCCAACTTTGAGCTGACCCTCAGCCCTGACGGCACAAGAGTTGGGAACCACAAATGCTCCAACCTGCTGGACTACAATGAAGTGAAGACCCACCACGGCTTCCTGACAAACGCCACGAAGAATCCGGAGGTTATTGGGGAGACCTATCCTTACCAGTACAGTGTACCTGTGAGGGGTTCCAGCACGTTACGCTTCTACCGAAACCTGAACCTGGAGGCCTGTCTGTGGGAGTTTGTCAGCTACTATGACATGTCGGAGCTCCTGGCAGATTGTGGAGGAACCATCGGGACAGATGGCCAGGTACATGATCTAATTTGAGCCTCACAGCTTGGTTCTGTCAGTAGATTCTCCTCCCCCCGCCCCCCGCTAAATCTCAACTGTTATCTCAGTATTGTTAGTCATTACTCACAGAGGGACAGATGGTTGTCATCAATGGTACAAAAACCTATGTCCTAGTACATATTAACGCACAAGAGATACACAAAATCCTCCTCCTGCACCATCAAAAGGACATTGTTAAAACAATAAGGAACAAAGTCTCCACTTAGGTTATGATTTTTAAAAAAATCTAAAATCTCTATTGGAAATTATAACGAACATTTGAACTAAAATTCTGAGATAACAAAAAGTTATAAAAGGGTCAGATGGGTTAAAGCAGCAAACGTCCTGCAGGATGTACCACATCTTTCAAGAATTAGCCAAGGGAAGTCTAAACTCTTAATGGAAGTGGCAGCTCCTGGAGGCATATTTCTAAAGGCTGTATGCCTGCTGTGTTAAAAGCAAAGGGGAAAGTGTATGGTAACTGCCCGCAAGTTTGACCCCCACAGCAGAGCTATGGAACCCGAACTCGGAGATTTCATATACTGTCGGTGTTGTGGGTGGCTGCTCATGATGCCCGGAAGTCAGTGGGCTCGCAAGTTGTTAAGACTTTCCATCCTCAGAAAGCAGACAGAGTCAGTGAATAGCGCGAATTAGTGAAAATCCCTATGAAAGCATCAGTGTAAAGGTGGTGTGAAGTGGGGGTAAGCCAATACCATAATCAAGCAAACAGTTGATATTCATTTGGTTCTGATGGATTCTAGCTGTGTGTCTCTGGACACATTACACAGAGCCCTCATGGATGACAGTCCATTGGGTACTCCTTTCTCAGTCGGTCTTTGCCAGATGAAGAGGAAAAAGGAAAATAAAGAAATGAAATGGGGGAAGAAAAGAAAACAACCAACCAAACAAGAAAACATTACCTCAGCCCTCTCTTTACAGATCCAATACCTTTATCGCTTTCTCATAGCACTTGTGCAGCGGTTCCAAAATCACCGTCTTACGTTCTGACTGTTCCAGACACAGGATCGGTTGTCATAAAACAAAATAGGGAACAGTCACAGGACTGTCATGTAGTTCAGCTGGGTCTTTGTCGGCTTCTTCACCACAGGATGGAGATACATCCATCTTTCTTACATCACTCAACTGTGTACACTCACGGTGTACCGTTACCTTCACTCTGCTAAAGCCTATGCAGGCCAACAGCAATGTTTCAAGCTGGCTTTGAAGGCAAGCCTTGCCCGTGAGGTGTTTAACTCTTCATACTAAATCTGGGTACTAAATGCTTGTTTAGACTCTACTTTGATAACTTTTTAAATGTTCATTATATTGAATCATTTGCGTCCAGAGATGTCTTATGTACAGTGACCTTGAGTAGCTGAAGCTGGTGTTGTATCTCTCTAGTTGGACTTTGGGTGGTTCTGCTGTTAGACAAGAACTGGCCCGTCGGAGCCAGGTTTATGGTGCACAAAAGGCCTGTGACACACCAGGAATGAGATAGAGCATGCCCTGAGAATTATCAGTCAGCCAGTTATTTTATCTATCATCTATCTATCTATCTATCTATCTATCTATCTATCTATCGGTCAATCAATCTCTATCTATCATCTATCTGTCTGTCTAGCTAGCTATCTTTCTGTGTGTATGGATATTTTGCCTGCATGTATGTATGTGGTACCCACAGAGGCCAAGAGAAGGAGTCAGATGATCCTCTGGAACTGGAGTTACATGTAGCTCTGTGCTAACATGGGGTGACAGGATTTGAACCTGTATCCTCTAGAAGAGCGGCTAGTGCTCTTAACTACTGAGCCATCTCTCCATCCCCCAGCTTATCCAGTTCCTAACCAGCTTGTGCCAGCTTTTTTCAGTAGATAGCCAACACATAAGAATCCCTTGTGAGAGGATTTCCCTGCTTTGGCATTATTTGAAAATCTCTAACGATGGAACCAGGATGATCCATGTCACTGGGAAGAACATATTCCATGTAACTCACTGAAGTTTCAGGTACTTTTATGAAATTCCAAAACCTTCAGTGTAACCTGTGTGGTAACAAGCTGGTAAAGTGCACTGCTTATCCTCTCAAAGAAAGCTTAGAGATGGACATCCCATGTACCCCGACATTCTTCCTTGGCTTAAACTGAAAATTTTCTACATCCTATCAATGCCCTCCTGCTTTCTCCCCATAGCACACATGCATAAGGCTGAACCATTGGTGAAGGAAAAGAAATGCAAATTAATATAATAAAAGAAATCTAGCCCTCCAAGGCACTCCCTTACGTTTCCTCCACTCATTATTGGTTCTAAGAAAAAAGAAATTTAGTCAAGTGGTAGTTCTATCTATAAAAAAAAATAATAATAATGGCAGTGGAGATGTGGTAGCTCTGTTGGGAGCTTGTCTGATTTAATGAAAACCCTCAGTTTAGCCAACACCACACAGACCAAGAGTAGCTCTGTACACCCGCAGTCCCAGTACTCACAACTAGAGGCAGGAGTATGAGAAGTTCGAGGCCAGCCTGGGCTACATAATACACTGTCTCAACCAAAACTAATAACGATGGTGGTGATAGTCATAATAATAATAACTGGTAAATTTATTTTTAAATATGTGCCGTTCACTTCTAAACACTTTGTATATATTCATTCTTACCTCACAAAAACTCCACAACAATAAATGTCACACCCACCCAACCCCACCCCCTCGTTTATACATAAGGAAAGAGAAGCAAGAAAACTCATATAACTTGCCCAGATTTATGTACCTGGTGTTCCCATGCCAGTAATCCACCATGTGCTTATCTTAATATTTAATTGACCATAAAATGGATGTGGTCACAGCCACTATTATAAGAATGCCAACTGAGTGCCTCCTCTGTTGCGCATAGATAAATGTTGCAGAGCAGCCACCATGAAAACCCTGTGCTAAAATACATCCTCTGCCAAAGAAGTAGAACAAGGCAAATCTAGGTCCTGATGCTGGAGGTGTGAGGGTCCTGGTGCTGGAGGTGTGAGGGTCCTGGTGCTGGAGGTGTGAGGGTCCTGATGCTGGGGGGTGTGAGGGTCCTGGTGCTGGGGGGGTGTGAGGGTCCTGG
>OU015751.1:90211812-90225312 GCA_907169655.1 Acomys percivali | reverse complement strand
GGTGTGATGGGCCTGATGCTGGGGGTTGTGAGGGTCCTGGTGCTGGAAGTGTGATGGTCCTGGTGCTGGGAGGTGAGGGTCCTGATGCTGGAGGGGTGATAGGCCTGATGCTGGAGGTATGAGGGTCCTGATGCTGGGGGTTGTGAAGGTCCTGATGCTGGAAATGTGATGGGCCTGATGCTGGAGGGGTGAGGGTCCTGATGCTGGAGGGATGAGGGTCCTAATGCTGGGGGTTGTGAGGGTCCTGATGCTGGAAGTGTGATGGGCCTGATGCTGGAGGGGTGAGGGGCCTGATGCTAGAGGGGTGAGGGAGCTGGTGCTGTGGAATGAGGGTCCTGATGCTGGAGGGGTGATAGGCCTGATGCTGGAGGTGTGTGGGTCCTGATGCTGAGGGTTGTGAGGGTCCTGGTGCTGGAGGTGTGCAGCTGAAAGGAAAGCATAATTCCTGGGTTGGTTTTCTAAGTAGCTGAATCATCGGATAAAAAGATTCAGATTTAGAATTTCTTCAGTCTTACAAAGGTTCACATTTCTGAATTTATAACCTGATAAACTGGTAAAAAGGTGAACCATCCATCCTCTTGACTGGTGGATTTGGCAGTGACTCTATGGGTTTCTGAACACCCCAGGTTTGTTTTTCACTTCCCAAGAAATGTGCTATAAAGCCCTGGGCAAGCATCTAACAGACAGCGCCTCCACCCTCCACCTGTCCTAGAGTTGGCATGTTAGCCTAAGGTAGCACTGTGCAAACAACTTTTATTAACCTGTGCTTCCTACAGCTACCTTTGAAATATTGCTATGTTGCTACCGTATGTATGTGAATGTGTGTGTGTGTGTGTGTGTGTGTGTGTGTGTGTATGTGTGTGTGTTTAAAGTTCTGCCTCTGACACACAGAATATTCTGCCTCCAGACTCGCTATTTCGACAGCTTAACCTATAAGAAAGTGTTGCCACAGTGAACAAATGGTTGGGGAAATCCCGGGTTTTTATTTGCTAACAGTGAAGTTTGTTGAGTTTTATCCAGTTTCACTGTAACTCTCTTTCTCCGGTAGCAAAACCTCCTTTTTCAGTTATAGATTCACAAAATAGTGGCTTGACATCTTGTCTGTGCCAGGAAACATCCCAGGGACCTGGTGAGGATCTCATACACACCAGCAAAGGAGACTTGTATAGGCCAAATTATTACTCGTTAAAAGGTTAATAATGTCACCTGTTAAGGAGAAGAATTTTAAGCCAAGCCAGACGCAATGGCACACACCTGTAATCCCAGCACTCAGGGTGGCAGAACCATGCAGATCTCTATGAGTTCGAAGCCAGCCTAGTCTACCAAAGGGACTCCAGGACAGCCAGGGCTACACAGAGACACCTTGTCTCAAAAAAATCAAACAAACAAACAAACAAAAAAACCCAAAAAAACAAAAAACAAAACAAAGAAAAAGCATTTTAAAATTATTTAATTGTATTTAGCTCTAAAACAGTCTTTAGTCATTAATGTCAAAAATGCAAGGGCAAGTAAAAGAAAAAAGAAAAATACAGATTTAATAAATAATCTGCCCTACCTCTATGCATGTCCTGTTTTCTGTTTTGTTTGTTTTGTTTCTGTTTAACTAAGGTTGTTTGAGCATGCAATGAGAAACACTTGACAGAAGCTTTTTAAACTTAGTTTTTTAAACAATTGGAAATTTTGGCGACTTCTCTCTTGAAAACAAGTTCTTTGAAAAGTAAAAGGCATTCTTGTCAGTTTTACTGACTGCCGGGCAAGGTAAGAGGCTTGACTCTTGGTAGGCATGCCACAGCAGGTCACAGAGTGCGACTGGCAGGCATAGCAGGCTAAGGTCTGCTCTTCCGGCGTAAGATTGCAGTATACTCCTGGGGAGACACTCTGTGGTCAGGAAAGGAAGCAAATGCTTCTCTTAGTTGATTTGTTGGATGAATAAATTTGCCTCCTCTTTTCCTGTGTGTTTGGCTTACAAACGTGAACATTGAGGCTAGAGCATATGCCAGAGGCCATGTCATTTCATTATTTTACATTGTCTATACTGATTTTCTTGTAAATAAAGCCATACTAAGTGTACCCTCATTCACATAATGTTCATAAAGTATGTTGCTGCCTATTTTTATCAAATGTATCAAGTTTTATAATACTATTCCAATCAGGAGAGCATCATTTCTGAACAAATGAAAGTCAAACAAAACCCCACCCTTTATCCCACCATGATTATACACAGACTCATTCATCTATTTTCAATACACATACACATTTTAGTGGCAACAGCTTAATTCTTCTTACACTGTTTTATACACTGCTTTTTAAATTAACACGAGCATGTGTCATGACAAGGGAAGTTCTTCAGAATCATGTTTTTCTGTTGAGACAGTCTCACTATGTAGCCCTGGCTGGCTTGGAACTCACTGTGTAGACTGGGTTTGCCATGGAGTCATAGAGATCCACCTGCCTCTGCCTCCCAAGTGCAGGTGTAAGCCACCTTCACCTGCCAGACTCTTAATTTGATGGCTACGTGATGCTTTCCTTTTGAGCGTTTCACCATAACATAGTCAACCATTATTTCTATGGTTGTTCATTATATCAAGCGTAATTCTGTATTGCAAACATTCCTTGAAGTTGTCCTCCATTCTACGGAATTAATGGTTTAACACTGATGCCTACCCAGGGTCTGTGCCTTCCTCTCTGATTCCCAGACCTTCAGAAGAGCTGGGATTGGGTAGAAGCCAAGGCCTCTTCCTCCTAAGCACTCTTAGATGTGTGTTACTTAGAGAACTTGGCAGAGACTTTAACTTGAAACACCCCCTCCAACTGAGCAGCTAACTGCTCACTGTGAGACTTGAAGCTCTTTGTGACTCTTCTATATAGTCACCAATACCTCCATCTTGGAAGAGGCTTGGGTCAATAAAAGACACAGGAAAACCACGTTGCAGCGGGGGGGGGGGGGGGGGGGGTCCTCACCAGTGGCATCGCCGAAGAAGAATTCTAACAGCTCAGAGTATTCAAGCTTTCAGGTAAATTCCCTGAAACCACATAGTCTACATTCAAGGGCCATGGTTTTCAATGGTTATTGTTTTTAATACATGTGGCCTAATTACAAGAGTTGGAATGTGGGGATCTAGAGCTGTGCTGTCCAGTGTGGTTGCCATCAATTCTGTGTGGCTACTGAGCCTCTAAATGGAGACAGAGTCAGAGTGGAGAGTGTATGTATAATGCTATACTGGCATGCATCCCCACACCTACCCATCTCGCATGCAGAGTAGCAGCCTGGCTTCGCCCCTAGGCAAACAATGCCCTTTCCACATATATGCTTGGCACTCAGTAGCATAATATAAATTTGGCAATGTATTACTTTCTCCAAGACGTTTACATTTTGGACTTTCCCTTTAAATGCTGTGTTAAAAGTGTTATTTGCCTCTGTTAATTAACTTCAAATGTCAATTAGGGCATGTAAGGTCACTCAATTTGGGCCTCGGTTGATTATTTATACCGTTGAAGGTCCTGAGGTAAAGGTTAACCAAAACTGAATACTCTTAAAAGTGGCATCAGAGATAATTGGTTCCACTGCAGTCTTGGGTTGAAGAAATAAATAGGCAGGCGACTGAATGATTGAGATGGCTTCTATTTCAGCACGTGTACCCTCAAGGCAGCAATTCTAAATAGCCAGGAAAACCTGGCCCTAAATAAGAAAAAGTGTACAAGATGCAGGTAGATCCTATGTCTAAAAATCACCACACAGAGAGTTAAACAAAATTAAGCCAGGTGTTGGGGACAGACACCTATTATGCCAGCATGCAGGAGGCTGAGGCAGGAGGATTGTCATGAGCTCTAGACTACATAGTAAGTTCCCAAAAGGTAAATACAATCAAGTGAGAATTACATAGGACGTTATATTCCAATTATCTGACTGAGAATAAATGCTAAAATTTCCATCCAGAACAGTGTTCTAATAACATTTGATGGAGAGTATGTTGATATTGGCAAAAAATAAATAAATAAATAAAGCTACATTCTTAATTGTGAGTCCATGCCTGTGGCACATGTGCTACCTAGGTACCGAGTCAAGGGCGTCAAGGGCGAGGAACTGTGGGTTTAACACACAATAAAACAGCGGGTCCTTCATACCAAGAGAGCAGCGGCCTTTATTCAGCATACAAAGAGCCTTTTTATAGGCAGCAAAGCAGGCATGCCACTCACAGGTGAAATCCCTCAAGAGGTGATTACGCACACGAGGGAAAGTCCCAAGGAAGGGAGGGGTGCGTTCTCAGAGTGGTAACCATGACTAGCTAACCAACATAAGCACAGACATGGAAGCTGCTAAAAACAGGCTCTGCACACCTGTCTCGATGGGGCCCGGAGCGGACCCCGAGGCACCTTTCCCTGCCATGGCCTCCCTTGCCTATCTGTCTTAGAGTAGCACTCATTTCCCCAATGACACCCTCGTTGGCAACGAGGACATAAGCCTGGCTTGGTATGATCAACTCTATCTTGAGCTTGTCCAGTCTCCCTTTGAGTACATTTTCTCTTGAAGTGTCCTGTCTGGCCACATCTGAAACATGCTTTCGACTGGACTCCCCCAGAAGGTGACCGTCCCTGAACAGCAGAAGCTATTACTTGCCCCATTATGTGAGTAGTATCTATACTTCGGCAAATTTTCAGATAGTCATTCACACTTTCATATGTATAAAGCCTAAGGGCTTCCTGGCAATACTTACTACCATTTTCAAAGGCCAATTGTTTAATAATAGGCATGGCTCCTTCCACATCTCCAAAAATCCTTCTTGCCAATTGCATAAGGTGATAAACAAATTCCTGGAAGGGCTCCCAAGGGTCCCTGGACCACTTTAGACAGCTGCTCTCCTGCCCCCTATTTAGGCAAGGACTTTCAAGCCCTCGTGGTGCAAGTTGCAATCTGCGCATACACAGCTGGGTCATATTGTATCTGGGCACTAAGTTCAGAACATAAACCCATGCCTGCTAGCAAATCCTCGTTGCTCTGCGGAACCCCAGCTGCTGCATTAGGTGCGGCAGTCTGAATACACTGTTCTTGATAATCACTGCGCCAAAGCAAATAATCACCCCCACTGAGGACTGCTCTACACATTTGTTGCCAATCACCAGGTGTTAAGAATTGTCCTGTGAAGGATTCAAAAATGGCAATAGTATAAGGGGCATGTGGACCATAAGCCATAACTGCCTCCTTAAGCTGTTTTATGTCTTTAAACTGGAGGGCTTCATGCTGTCTCTGCGTTTGCCCTGGGTTAGTTGGGTGAGGCACTTCAACTACTGGAAAGACTACTCCCTGAGAGGGAGCAAAAGGCTCTGCCAAATATAATTGACTTTGATAATCTGGGTTATACGCCGGGGGCCGCTGTCCTCTAGTTTCTTTTTGTTTGACCTTACATGCCCTCAACTTCTTCTTGAGGGCCCATAATTCAGAGGTTAAAGTTGCCTCTTCCTCCTCAGAATTAGAAGAAGATATATCAGAGGCAATCTCAGACTGGACCAAAGATTTTACAGATTGCTCCTCCTGCGCTACATTCAGGGCAAGTTCCATACTTCCTAGCTGCTCTCTTATTTTCTCATCTTCATTTCTAAGCGCATCTCTAACAAGACGCCATAATGAAAAGGTAGCGATAGGAACACTGTTGGACCTTTCCTTTTGTGAAATCCTCTGGAGGTCAGACTTCACCTGATCCCAATCTTGGATATTTAGCTCTCCTGATACCATAAACCAAGGGCTACTCAATTCTATTGTTTTTATAAAGTCTTTAACAGTCTTATGCTTAATCCCGGTGCCTTGATCCTCTAACAATCTCACTAGTTGATCCACCAGAACCGTGGAAGAACCTGTGGCACCCATTTCCAATACACTTGTTTCCTACCTCCAGGAGGCACTGGCCAGCTTCCCTGGGCGATCCGTGAGCTTCCTCCCTTCTTTGCCAATCTTGATAGGACCTCCACTTGTGGCACCTGGGTCACCGCAGTACCAAGTCAAGGGCGAGGAACTGCGGATTTAACACACAATAAAACAGCGGGTCCGTCATGCTAAGAGAGCAATGGCCTTTATTCAGCAGCCAAAGAGCCTTTTTATAGGCAGCAAAGCAGGCATGCCACTCGCAGGTGAAATCCCTCAAGAGGTGATTACGCACACGAGGGAAAGTCCCAAGGAAGGGAGGGGTGCGTTCTCAGAGCGGTAACCATGACTAGCTAACCAACATAAGCACAGACACGGAAGCTGCTAAAAACAGGACATGCAACAGCAAGACAGGCAGGCAGCCCAGTCGGGCCTGGTTCCCACACATGCCTGAAGCCTAACGTTTTAACTGATGGTTTATTGAAGTTATGGAATGAAATATGAATGTTTTGTTGGTTTTTCGAGACAGGGTTTCCCTGTGTAGCCTTGGCTGTCCTGGACTTGCTTTGTAGACCAGGCTGGCCTCAAATTCACAGAGATCTGCCTGCCTCCTCAAATACTGGAAATATGCATCTTAATCACCAGTGGCATCTAGGTTGACAAAGTTACTCTCCCAGATAGCCAGAGTCTTAGCTGCCCTTCAGAATTCATTGTTCAGTGGTAGGTAACCATGGCTGCCCCTGAAAAGTGCATCTCAAGGCAATCAAGTTACAAGGCATGGATTTATCAGGGAGAGGAAGTGTTCACATTCCATGGGTGGGAACCAAGCAAGTTGCTAATCCGGTAGGTACTTCTTTCTCACTGTGTGTGTTTTCTTTATTGAGTTGGATTGCCTGTGTGTGATTTGAGGACTTAGCTCTTAACATCACGAGAGTGC
Source organism: Acomys percivali (assembly GCA_907169655.1). Taxonomy (NCBI): domain Eukaryota; kingdom Metazoa; phylum Chordata; class Mammalia; order Rodentia; family Muridae; genus Acomys; species Acomys percivali. Next base: position 90,218,518 of record OU015751.1, on the reverse strand, counting down.
GATGTCTCATGGTGCGATTCTCATGACCTAAATGCGTGTCCAGTCCCTGTGTCGACTCTGTAGACCACTTCCAACAGCCCAATTGGAACTTCCAAGAAGAGTCAGCTGACCATTTCCTCTTGCACAGAGAGGCAATGTGATGCTTGTGCTGGTCCTTAGAGCACTTGGAGATTAAAATACAGTAATTTCTGTTAGGCAGTCTTAGGACCTCTCTACCTTGAGTGGAGTATAGTAAAGTGTGGGAGAGAGGAACATGGGCTAGTAACTATGTTCCAACTTCCACGGGCCACTCACGAGGTTCAGAGAATTCTGCAGAGGGGGCTGAGAGATGGAGAGATTGCTCAGTGGTTAAGAGCACTGCCTGCTCCTGCAGGGCTTAGCTCAGAGCACCCCCAGCATGGCTCACAACTGTCTGTAGCTCCAGTTCCAAGGAACTTGGTGCCTTCTTCTCATGTCTGTGGGCGCCAGGCATGCAGCATGTGGTGTACATGTATACATGCAAGCAAAACACTCATGCTATAAAATAAAAGTAATTTTTCAAAAATTCTTATGAGTTTGCCTAATTTCTTTGACAGTTCACTTTTCTACCTCTTTGCTTTTTAGCCACCATCCATCCACCCATCAGACCACATTGCATACATACACATACAATTATGAGAATGAAAATACTAAACAGTGTTTATTAGTAAGCAGCACATTGTCTGAAATTTGCTAGGTACTTGCTATGGGTTAATTTATCCTCCTGACCTCCCTAGCCCCATCTTCTGACTACCTACCAAAAGACAGAAAATATAAAATTCAAAAACCAGTTCATGTAATTGTTTTCAGACATGATAACTGAACCATGTCATTGCTAAATGTTTCTTTCCTTTCTTTAATGTTTATCCTAACTTCCTCTATATGTTTAAAAAATAGTTCATGGGTGCACTTTTTGCATAATAGTTCCAAGCTGGTAGCAAGTCACAGCCATTCTCTGGTGAGGACCAATAAAATTGAATATAGCTATCTATCTGGCTGATATCCCATAATAGAAGGGAGTGAAGCACTGAAAGAAGTGCATCCAACAAGATTCATTTCTAAATGTTCGGAAGACGCCCTCCCTGTGAGAGAGTGACTGCTCCCGGGTAGAAGATTCCCGTTAAAGTAATGAAAGATTCCTGAAATTAATTGAAGTAGTGATTGCATGGCTCCTTGCCTACATGAGAAAACTATTGAATTATCCACTTAACTGGGTGAATTGTGTGGTATGAGACCCATATCTTGATAAAGTTGCTCATACTTAGATGAAAATCGTGTTTATTTTAAAGAGTGTTGGTACATACATCCCTGTTATATTCGAAGTGAGGAAAACCAGTGTTGTGAAGGACTATCATTTAGTTTCTTTCATTGCACAAAATCTTCAGTGAAGTGACAAGAGATGGCGTTTTGCAAAAGTGGGCTGATGTGGGTAACACTGACGGGAATGACTTCATCGTTTTAGGTCCTGAACCTAGTGCAGTCCTACGTGACCCTTCGAGTTCCTCTGTACGTTTCCTACGTGTTCCATTCCCCCGTGGGGGTGGGAGGCTGGCAGCATTTCGACTTGAAGTCAGAACTGCGGCTCACGTTCGTGTACGACACTGCCATCTTGTGGAACCACGGGATAGGCAGCCCCCCGGAGGCCGAACTCCAAGGTGGGTTGGTGTGACAGAACAGTATTCCATTGTGTAAACGAACCACAGTTTCTTTATCCATTCTTACCTATTGTAATCATTCAGGAAGATAATCCTGTTTTTGTTGCATGTAAAAATAATGCAATCCCCTTTCAATACCTTTGTTTTTTATAGTCACTAATAATGTGACTTTTTAAGCCTTTGCCAAGGAAAACTTGTTTAACAAGATCATACCAATGCCTCAAACTTTGCGGGATGTGTAACTATGAAATTTAACTTCCTAATTTCAGGCATATTTTGCTCTGTATTGTAAGTGACTGGTTGTTTATAGCATTTGTAACACAATCCATATATTTGTCTGGCTTCTCCTAAATACAGGGATTTCAGCTGAAAAAAAAAATGGGAATATAATCAAGGGGGGAAGTTACACATTTTGCTTCTGCAATGCCAGAGGGTCACATTAAAGTCCACTGGTAAACTCTGCCTGGGATTCTAGTTCTGACCCTCCAGCTAATTAATTGTAATCTGTGTATCCTCAAGCACATTGCTTAAACCTGAGGCGTTAGTTTCCTCTGTGGCACAGACAATGCTTCTGTCGCCTTCTGATTCAAACTCTATCATTCTGGGACACCGTAGACAAATGTCGCAGAACACTAGAGCTCAGACCTCGAGCCCTGTAGGATCCGTAGGGCTGTAGGTACCCATGTGGGAATCGTGGTGTCTAGATGTTAGCTAGGCATGTGGCTAGCATCTGTCATCCCAGAGGATCAAGCAGGAGGGTCGCTGTTGGTCTGAGGACAGCATGGGCTATGTAGTGAGACTGGTTCTCGAATAAAAATGATGGCGATATAAAAGAAATAAAATAAAATAAAATAAAATAAAATAAAATAAAATAAATAAATTTTAAAAATGATGATAATAATGATGGTGATGGTGATATTGATATTGATTAAAAGTAAGCAAAGCCCGTGAGTGTCAAGCTAGCTGACCCACGGACAGAATTTGTGCGCTGTTTTCCTTTCAGACTCACATTACCCTGCTGAGTCAATGAACATCTCCATCACTCCAACGTGACATTTTCCCAGCCAGGAAGACAGAAAAAAACTGATCTCACATCTGAAGTGTCATTCCACCATATAGAACAGATTAAAATTCTCTTAGAGCTATGAGGAACGTGCAGTGACCTCCCTGGACAGCCAAGCCAGATGGCATCAAGGGATTTAACTCCATACTTTATCTTAGAAGATACATATAAAAATAAATATCTTCCCCCCCTCTTTTAAGTGGGGGAGGGGGTTGGGGGAACCTTACCAGGCTGACTGTGTAGCCCAGGCTAGCCTCAAGCTATCTCTCACAACCCTAACTCTTCAGTGCTGTAGAAGTATTTGAAACCTCGAGTCAGGTTTTATCAGCTTGTTAAATAGGCAGGGGTGGAAGTTGAGCATAATCAGGGTTTTCTTTCATCAATTCTGCAGTTGTTCTGGGGAGCTCACACGGGTCCCACTTACATGTCTCAAAGTCTACAGCTTCAACAAGGCCATTTGTCACTTATCTCAAATTACAGCTTTGTTTTTGTAAACTGAAACTGGTTTTTAAAATGTATCATAATCATCTGTATTTTATAGTGTCCTGACTCATATTAATTAATATTTGCCCCATTTATCCTTATCAAAGAAACTTGTTTATTGTTGTTGTTGTTGTTGTTGTTTAGAATTCATCTGATAATATCTGTTCATAGAAAGTTAAGAGTCGATACATTAGGCCAAGTAGGCCAGGAAAAAAAAAAAATCTATGTGTGAAGGTCTCTGGCCACCTGTTTTTACCTTCCCTCTGTAGGCTCTCTCTATCCGACCAGCATGCGCATTGGTGAGGAGGGACGCCTGGCTGTAAACTTCAAGACAGAGGCTCAGTTCCATGGCTTGTTTGTGCTGTCACATCCTGGTAAGCCTTGTTGGTGGGCAGCCACCTCCCACAGGACAGCATGTACATCTTCATAGCCACACAGGTCTCAACACGCTTCCCGCCCAGCTTTGAAGGCCTTCATTTCATATGTGTTATATGTGTGTAATTATGTCCTTAATGCTTGGTCATCATTCATCTATCTCCTACCCTTTAGAAATGTATCACCCCAGAATACTTGTAAAAGAAAACTGGACTGGGGATTTTTTTTTTTTAATGAGAATTTTTCCTTTGATGAAATGCACAGACTAACAGTCCTTTTCTGTGCTTTGTTTCTATGACACAAAAACCCCACTTCAGGCGATTCATGTTGCCAGCACTTTTCTGCTCAGCTTTTTTCTAGGTCTGTGAGAAACTTTAATGGAGACAGCTTTTATATTCAAGCTTCGAGCTTCTTAACTGCGGTTGGTAGAGACTGGACAAGCAGTTCCTGGCTGTGCTTTGAATATTAATAAGACATCTGTCAATAAAGTCATATTTGTTTGTTTTAAAAAGGCTATTTCACTAGAAATAGAAATAGATCTTTTTTTTTTTTTTTTTTTTTTTTTTTACGTTCCACATTGCCCAGTTGTTTTCCCATCTGTTGGGCTGAAAAGGCAAGTGGTTCAGGGACCATGTTCACAGCCATCCTCCTCTGGGCACAAGCTCCAAGAAAAGAGAAAACAGAGCTGAGTGTTTGAGAAGAGAAGAAGGCTCATTGTAATTTTTTAAGTGGATTAAGCTGTAAGAAACAGAACCAAAAGGGATCCTATGTCTGCATCGTGACGACGAGGAAGCAGCATTTCCTGAACTTTGGAGTCTCTTCAAAGTACCCTTGTCTCTAAGGAACTGGATCTGTGATTAGCCCTGTTGCAGGCAATCTAATTCATAAGATGCCTTTGCTGATGGGATATTTTAAGTTTTGCCCATGGCTTTGGTGTGCTATCCCAGCAATCACCCAGCCTCACTTGCCCTGCACCGACTCCCTGGAGAAGCCCTGAGCACCTACCTTTTGACTGAATTACATAGATCAGAAAAGATAGTAAATTTAGAATCCAAAGTCACACAGCCTATCTGGGTGATCTCGGAAGAGTCCCATAGTCACTGTCTGTCCAGGTTTTTTTCCCCATCTTTGAAATGAGGGAAAGTGTTCTATTCAGAAGCCTTGTAAGAAAGAATTAAATCCTAGGTGATCTTGTACCTTGAAAACTACACTGTTGTAGATCTTTTCAATTTAACCTCTGGCCCACTGTGACCTTTGGTACTTTTCCAGCCTCCTTCACCAGCTCATTGATCATGTCAGCGGACCATCCAGGTCTCACTTTCACCCTCCGCCTCATACGCAGCGAACCAACCTATAACCAGCCCGTCCAGCAATGGAGTTTCCTGTCAGACTTTGCCGTAAGTGTGACCAAGGACTTTCTCTGCTGCCTTCTGATGACACGCTGCACACTTCAAAGTGAAAATGCCTTCTCTTCTCCTCAAAGGTTCGCGACTACTCAGGTACCTACACGGTAAAGTTGGTGCCCTGTACCGCCCCATCCAACCAGGAGTACCGTCTGCCGGTCACCTGCAACCCCAGAGAGCCTGTCACCTTTGACCTTGACATTCGATTCCAACAGGTATGGCTCACAGGGCTAGCAGAATGAAGTCTACTTTGTTCAAGTCATGGTTTTCTTTCTTTTTTTTAATTTGTATATTTTTATTATTTTTATACATTATATTTATTTAATATATTTGTATATTTTTTCTTTTTTTCCTTTTTATTAATTCATTCATATTACATCTCAATAGTTATCCCATCTCTTGTATCCTCCCATTCCTCCCTCCCTCCCGCTTTCCCCCTACTCCCCTCCCCTATGACTGTTCCTGAGGGGGATTTCCTTCCCTGTATATGCTCAGAGGGTATCAGGTCTCTTCTTGGTAGCTTGCTATCCTTCCTCTGAGTGCCACTCGGCCTGCCTATCCAGGGGACGTGGTCAAATATGGGACACCAGAGTTCATGAAGTCACGGTTTTCTTGACTCAATACATAGGTCTTCACCAGTGAATGACCTTTAATTCTCGAAGACTATGAAAAAAGGAAATTGGACATGAAGGAACCAAGGGAAAGAAAAAGGAAAAGGGATTTTCTTTTATCTGATGTCAGTTTCAACATAAAAATCATAGTCTCAGGGCATGTAAGAACTAACTAGCTGTTACCTGGCCTTACTTTCCTACAATTTGCTATCTTGGAGGTGTGACAATTTTCTGCAGGAGTCTACACTTCATCTTGTTCTCAGTCTTCAAGGGAATCCACCTCTTAATACATAACTGGCTTTAGGTATTTGTAAACCTCAAATACCAGCCTTGGTCCAAGGATTTATACTGTCAGCCTCATGCTGACCATGATACTCGCAGACACTTTACACATTTGCCGTAGTCAGTCCATAGATATGAATGCACGTGACACCACTTACTCTCACTCAAAAAGAAAAAATGGCTTAACATCACCACTCTTGTTTCTCAAAAGCATAATCAGAATGGCAATTCTTTAAGCTACTTTGAGTGGATAGCAAAATTTCAAGACAGAGTTCTGCATGGCAGTGTGAGGTGATAATGTGCCTGTGAGCACTGTGTGTGCTTGTGCACATCAGACTCACCGGTACATAAAAAGGTTTTCCCCTTGTTTTAGGTTAGTGATCCAGTGGCAGCTGAGTTCAGCCTGAATACTCACATGTATCTGCTGTCTAAGAAGAGTCTCTGGTTGTCTGATGGGTCCATGGGATTTGGGCAGGAGAGTGACGTTGCTTTTGCAGAAGGTAACACTCACCAAGTGAGACTGTGGTTTTGTTGTCCTGTGTATGATGTTTTGCTGTTCTGTGTGTGTGTGTGATGTCCTGTCATTCTGTGTGTGTGTGTGTGTGTATGTATGTGTGTGTGTGTGTTTATTGTCCTGTTGTCCTGTGTGAGTGATGTCCTGTTGTCTTGTGTATGATATTCTGTTGTTCTGTGTGTGTGTGTGTGTGTGTGTGTGTGTGTGTGTGTGATGTCGTGTTATTCTGTGTGTGTGAGATGTTCTGTTGTCCTGTGCATTTGTGTGTGTGGTTATGTGTGTGTGTGTGTGTGTGTGTGTGT
>OU015751.1:90197851-90211802 GCA_907169655.1 Acomys percivali | reverse complement strand
TCTTGTCCTGTATGTCTGTGATATTCTGTTGGCCTCTGTGTGTGTGTGATGTCTGGTTATCGTGTGTGTGTGTGTGTGTGTGTGTGTGTGTGTGTGTGTGTGTGTATGTGTGTGATGTGTGTGTGTGTATGGTGTGTGTGATGTTCTGTTATTCTCTGTGTGTATATGTGTGTGATGTCCTGTTGTCATGTGTGTGTGTGTGTGTGTGAGAGAGAGATATCCTGTTGTTCTCTGTGTGTGTGATGTCCCACTGTCCTGTGTGTCTGTAATTTTCACCCCATAGGTGAAGAATATGCTTCTCTTGTTTGGTGCTGTGTGCTCAGCTCCTAGTAAGATAATGCAGTGTAGCCAAGTGCTGCAGCTACAGCTGGTGAGAAGGTGCATTGTCAGGGGCACCCTTAAACCCACCTTCAAAAACCAATAAACTCAATTAGGCTTTTTATTGATATTTTCTTTGTTAGTGTTATTTTGTATTAGTGAACATCTCACCAACTAATTAACTCCTATAAACTAGACTTCAGCCACAAATGTCAAGCTATAGTGCTTTGGTTTTCTGTGCTCAGTCTATGGGGGTGTCCCCCTCTAAGTCCCAGGGAGTAGACCAGATCCTGAAGCCAGCACAGAGAGCTTCTGTGTCATGACAGGTTAGGGAGCAAAGGAAATAATCTGTGTCTCTGTCACTAATAGTTTGTAGTGTCACCACATATAATAGAGTTGCATTCCCATCTCTGTTTTAGGTGACGTGATTTATGGTCGTGTCATGGTGGACCCTGTCCAGAACCTTGGTGATTCCTTTCACTGCAGCATTGAGAAGGTGTTCCTATGCACAGGGGATGATGGCTATGTGCCAAAGTACAGCCCAGCGAATGCAGAGTACGGCTGCCTGGCTGATTCGCCTTCGCTCTTACATAGATTCAAAATTGTGGTAAGTGCTTTGGCCCAATGAGCTGTATCATGTGTCAAGCATAAGGTGTCTCATCTCACACTTTAAATCAATATTATCATTTTACTTAAATCACATAGTGGCATTTTATGATGCTCTGTACTGGCTTAAAATTACAGAACTTTCTGTTGTTGTGAACTTGGCATTGCCTCCAGACATAATCATCTTCCTTCTTGCTTTAAGGATAAGGCTCAGCCAGAGACACAAGCGACCAGCTTTGGAGATGTCCTGTTTAACGCCAGACTGGCAGTGGATGACCCTGAAGCCATTCTCTTAGTGAATCAGCCTGGATCAGATGGTTTTAAAGTCGACTCCACACCACTCTTTCAAGTAGGTCCAGCCATTCAGTTACTATGTAACCATGGTTGAGTACCTAACACTGCTGCCTCGGGCATATCATAGAAAGATGGAAATAAGAGCAGTCCTGCATGGGGAATGGGAAGACTGGGAGTGCTTGATGCCACAGGAAGTCTACCTATTGCTACCTTGTTAAAGTATTGATATAAGACTGTGGAATAGTGGCTGGAGAGATGGCTCCGTGGTTAAGAGCACTGGCTGGTCTTGTAGGAGATCTGGATTCAATTCCTACCACCCACATGGTAGCTCACAAAACCAACTGCAACTCCACAGCCAGAGGATCTAACTCCCTCTTCTGTGCTTCTCAGGCATGTGGCACATAAACATACATGCAGGCAAAACATACCAACGCACATAAAATAAACATAACTAGCTAAATATTTGCTATTTATTTATATATTTTATTAATTTATTCATATTACATCTCAATGGTTATCCTGTCCCTTGTACCCTCTCATTCCTCCCTCCCTCTCATTTTCCCCTTACTCCCTTCCCCTATGATGGTGACTTAGGGGGACTTCCTCCCCCTGTATATGCTCATAGGGTATCAAGTCTCTTCTTGGTAGCCTGCTATCCTTCCTCTGAGTGCCACCAGGTCTCCCCATCAGAATGGCTAAGATAAAAAATTCAAGCCACACCACATGCTGGTAAGGATGTGGAGAGAGAGGAACACTCCTTCATTGCTGATGGGAATGCAAACTAGTACAGCCACTTTGGAAATCTATCTGGCATTATCTCAGAAAACTGGGAATAGGACTTCCTCAAGACCCAGCTATTCCACTTCTTGGAATATACCCAGAAGATGCTCCAGCACACAAGAACATTTGCTCAACCATGTTCATAGCAGCCTTATTCATAATAGGCAGATCATGGAAACAGCCTAAGTGTCCCTCAGTCGAAGAATGGATAAAGAAACTGTGGTACATTTACACTATGGAATACTACTCAGCTATTAAAAACAAGGAATTCCCGAAATTTGTGGACAAATGGATTGAACTATTTATTTATTTTTGAAACACTGTTTCTCTGTGTGGTACTGGGTTGTCCTAGAACTCACTCTGTAAACCAGGCTGTCCCCCTGCTCACAGAGATCCACCTGCTTCTGCCTCCCTCGTGCTGGGATTACAGGCATGCACCACTACTGCCTGGCATTTTTTTTTTTAAATGGGTAATGACTCTTATTCAGCTTACAATGCATCTGACTGTTGGGCACTTTACTTTTCTTATTCAAAGCTTCCTTCCTGCGTTTTACGGTATATCTTTTTTAAATAAGGTCTTATATGAATTGATAGGCTCAGAAAAGCAATCATGAACAAGAAATAAACATCCAGTCATGAAGGTTCCACAGACCAAGATGAAAAATTCTGACCCAGAAAGAGAAAGTCAAGACAGATGCAGGTGGTTACAGTGATGCTGGATGGCCAGGGTGCAAGGTCTAGATATGTGCTGATGTCATGACACCTTTGGAGCACAAATGTCTTCTTTAGGATATTTACTGAGAACTACCCAAACAGGATTTTATCGTACAGGGGAAATGAGTTATTTTCACCTCAACCTCGGGAAAGAATGAGTGTGTGGTGGGGGAGTGGGGGGGTGTATGTAGTGGGGAGGGGGCGGGGAATGGGTGTGGGTGTTGTGTGTACAAGAGAGAGGGAGGGAGGGAGGGAGGGAGGGAGGGAGGGAGGGAGGGAGGGAGAGGAGAGAGCATATACCCACATTACAGGGTGTGTGCATGTACATGTATGTGTACCTGAATATGGAAGCCAGAGAACACTGTGGGTTCCCTTCTCACTGCCCTGAGCTCCCAAGAAGCCTTGGCTGACTGGAGAGTGAGCCCCACAGGATTCAATAATTTCCATATCCCTAATACTGGGACTACGGTTGTTGGCCTCATACCCATCATTTTTACTTAGGTTGTAGGGCTCAAACTCAGATCCTTGTGCTTGCAAGGCAAGCACTCTACCAACTGTGCTATCTCCAAGGAAGGACATTTAAAAAAAAAAAAAAAAAGCCTATTTGTTCCTTTGAATTCTTTCAAACAAGTATTCTATCATTTTTATTCTGAACTCTCAAAACAGCTCGCTTCACTAAATCTTGAAGACACTCCCAAATTATCAAAAAAATATTCCTTTTCCAAGCTCTGGAAAAGCTTAAAATCTGATTTTCCATCCGGGTGTGGTAGTGCATGCCCTTTATCCCAGCAACTTAGGAGGCAGAGGCTGGCAGATCTCCATGAGTTCCCGGTCAACCTAGTCTACACAGTGACATCTTCTAGGCTCCCAGGGCTACATAGTGAGACTCTGTCCCACAAAAGAAACAAGGACTTCATTTCCCAACTCCATGATTTCCCACACATATACGTATGCTGCTGAAGCTGTGAGCTGTCATTCTGCCTTTAGGGCTGACTGGGTGAAAGAGGTGGACCAAAACACTAAACTCTATGTCCCTATTCACTTAGGTTTTAAAATTAATAAGATAGACTGAGAGATCAAAAAAAAATCATTTTATAATGTTCACTGTGACTACAAATATACTAAGTACACGGTCACCTATGAGTGGTACGGGATGGCCTGAGGGCGTATGTCTATGATGCAGCACTTGTCTATCATGCATAAGAGCCGGAGGTTGAACCCCCAACTGCAAAAATAACAAGGGAGAGTTACACAGAGTGTATCGTGCAGTTGACTCTATACAGAGCCTGTCACAGCAGAGTGTGGTATAGACTAATTCACAGACAAAATAGCCATTTATTATGACCTCAGCATTAATGTCTCTTGCAGATAATCCTGAGCTGGGTGCACAAGGAATTTCCTTTCCTAACACTAGGCTTGTGTTTTCTAGGTGGCCTTGGGCCGAGAATGGTACATACACACAATCTATACAGTCAAGTCAAAGGACAGTACCCATCGAGGCATTGGCAAGAGGAGCCTGGAGTTCCGGTACCACTCCGTGGTACAGCAGGGACAGCCCCAGGCAACTACCAGGAGCTGGAAGAAGAGAGCAGCCAGGAGTGCACCCTCGTTGGCGAGGGAAATTGGTGCTGAGAACAACCGGGGAACAAATATCCAGCATATCTCCCTGGACCGCCGTGACAAGAGGCAGGTCCCCCATGGAAGAATTCCTCCTGATGGCATCCTGCCCTGGGAGCTCAATAGTCCCAATGCTGACGTCAGCCTTGTCACTGTCCTAGGAGGTATCGCGGTGGGATTGCTCACTGTCTGCCTGGCCGTGGCTGTAGCGGTCGTGTGCAAGAACAAGAGGCTCAAGGACAAGGATGCTCCCAAGGGCTCTGGGAGCACGGAGCCCATGATGTCCCCACAGAACCAATGTAACGACAGCTCGGAGGTGTGAAAACCTTCTCTTTGTGGGCCTCAGAAGACTGTGAGAGATACCCAATGGCTTGGGATCATCTGCAGAGAGCTGAGGACTTTCTGTGACAAAGGTGCTCAGAGTCCCTATGTTAAAAAGATTTTTCACTTGAACTCCATTGCATCGTGCAGGCATCAAAGGACAAATTCAGGCCACTTCTTTCCTGCTGCCAAGAAGGCATCCAGGATGCTTAGAGCCTTGGCTTGGCTGGCAGGGGAGGTGCTTCTGGTTTTAGGCATCGGTAGAGATGATGCTCAAGGACTCTCTGGGAAGTCTGAGAGATGTTAGCCATTACTCTCTTGTTACTTTAGTGTGAATTTTGAAGATGCAATTCTCACACTGTCTATTCTTTGTATAACTGAAAGGTTTGAATTGGTAGTCCAGGAGGGTGATGAACACACTGTTATGACAAGTTTTCTAATCTGTGAAGACAGCATGAAGTCATGACCAGGGCTAGCTCAACCCACAAATCACCTCTTACTATTGGGAAAACATAGAAGGAATGAGTAGAAAAAAAAAAAAAAGGGAAACTCATTTGGATCTGAATTGCTTCTCATTTCCCTCAGACCTCCTTTATCTCGTTTGCTTATTTAACATTAACTTAAACCAAAGAATATATTAATTCTGGAAATGATTTTAAGAGACTGATATGTTGGGTAGATATTAACAGCCAAGCTCTTGCTACTTGGCCTCACTGGTTGTAGTTGTAGAGATGTAGACATGACTACGAAGAGACTACGAACAGTTAGTCAGCACAGGACAAATGCTCTCAAGAACTGAGATGCTTGCAGCATTGAACCCATAAATAATGAGAAACATCTTTACCAACGGTGAAGGATGAGAGTGCTATTTATTTATTAACACGCTATGTACAACCAGGATGCCTCGTAGGCATGCTTTCTAGAACAGTGGATGCAAGTGAGACTAGTCTTTGAGGAACAGCCTCGCAGCAGCATTAAGCTTACGTCAGCCATAGGACATTGTCTTAGGTTTACATCTGCTCTAAACATGTCACTCCAGATCTTGGAGGTGGCCAGTGCTGTCCATGACCCTCTTTCCTGATCCGGGAAGAGAACATCTCCACCTGGCCTCCTCAGTTCAGTGACCCGGTGCTATGAGGTCCCCCTTTGGGACCTTATTTATGATTTGTCACTTTGATTATTCACTATGTAAAAGCTTCCTTTGCATCGCCTATGTCTTCGGAAATGTGTTTTTGCCCCACCCCCACCCCTGTGTTAGAGATTCTGTTTGGGGGGGGGGAGCTTGGGCAGAGTAGTGCCCATTCCTAAAACCTAGTAGATGAATTTCATACAAGACAAATGCCTCCGTATAACCCTCCAGTGAGGCGTGGAGTCCCTCACACTTCAACCACCCCCTGGCCACGCTGGGCATCCTAGTAGAATGGAGATATTTGGAAGGCAAACCTCATCTCAGGCCACTCCTGTATGTCAGTGAGTGTCCATGAGTACCAGCCATCTCTCGGTTGAGAAAAGAAAATTGCACTGGTCTTGAAGGAGAGGGAGGAAGTGCCTAGTGCCAGCTTCCCTTCCTGTTCCACATCCTTCTGTTGGGAGCTCAGCGAGTCCTATCTACAGACAAAGGTCCCCCAGAGGATTCAGAGAAATAGAAATCACTGCCGCCCAGGGGCCCATTCATCAGGCCCAGTAGTTTATAATCATCCTTTCATTGTGTTACTTCTGGCAGATGCTTAGCTCCGCATATGGCTACCTCGGAATTTGGGAATTAACACTGTAGGGACTTTCACTACTTAGCTTAGGGTTCAACTTCTGAAGACTGTGAGAGCAGCTGTCCTCGACCGGCTTTCTGTTTCTAGCGGTTGAGAGCGTCAGAGCCTGACCACCCTGGGGTTTCCAGGTCAGTAAGTGAATGCGGTAACTAGTGACACGTTGTTTTATGCCTGTTCTAGCCAGGCAGCTTCCATGCCCAATTCCACTCAACTGTACATTGCTTTAATGAAGCTCTTGTCTATAAATTAGATGGCATATTAAATACAAAATAAGTCTGCCCTCCTTCCCCAATAGCAAATGTCAGTATTCTTTCTCCCCATCCCTTCTTTTCTCTCTTATTTGTATTTTTTCATAATTTTAAAAATATCTATTCACTAAATATGTTACTTAAAATACAGTAATGGTTTTAAAAGTCTTTTCAATAAGAAAAATGGTTTTTTTCTAAATAAAGCAAGTTCTTGTTTTCATTATTTTTAAGTATTCTGATATTTTAAGAGCAAATATGTAATTTCCCATTGAGAATAAGAAGTCAATTATAGATCTTGATTTCCTCCTAACCTCCTGATACAGACCAGCATCTGGTTGATATTACACAGTAAAACCTAAAAGCAAAAATAAATGTTACCATGAGTGCCTCTCCTAAGCCTATAAACAACAAGACATTAAAATACATGAGAAAGATGGCTCCACAGGGAAATATCCACAATGTAATACTCAGTACTGGGGATTATACCTATGGGTCACATATGCTGGGGGGACACTGCCTCTGACCTACAGCCCCAACCGTTTCTTAATGGTTTGATTTGAGGCAATCTAAAGAGTTGCCCAAACTGGCTCTGACTTTGCTCTTTACTCTGGCTGGCCTTGAACTTTCGGTTGTCCTGCCTCTGTCTCCCACCTAGAGAGGACCACAGGCCTACACCAGCACTGCCCCTACCCCATCATCCATTCTGATGGATGGCTAGGCCCCAGGCTGCTCACTCTGCCCCCAGGTGGCTGGTAATCAAGTAGGGCTCTGTCTTTGGAGGAATGTGACCAGAATCTCCTCTAGACAAGCACACAGAGACGTAGGTGTCTGACCCATGATGAAAATCTTTTAAAACATCAGCGTTAGATTCTGTTGCTTTTAACCTCAAAAATAATAGCAAACCCCATATGATCATTGTGAGTAAAGACCAGTATGATGTCTACTGCCACCACTCAGCCTAGCACTTGCTTTTTGTTTATTGGTTTGTTTCTTTGTTTTTGTTTTCTTGTTTGTTTGTTTTGGTTTTGTTTTGTTTTGTTTTGTTTTTGGAGATTGGGTTTCTCTATAACCTTGGCTGTCCTGGACTTGCTTTGTAGACCTGCCTGGTCTCGAACTCACAGAGATCCGCCTGTCTCTGCCTCCCTGAGTGCTAGGATTGCAGGCCTTCACCACCACGCCTTGGCAACAGCCTGGCATTTGTAAGGACTCTGTGTACTCAGAATCAAGGAAGTGCTTGTGAGCAAGAAAAGGCTCTATCAAGCCACCTTACTGTAAATTCTTTCTCAGCATCGCAGTTTCAAAGTTAACATTTAAACACATGTAAAACCAGGCATGGTGGATCGCCCCTTTAATTTCAGCATTCAAGAGGCAGAAGCAAATGGATCTTTATGAGTTTAAGGCCAGCCAGACCTCATAGTGAGTTGCAGGACAGCCAGGCTATGTAGGGAGACCCTGTCTCAAAAATAATAATGTAAAAATGGTCAGGTATGGTGGCACGGGCCTTTAATGTCATCACTGGGGAGGCAGAAGCAGGTGGGTCTCCATAGTGAGTTCCAGGTCAGCCAGAGCAAGATAGGAAAACCCTGTCTGAAACTCAAGCCAAACAGAGAGCCTTTACTTACACATCAGTGCTGGAGTCAAACTGTTTCTGGGAGGAGGAGCATTAAAGTAGCACGTTTAAAACTAAATGGAAAATCATAGTTCAATTAAGAAAATGATTTTATTGGTTCTTTGTGAATTTCACATCATACACTCTAATCCCACTCATCTTCTCCTCCCCTTGTACCCTCTGCCCTCCAACTAACCCTGCAACACAGGGGGGAAAAGCATTGTGAAAGCTGTGGTGTGTCACAGTGTGTCTGTCCCACAGTATACCCTTTTGCCCACACTTGTTTGCTTGCAAATATTCATTGCAAGGACTCGTTGGTCGGGTACAAAGCCTCTGGCTTCGGCTACTCTAATAATACTGGAACCTCTTTGGGACTCCTCCTGGATATCCTGTTGTTGCCCCGTGTCATGGAGATCCTGTAGTTTTGGATCTGTAGGACCTAGTTCTGGCCCCTTCATGCACTACAGCAGTTCATCATCGATGGGGGTAGATGTTGGAGTGGGCCAATCTGAAGCCTTGGATCTGGGCCTGAGAGGTATCTGAGCTTGTCAGCCCTCCAGCTTGTTCACTTTCATGCCCTTGGGGACTGGTTCACCTAAAACCCCCACATCCAAGCCCACCTCTACTGTGCTGCCCAGTTGAGGTGCTGGACCCACTCTTCCTAGTGCTACAGCAGGTGAGGGGCAGGGACAGCTCTCCTGCTCATGACACCAGAGCCAGGTCTCCTGGTGCAGTCTCATCTGCAACTCCCACAATGTACTGGGGGGAGATGGGGGCTCTCCCCAGTACTGAAGCTGGCTAGGGGCTCAGTCAGGGATCAGTTCTCCTGCTCTCCCTCTCATGTCCCCCAGAGCCAGTTCTCCCATATGCCCAGGAGGGGTGGGGCCAATTCTGAACAGCCTCAGACATCAACATGGGTAGCAGCTCAGACGAGAGATGTCCACCTGGCCTATGATAGTAGCAGATCCTTGCTGCTGTAGGGCCATGGACTCAGATGTGGCTCCCAATGGCAGCATAGGTTAGGACCCCATCATAGTTCCAGGCAGCATCACTAGTTACTCACATCAGGCTATTCCTGTCTCTCTTCATTGTACGCACATCCTTCTGTTTCTCTTTTTCTTCCATTTCTCCACCATTTACTTGCTCCTCTTAGTGACATACTGAATCTCTGAGTGTCTGGGGTAATCTCAGGAGTGCTATGCCCTGCTCATGCACTATGATGCTTGGCAGGGGTCATCTCAAGCATGGTCTATCCTGCCTCTAGGGCTGAGACAGTTTTCTTTTTCTTTTTTTAATTATAATTTTTCAGATTTCATCTCGATTGTTATCACCTCACTTGTATCTTTCTTCTCCCACTCTTCCTCCCTCTTTCACCCTATTCCCCTCCCCTAGACCTCTCACAGAAGGGCACCTCCTACCCCACCATATGACCACAGCCTATCAGGTCTCATCAGGATAACCTGCTTCCCTTTCCTCTGTGTGCCACAGGACCTCCCCACCAAAGGGAAGTGATCAAATCGAGGGCACCAGAATTCATGTCAGAAGCAGTCCTCACTCTCCTGAAAGCTGTGGAGAATGAGCTATCCATTGGCTATATCAGAACAGGGGGCCTAGGTTTACTGTATGCATTGTCCTTGGCTGGTGCAACAGTTTGTGTAGGGTCCCCTGGGTCCAGATCTGTCATCCTTGATGGTCTCCCTGTGGGGCTCCTGAGCCTTCTGGGTCCTTCCATCCCTCAGTTCTTCCATACCATTTTCAGCACTGCATCTGGAGTCCAGCAGTGAATTCCAGCACCTATCCCCATGCCCCATTGGGTGAAGTCTGTCAGAGGACATCTATGTTGGGCTAATATCCACTTATAAGTGAGTATATATCATTTATGTCTTTCTAGGTCTGGGTTACCTCACTCAGGATGATCCATTTGCCTGCAAATTTCAAGATTATTTGGTTTTTAATAGCTGAGTAGTAGTCCATTGTGTAAATCTACCACAGTTTCTTTATCCATTCTTTGGTTGAGGGACATCTAGGTTGTTTCCATATTCTGGCTATTATGAATAAAGCTGCTATGAACATAGTTGAGCAAATATTCCTCTTGTATGGTGGAGCATCTTTTGGGCATATGACCAGGAGTGGCATAGCTGGGTCTTGCGGTAGAACCCCACAGACAATGAGACAGTGAGAAGAAGTTTTTGCACTACTACACTGAGCAATACATCACTGATCTTCATAGGTCTTCACTTCATAGAGAGAAACACATCAGAGACCTTCTTGTGGTATTCTGGCTGAATCTGGGCACTTTCACTGACTCATGCAAATTCGCCAGAGGCTTGCTGCTTCTGCTAGATCTTGCAGCCATTACTGGTTCATGTTTCTTTTTGGTGTTTACTGCTGGACTGGACTGCTGGTATCCTGACAACAGAGTGGAATCGCCCAAAGGAACTACTTCTAAACAGGTCCACAACCCCCTTTTTCCTATTAACATTTTTTTCTCCCCTGCCTCTGGTCAGTGAGTTAGAAGGGAGATTGAAGCATTTAAGAATGCTAAATAAAGTTGGTTTTGAAAAATCTAAGACACTCCTCTACCTCCCCCCCATCTCTCTACCTCCCCTCCTCTCTCCCTGTCTCTCTCCCTGTCTCCCTTTCTCCTTTTCCCTCCCTTGTTCTTTACCCTGCCAGACTAAATTTTTCTGTAGGATTTCTTTTCCGAGTCTCTAGTATCACAATTTGTTTCCTTGTGAAATCTTTACCATTCAATGAGTAGTGAACATTCTTTCCCATCTTAACACTACACAGCAGGCATGCTATAACCTTCCTGTATATGACATCAAAGGTTTAGAGTGAATGAAAGAAAAAAGAAAAAAACTTCCTGCCAATAAAAAAGGATCATGTTGAATGATATAATGGTTCCATGCTCCTCATTTTATTGTCTCAAGAAAAGTTAAACCTTGTCAATAAGATATTAAAAGGGCCTTAAGAATTCCATTAAGAGTAAAAGCCAAAGACCACCTATAGAGAGTTCATTAGAATAGCTTCTTCTTCCTCAAGAAAACAACAAAAGGCATAGGACACTAGTGCCCCAGGATTAGGAGGCCATGGCAGCTTGGGAGGAGGATTCGGCAGTAGTCTTAGGGTTGTGGCAGAGGCTGTGGCCATGGTTAAGGCTGTGGGGCTCTTGGAGGTAAAGCTGAAGACAAGGAGTGGATCCTGGTCCCCAAGCTGGGCCTCCTGATTAAGGACACGAAGATCAAGTCCTTGGAGGAGATCTATCTGTTCTCCCTGCCCCTTGAGGAATCCGAGATTATTGACTTTTTCCTGGGTGCACCCCTAAAGGATGAGGTTCTCAAGATCATGCCAGTGCAGAAGCAGACACGGGCTGACCAGAAGACCAGGTTCAAGGTTTTTGTTGCTATTGGGAACTACAATGGTCATGCTGGTCCTGGTGTTAAGTGCTCCAAGGAGGTAGCCACTGCCATCCGAGGGGCCATCATCTTGACCAAGCTTTCCATTGTCCATGTGCAGAAAGACTACTGTGGGAACAAGATTGACAAGCCACACACTGTTCTGTACAAGGTGACAAGCTGCTGTGGCTCTGTTTTGGTCCATCTCATCCCCCTAAGAGGCACTGGTATCATCTCTGCTCCTGTGCCCAAGAAACTACTGATGATGGCTGGTATTGACGACTGCTATCCATCAGCCAGGGGCTGCTCTGCCACCCTGGGCAACTTTGCCAAGGCTACCTTGATGCCATTTCTAAGACCTACAGCTTTCTGACAACCGACCTCCGGAAACAGACTGTGTTCACCAAGTCTCCTTATCATCATGTGAAACCCACACCACAGTTCCAGTTGTGGCTACTACATAGGGATTTTTATACAAGAAAAATAAAGGGAATTAAGTCTGCTTAAAAATTCACTAGTATGACTGAATATTTTGCAATGAGATCAGCAGCCAAGAGAGTGCTAGACTGTCAACAGCACTGAGTTTTCAGAATTCAAATTACTAAATGTCTAGTGCTTTTCTTCGACTAGTCAGATGGTGCCTTCTCTGACTGCATGACTGCTTTAACAACCCAGGTGAAGTTTTACATGGATTCATTTTCTCCAGTGCTTGGACAGACCCCCCCCCCCACTGCGTTAATATTGTGACTTAAAACAGAAAGAGGGGTAGAGGGGGAGGGAGAAAAAGAGAATGTAAATTCTTAACTAACTATAAATAAAGAGCATAAAATGACTTGCAGTGTAGGAAGTTGATTTTGGGTTAGAATAAAAGATAACTTCTGTAGGGTAGATCACATTACCACATAGCACATAGCAGTCTTTTCCTGTGACAGGAGTTTAAGTTTCTGATAATCTGTTTTCTAAGTTCATTTGTATATAAAATAAATCTTCATCCTGGACAAGGAATGCTTTTTTTTTATACTTGCATTAAGGATGTCCTTTCTTCCATGATGCCTTTCAATACATTAGCAAGTACATATGTAACTGCCACTGAGTAGCACATCTGTGTCATGGAATTGTCTGAGGAACTCCACAGCTTCTCCTGTTTCCCATTGGAATGATTCAGAAACTAGTAGGGCCTTGTTGCTTCATAGATTAGCTAAGTTCCTGCAAATTTGCTAGATATTAATGTTTAATACTGCAAATCTAATTATGCAAGTAGCTTGGATTAATTTAGTCTTAAATCCACGTCTTAAATAAATGATGCTATCATTTGTACTATACCTATACCTGTTTTTCTTCAAGTTACATCATATGTTTAATATGAATTAAAGTCTATATAAATACATGTGTTCAGATGACCAGCTTATTATGATGTGTTTCTGTAGCTTTTGCTTGTACTAAAGTGACAAAACTCCTGCTGGCTGTGAAGGACAGCATCTGACCAGGCTCACACATGCCCCTTGGTGCGTATATTACTTCCACTGTCTTCCTTCTACAAGTAGGAAACACATTCTATCTCTCAGAAGACTATTCTCACAGGTCCTAGG
Source organism: Acomys percivali (assembly GCA_907169655.1). Classification (NCBI taxonomy): domain Eukaryota; kingdom Metazoa; phylum Chordata; class Mammalia; order Rodentia; family Muridae; genus Acomys; species Acomys percivali. The sequence goes on along the minus strand of OU015751.1, from coordinate 90,198,542 downwards.
TGCTGGCCCAGCAGCTGGAAAGGTGAAGCAACGGCAGAAGGCCTACCCTGGCAATGTATATTTCAATGAAACAAGTTTGGACTCGCTGGTCCTTTGTGGCTGGGAGCAGGTGAGTCGAGCGTGGCCTGCCTTCACTGATGAGCATGACCCTCCTGGTCTTTGCTATCACTGCAGTCCAATCACCCTTATCCAGACTTCACCTAAGTCAGAGATAACTCTGCTAGGGCAGATGCAGCTCCCGGCCAAGAGAAGAGAATTTCTGACCTGGGCTTTACATCCCAGTTGGAAAGAGTTAATCACATGGCTAAGGGATCACCCCTGGGAAGGTCAGCTCCAGTAAGCATTGCTAAAGAGATGAGTGGAGTATTAGTCTTTTAATCTGACACTGTTTTTCCTTCCCAGAACTCGCCCCACCTAATGCAGAAGCTTAAGCTCCACATAAGTAAAAGTCTTAGGTCTGCCCACTTTTAAAAAGCGTTTTGCAAAGTGCAACTTATTCCCCTCCCTCTTTTCTAAGCATGTTTTCCTTATTTTCCTCTTTTTGCCAGCATTTCTGTCTTCCTTACTTTCTAAAACTCCCCTCCCTGCTATGTGTCTAACTCCCACGCCAACTTAAATGGTATGGCTTTTTCATTGCTCTCTTTCTTTTTTTTTTTTTTTTTTTTTTTTTTTTTTTTTTTTTTTTTTTTTT
>OU015751.1:90159143-90180188 GCA_907169655.1 Acomys percivali | reverse complement strand
GTGTGTGTGTGTGTGTGTGTGTGTGTGTGTGTGTGTGTGTGTGTGTGCACGTGCACATGCCTATACATGCTGATGTTTGGTGACTTTCTCTATTATTCTCTCCCTATTTTTTTTGAAACCAGGTCTCTCACTGAGTCTAGAGTTAGCCATTTCAGTAACACTGACTGGCCAGCATCTCTGCTCCCCAGAGATCCTCCAGTCTGTGCCCCCTTCCCATCAGTACTGGGGGAGGATTATGGACACATGCCATATCACCATACAGAGTTGTGCCCTCACACTTGCCCAGCATTTTACCTACTGAGCTATCCTCCTAGGCTCTACATTTGGGTAATGAGAGAGAGAGAGAGAGACAGAGACAGAGACAGAGATAGACAGAGACAGAGAGACAGACACAGAGAGACAGACACAGAGTGAGAGAGAGACACAGAGACACACAGAGAAAGAGGGAGAGAGGAGGAAGAGGGAGAAAGACGAGGAGGAGAAGGAAGTTTAGAACTGTGCAAAGTCATTCATGCTTATAACCCCAGGTCTGTGATTTGAAGTCCATCCTAGACTACACAGCAACACTCCGCCTCAACAACAACAGCAAAAGAACCTAAAATCAGAGTTGGTTGGTAATGATCACCATGAGTGCTCCTCCTCATGCACTCCTCTCTCTAGACCCTGCCCCATGAAAATGACCCAAATGCAGCATCTGCACCCAAGCCTGGCACTCACTCTGCAGACCAGGTTTGGTACCCATGCTCTGGAACATCAAGAGCTCAGCTTTCAGTAGATGAGCCTTTGATAGTCTGTCTGCACTACAATCTTAGGGAGTCAAACGTGGGTCCAGGGAAAGCCCTCCACAGGTGCATCCTTTACCCAGATCTGGGACCCTCATTCCCACTTGCATGCTAAAATGTTTATCTACCTCAGCGTTCAGCTCAAACATCGCCTTCGCTTCTTCCTATACCCACCCATTGCTACCACCCTCATGTACTCTAAAGTCCACTGGGAGTTTTGGCTGCTTCCTGTGTTTTCCCTGTAAATGTTTAGTGCTTTGAAAGGTTCTGTTCCTCGCCACCTTCCTGGCTTACAAGAGAAGCCAATGGGTGAGTGAAGGTCCACTCTATCCTGCTTTGAAATCTCAGAATGATGCTGCACCACAGGTGAGGTTTATGGGTCTGTTGGAAGTTCTTGTGGGAAATCATGATTCAGCAGAAGAGATTCTGTCTCTCATGAGACTTAATTAACCCAAGAACCATAAGCCTTTGCATTTTCTCCTTCATGTTCCTGCCTTCCTGTATCTCACCCCCATATCATTATGAGAAAAAAAAGAGGGAACGTGTCCTTGCATCAGTCTCCTCTGTCCCCAAACTCTCACGCTTCCAGGCCTCTCTGTCTGAAATAATAGCACTGCCAACAAGCACAGATAATCTGTCCTTAAGCATTAACTCCAGATAGTCTCACAACAGTTTCACGTATTCTATCTGTAAATAGCAAACACCCCGACAGACATGTAATACTGTATTGTTACGCAAACTTTGTTAATTAACCATGGAAAGGGTCTCATCTGTCCTGGGCTGGCTTTAAACTAATATGTAACTGAAGATGCTTGTAGACTTCCTCCTCCTCCTCCTCCTCCTCCTCCTCCTCCTCCTCCCCCCAAATGATGGAGTTGCTGGTGTGTACCTCACACATGCTGAGAACTGAACTCAGGGCTTTGTGCATGCTAGGCAAGTACTCCTCACATGTACAATTTTTAAAAGATTTATTTATTCATTACATACACAGTGTGCTGCCTGTACATCAGAAGAGGGCACCAGATCTCATTATAGATGGTTGTGAGTCACCATGTCATTGCTGGGAGTTGAACTCAGGGCCTCTGGAAGAGCAGCCAGTGCTTTTAACTTCTGAGCCATTTCTCCAGCCCCCTCATGAATAATTTTTTACAGTTTATAAAAGTACATGAGAATCATTAGGATGATATTAATAGGAAAAAATAGTATGGCATAAAACTATTTAGCCAATGGGATACCAATTAGTACAAGTGTACGCATACAAATGATTCTGAAAGAAAATGAAGACAAATGTGGAAATAGAGTAGTTCTGAACTTTTAAAAATATTTTGACGTTTTTATTGTTTTATTTTTAAGAATTTTTAATGTTGCTTTATGTGTATGGGTATTTGGCTTTGTGTATATATGTGCACCATGTGCATGCAGGGCCAGAGAAGGCCGAAGAAGGCAAGAAGATGCCCTGTAACAAAGTTACAGATGGTTGTGTACCACCGTTTTGGCTGGGAACCAAACCCAGGTTCTCTTCAAGAGCAACCAGAGCTCTTAACAGCTGAGCATCTCTCCAGCCCCTAATTCTGTTTTCTTATTTTTACACATATTTATGCTCCTATCAAGAAATGTTTAAATAAAAAACTCACGACTAGTAAATGTTCTTCCTCCTTCCCTCTCTCTGTCCTTCCCTTTCTCCTTTGCTTCCTATCCTGCCAAGACACGGTGGGTGAAATGGAACCCTGGCAGCCTCTAGGCTCCCTTTGTAGAGAACCTTGGCCTTTGGACACCAATATAAAACTCAGCATAACCCCCCCTCCTCTGTCTCTGTCTCTGTCTCTGTCTCTGTCTCTCTGTCTCTCTCTGTCTCTGTCTCTCTCTCTGTCTCTCTCTGGGGTACCCCTCCCCCTTTCCTTCTCTCCCCATGCTCATTTAATAAATCTCATATAATCTAATGAAAAGAAAGGAACTCAGCATAAAACCCCAGGGGTAACACTGTTTTTCATCAGCTATAATTCATCTTTCCTGTCTGTCCCTCCAAAACAGGTAAAGAGCTTTCACCAAAGAACAATTTAAGAAAACTATAAAATTGCCAAAAGGAACACAGACACTCAACACAGGTTCAACCTGGTGACTTCCCCTCTGGGAACTGGTTTAGATGCACCTTCTCAAACTCAGGTACCAGGACTTCATGGACATAGGTGGTGACACACAGGAACCTACACTTCTTACAAAGTGACCAAAGAAAATGCCAGTGTTAGTCTGGAGAGGCATACCTGAGGCTTAGACATTTGTGTCCAGTTAATTGTAACTCTTTGGTGAAAAAGACAGGGGCAGGACAGAATTTCAACAGTTAGTGAGCAGTGGTATGCTAGCAAGTGTTTGGCCATAGGTTTCTGGGCATGAGAAACTCTGATTTGTAACATTGCCAGAGTGTAAATGTCACCCCACCATCAGGAGACTCCAACCTACCCTTGTAAATCATGAACTTGGAGTTACAAGAGCACATACATAGCTTTCAAAAAGCCAGCAGCTCCAGATGGAGTGATGGCAAAGACTCAGCTACTCGACTCTCTCACCATTATGAGAGTGTGCGCATCACTGTGATGCTGGAAAGACGAGGTAACATGACACTTTCTCCTGACGGTATCGGAGCAGGGTCAACTATCCTGCAACACAGTTTCTAAGCCTCTGGGGGAGATCCACATTGTGTTTCACATACATTTTCAAAAGCATAGGAAACACAAGCCCCATTCTGTTTCTTCTCCAAAAATACAAATTCATCATTTGATTACAAGATCCAAACTTAAAAAAAAAAAAAAAAGAAGAAGAAAAAAGTATGGCCACGCTAAGATGACTCTCTGATGAGGCAGCTTCACCTGTGCCCTCTACTCAGTGCCGGCTTGCCCTACCAAAGAGGAAATAAAATTCCTTATGGAACCACTTGTTTAAAAAGGTGAGGCCAGGCATGGCGCACAGCTGTAGTAGTAGGAACACCAGCAGAGGCTGAAACATGAAGATGGCCAGCCAGATAGCGTGAAGTGATGTGCCCGCCCCAAAAAACCCACATAAGGATGGTTAGTTGAGTAGTTTCTTAATTGTGGAGAGTTTCTACATCCAGGATGTGCAAGTGCAGAAGCAAAATTAGTTTGGGCTTTCTTCCTCCTTAACACAAACTTATAGGCCAGCTCTGCAATTGTCCCAACATCAATGTGAATATCAGGCCAAACCTTTGGAATGATACATTCTACCTCTACTCTGTTGCAAACTGCCTGCCTTGTTCTCACCAACACACTTAGGAAATGTCTTGATTTAGGAATTTCCTTTTCTCTCCAGCTATAAAAGTTTCATAACACCATTTCCACAGTGGACACATATTATTTAGGACAGTTCCAACCCATATTCACTCATATTTGGCTAAAAAAAAAACCCTATCTATCCCTTATTCCACTGACAATACTGAGACTCTGATTCTTAAAAAAAATGAAAGAAAGAAAAGAGCAGAGTGGTTGTATGCTTTCAACTCTGACACTCAGGATGCCAAGGCAAGGAGTTCAGTGGCAGCCTGAGATACAAGGCATTTTCAAATGGTTCCACTCTATCACTATTGATATGCCTACCTCACGAAGAAAAAAAAAAACCTGTTTTCCAATTGGGGTAAATATCTCTTTTCCTTTTCTGAATTAATAATACCAGATTCTTTCTCAGTTTCCAACTAGAAGTGGGGCTTTGGCAAGTGAAGGTCACAGAGAGTAGTTGGAATCCCAGGCACAGACACCTTCCCAACCCCACAGCACCGCCCTCACTTTAACAAGTTCCTAAATGCTCCAGGAAGCAAGCCTTTGCACTTGTAAAATGATAGTGAGGACTTCCCTCATAACGATCAGGTCTGAGGAGGTAACAAGTCCAACACTTCCCAGTTCATTAGTACTGAGCACAGTACTTGTTTTCATGGGCTAAGTCTTACTTTCCCAACTTCTCTCCATTTATCTGGAATTATGCAGCGGGAGCTACCTTTTCTCTTCATCATGGTGTCACCAGATACATTTAAAGGTGGAGGAAAGTCAGCAGCATCATGTCCTTGATGTAAGGTGAAGACATCAATGCGAAGATAAACAAATGGCCTATCTGAACACACAGGGAGTGAAGGAGAGAGCAAGCTACAGGCCACCGTTCAAAAATCAAATCAAACCAGTGTAAATAGAGACTATGAAAGGAGACGTCCTAATAGAATTAGATCCTTCCTCTCCTGTTTCACACCCTCTCTCTCTCTCTCTTTGAGACAGGGTCTTGCTACATAGCCCAGGCCAGCCGAGAACTCATTGCAATTTTCTTGCCTTAGCCTTCAGCATGCTGGGATTACAGGCCTGCCCAGTTGAAGTCTGTTTCAATGGGTACACCCATGACCGTGTCCCACCTCTTTGGCACTCCGTTCCTCCTCTGACTAACGTGTGTATAATGTTCCGAGAGGAGGAAGGAACCTACCCACTAAATTGTTCTTCTCCAGTTTCTCAGGCGAGTCCATCTCATCCTCCAGATGCTTCTCAAATCTTGCAGATGGTCCTGAGTCAAGATCCAAGCCTTGCTGCAGGCATCGGCTCAGCAGTGTGTGCAGAGGAAGACAGAGAGAGGGAGGCTCCCTCTCCTGGCACACACCCTGAGGAGTGGTAACCCTGGTGCAAGAAGCCTAGAAACATAAACAAAACGCCTTCCCTGACTGCACACTGTCTTCAAAGAGAAAGGGAAAAAGAAGATGGCCTTCTTTCGAGGGCTGCTGCCTGTAAGATATGTCATGTGATTCTTGTATCACTTACTTACTATAAAACATTACTAGCCCCCTTGTGTAACTCATTATCCGATGCACAAGCATATATGCCCTCATGTATTATCATACAATATTGCAATGTAATTCATCCAACACACAGCAGGTAGAACACCTTCAAAATGCAGATCTAATCATGTCACATCCTTAAGTTAACCCCACTACAAATTGATGAACAGTTGAGGCTAGTGTCACAGATGTCCCAGGCGTAGTTTGAAAGCACTGGCTAGTCCTTTCTTTATCTGACACTGCCCTCCCCCCAATGTATCGATACCTCTAAGGCTTTCAGTTGTTTGTCTTCCAATAGGATCTCATTAACCGAGGCCGGCTTTGAACTCCCAGGAATTCTCTTGCCTCAGTACCTTTCCCCTACTACCCTGAGTGCTAAGATGTAAGCATGAGCCACCACTCGCTCCCTTTAAAACTTTACGCAGCCTCTTGCCTTAGGGCTTTTGCACTTATAACTGTCAGCACAATACCCAACCTTTGTCTGCTTTTTCTTCTAGGCCAGGCAGGTTTAGCCTGCCACTTGTGTGCGTTAAGTAAACTGCGTCTGTGCACAGCCATGCCCAATCCTTCTTACATCATCTCTGGCCACTTTTGCACTACTCTAGTGCTGAGTGGCTGTGGCAGAGCCTATATGGACTATAGAACTTTCAGTATTATACGCTCCTTTAAAGGAAAGGCATGCTGGCCTCTGCCTGACACCAGGTTTCCATGTGGAGAGTTAATAGGCTATTCCCCATCCCCACCCCCTGAAGTGTTTGGAGCATCAAAGGCCACAGTTGATGTTCACCAGGTGTTTGTCCAGTGAATATATACATAATGTGATGATGATAGACGGTCCTAAGAGGTAATGTTCCTTCTGAGATGCAGAGCTTCACTTCCTGGCTGTGCTGGTTAGTGATTATCCATCTATCTATCTATCTATCTATCTATCTATCTATCTATCTATCATCTATCTATTTTTGTCTACTTGACATAGCTAGGGCCTGGTAACAAAGAACACCCAAATAAGAAAGATGCCTGTCAAATTGGCCATGTAGGCAAGGCTGTGGAGAAGGTTTCTTGACTGATCATTGATGTGGGAGGGTCCAGCCCACTGTGGTGGGGGCCACTCCAGGGCAGGCAGGCTGCCTGGTTGTGTAAGAGAGAAGGCTGAGGGGGCCATGGAGAGCAAGCCCTTAAGCAGTGTTCTTCTGTGGTCCTTGCCTCAGTTCCTGCTGAGTCTCTGCCCTGATTTCCCTCAGGTCTCTGAGATGTAAGATGAAATGAACCTTTTCCTCCCAGCTGTAAAGTCATGATGTTTATCAAAGTAGTAGAGAGGTAACCAAAGGCATGGCCCAGGATCCCCCTTGGACCACACTCCTAGAACCAAGTACCATGGTAAGACCCGGTCTGTCTCACTTCAATGTCCTAAACGTTTGCTCCCATCTGTGTAAAAGTACAGAACAGGACAAAACAACAGCTCTTTGTCTGTTCTTCTTGTACTTTCTATGTTTTCTTTTCTCACCTCTTTAGTTGTTTTCATTCTAGCAGGAACATCTTTATACATTTCCCACATCACAATTAGTTTTACTAAGTACTCATCTCTTCTGCACACTCATATGAATAAATGTGGAATTTCAGAATTTCAAAGAACACAACTGGGCCCAGAAAACCAGAGTCCAGCAGAAACACAATCAAGCGCACACAAGGTGGTATCTGCCTAGCCCACAATACCCTTCCTCATTCAACTGCTCCGTGGAGAAGCTATACCAGTAATGACAGAGACACGGGGGGGTGAGGGGAGAAAGCAGCTTGGAGCCCACACTTCCAGCATGGCAAGGCATTCTTGCCATGTCATGCATTAGCCATGTGACCTTGTATCCGACTTCTATCTGTGGAATGGAAATAAGAAAATTTAAGCTGGATGTGGTGGCACACTCCTTTAATCCCAGCACAGGGAAGGCAGAGGCAAAAGGATCTTTGCGAGTTCAAGGCCAGCCTGGTCTACAAAGTGAGTCTAGGACGGCCAAGGCTACACAGAGAAACCCAGTCTCAATAAACAAAAACAAACAAACAAACAAAAAAACCAACCAACCAAGCAAACAAACAAAAGCCCCTAGAATTTATCATCAAGTTATTCAAGTGGGACCCATTCAGCAGTTGTGTTTAAGTGGCATCTCATTTGGAGCTGCTAAGTGGCAGCTCTCCTCACCTGGAATGGGAGCTGAGTCCCATATTTGTGACTCAATTATCTTCTCTCTAAGTGGGGAGTATTGGATTACTTCACTGTCTCCCCTTTTCTTCTGTTTTCAAGTGAACCCAACACTGACTCATTACATGAATACTCTGAGCAGGTCTCTTCTCCTCCTTGTCTAGCATGACCCTTATTCTCTATAAACTTGAACACTTAGGAGCTGAGCATCGTAGTGCAAACACGTAATTCCAGCACCCAGGAGGCAGAGGCAAGTGGATTGCCACAGATTTGGAGTCTGCTTGCTCTACATAAAAAGTTCCAGATCAGCTTAGGGGACACACAGAAAATCCCACAAACAAAACAAAATGAACAAAAACAAACAAACAAACAAATAACGACAACAACAACAACCAAAAAAAAAATAAACAACAACCAAAAAAAAAAAGGAAATAAAGAAAAACCCTAAAGCTCCAGGTTCCTGTTGCCAATGCATACATGCCCTGTTTGTCTTCAGTCTTTGCTCTATCCTCTTGCCATCATCCTTTGTGACAAGCACACAATGTAAAGGGCAGTAGGAAACTTCCTGTTCACATCATTTCTCATGCCTAAGGCATATTCAGTTCATTTTGAGAACCAGACCAACCCCTCCCGTTGCCCCTGGATGGTCAAGCAAAAGAGGTTCTAGTTTAGCTTATTTCCTAACACATTTCCCCCGGTATTGGCCAAATGTCATCTATGTTGTAGCTGCTGCTCACGGAAGTTCAAGATTCAAAACAAAACCAGTAATTGTTCCCAGGGGCAGCTAGAAAGAGCCTCAGGAGAACTCGCTGTGCGTCCCATTGGAAGATGACTAAACAGCTGTTTTTCTCCTTCCCGAGAATGTTCCAAACGTCCCCACCTAGAAAGCAATGGTGGCTTCAAGTAACGAAACACTGAGACCTACCGAAGGGTCTGGGAGACAGGACGGGAGCCCATTTTTCTGTGTATAGAGAAACCCCAGGGAGACCTCAGGTGGTGAACTGCCCATAGCATTTTCTCCCCTCATGGTGGAGGTGTGTGGGGGCGATGACCGGAGATTTTGCTGTTGGCTGCTTTCTACTTTCCCTCTATCAGTTCGTGAACTAGGTGATATTTTACCCTGAGGACAGCTGCTCTTAAACTTTCAGACTCTGGTCTTGGCCTTGAGGTTTACGGCAAGCACATCCACCTTTTATGTTTTCTTTTTCCCAAGTGATGGCCTTTGGAAGAACTGGACTTCTGACTTGGGACTGTCCCTTAGCCACACGTCTTTCAGCCTCCTGGCTCAGGAACATTCTTCTCTGTCATTTCTTGCTCAGAGGGACAGTGTGCTACGCACTTGCTGCTCCCTTAGGGACTGTTCTCTTTTCTTTAAAGAGTCACTGTTTCCACTGTACACACATTAGTTATTCATACTAATGTGTACCCACATCTTTAAGTAAATTTGATCCCTAATCATATGAGAATACTTGCAGAAAGAACTTTGTACACTGAAATGCTGGCCTAGATTTCTCCCACCGGTAATCCTTTCAACTCTCAGCTAATTAAACATCTCTACCTGGGCACACCTGATTCAACATTCTGCACCTGCTAAATAGGAATCTTTTGCGATTCAGATTTTGTTGACACGTGAAATAATATGTACAACACGTGAATAGATCCTTAGGCACATATTAGTGAAAGAAGCAACTGCGTACACGGTGTCTCAGTGACACACTGGACTATCACTGACATCCTTGGAGCCACATGAGCATGCCTCCCCATCACAGACTTACCAGAAGCAGTTTTGTGTTTTTCCATTTCAAATAGCTTTTTCTTATATGTATAAGTTAGTTGATTTTGACCTATATGAAAATCCTTTTGTGACCTTCTCTGATTGCTTGTATCATGTTTAAAGGTTAATTCATACTCTTATTTAAACACACACACACACACACACACACACACACACACAATGTTTTAAGGGCTGGAGAGATGGCTCAGTGGTTTAAAACACTGGCTGGTTTGCAGAGGAGCTGGGTTCAGTTTCCAGCACCGACATGGCAGCTCACTACTGTCCATAACTTGTCCTAAGGGAATCTGACATCCTCTTCTGGCCTCTAGGGTCACTACATGCAAGTAGTACACTGATAGACACATTCAAGCAGGCAAGCTCTCATACACAGAAAATAAAGGGAAATTTTAATTTAAAAATTTTAATTCATTCACTTTACATCCTATTTGTAGCCCCCTCCCTAGTCAACTCCGTATCCCACCCTTCCTCCCTCCCTCCCTCTGCTAGGTCTCAGAAAGGGGAACCCCCTCTCCTAACATCTGACCTCAGCCTATCAAGTCTCATCTGTACTACCTGTATCCTCTTCCTCTGTGGCCTGGCAAGGCCACCCTACCAGGGGGAAGTGATCAATACAGGGGGATCAGAGTCCATGCCAGAAGTAGTCCCTACTCCCCAAACTGTGGGACCCACAAGAAGACTGTGCTGTCTATCTACTACGTCTAGCTCCACATCATACATGGTCCTTGGTTGGTGCCTCAGTCTCTGCATTGTAGTGTGGTTATCCTGTATTATGTGGCTAATATCCACTTATGAGTGAGTATATACCATGTGTGTCTTTCTGGGTCTGGGTCACATCACTCAGGACAATCTTTTCTAGTTCCATCTATTTGCCTGCAAATTTCAAGGTTTCCTTGTTTTAAATAGCTGAATAGTATTCAATTGTGTAAATGTACCAAAGTTTGTTTATCCATTCTTCAGTTGAGGGACATCTAGGTTGTTTCCTGATTCTGGCTATTACGAATAAAGCTGCTCTGAACATAGTTGAGCAAATGTCCTTGGTTTTTTTTGTTTTTGTGTTTTGTTTTTTGTTTTGCAAATGTCCTTGTTGTATGGTGGAACATCTTTCAGGTATATTCCCAAGAGTGGTAGAGCTGGGTCTTGAGCTAGAATTATTCCCAGTTTTCTGAGAAAGCACCAGATTGATTTCCAAAGTGGTTGTACAATTTAGCACTCCCACCAGCAATGGAAGAGTGCTCCCCTTTCCCTACGTCCTCTCCACCATGTGCTGTCACTTGAGTTTTTGATCTTAGCCATTCTGACAGGTATAAGATAGAATCTCAGTCTTTTTTATTTGCAGGGAAAAATTTTTAAAGAAAATAATTCTTGTTAATATCCAGCACTTCTTCATAGATAGTGAATAGGCCATAGTAGATGTAGTTGAAGTAATTCTAAGTTTTCGTGGCTACGAAATGCCACTGTGGATGTTTTGTGTGGGTGTCATTCTGTTCTAAAACCAAGAAAAAACATCCAGAAATAGAGAACTAATAGCTTTTATGTTCTATTTCACAAGCCTATTGTCATCAGCTTTGCAAAATCCCAAAGTGTGTGTGTGTGTGTGTGTGTGTGTGTGTGAGAGAGAGAGAGAGAGAGAGAGAGAGAGAGAGAGAGAGAGAGAGAGAGAGAGAGAGAGAATATGAATGCAGTACCCATAGAAGCCAGAAGAGGGTGCTTTGGATCACCTAAATTTGGAGGACTGTGAGCTACCCTGTGGGTGTTAGGAGCCAAATCTACATCTACAAGGACAGAAAGTGCTTCTTAACTGGTGAGTCATCTTTCTAGCCCTCAACATCCTTTAACTATTATATATATATATATATCTCACAACTATGAGTTATAAATGCCAAGGACTTTTAGTTTTTTTTTTTTCTTTATTTTCTTTTTTGACTGTAATTTTTAAAAGCACCTCTAATGGAAGTATTTCCATTTTTAAAATGAGTATAATATCCTATCTGAAGACAAGGGCCTGGGACACACTTTAATTGCCCTTCCCAATTTACTTTTTACTTTTGACTGACCAGTGGTGTACCCTGTCACCTTTAAACACAAGCCTCCTTCAATGAGGTAGAGTAAAATCTTGACTCAAACACTGACACTAACTGTGTTTTATATGAAATCAAGTCCTGAGGCTTAAGACTAGGAGTAGTCACTCACCTGGGCATGTCTCCCTTGTCTCTTAGCTTTGCTCAAATTACTCACTCCACTCCACTCTGCTATTAGCAGACAGTTTCCTCATGTATTTAGCCTTTTCTAGAGTGTCTTTAGTCACCCTTTAAGACTTTAACAACTTTTAACGGTCTTCTTGGGCTGTCAAACATAGTAAGGGCCACCTCCTTGCAGCCTGCTCCAAGGCTTCTCTTAGCAGTGGGGAAGTAAATTTTCCATCCATTCATTGCCTCAGTTTGGCTTCTCCATCAGCTGAGCAGATCAACTATTACCTCAGAGGCTCATGAAACACAAATATAACAACCCCAGTGATTAGTACAAGTATTTTTTTTTTAAAAAAATGTTATCTAAACCTTTATGTAAACCCTTGCATGCCCGGTGCACTCAGCATTCAAGGGACATACTGAAAAGGTGAACTGGACACACATTTCATGCTCAAGGGTCCCAGAGGACAGAAACATTGTTCACAGTAGAATCATACTGCGTGGAGATTATCGGTCGGTAACTATTTTCTGAATGGCCAGCACGTGTAAGCCTGATATGATTGTGGGCTTAAAAAGAACAAATGACAATGCCTAGGAATTGGTGTCAGTCTGTGCTCCAAGAGAAGGGACATCTGGTGGTTCCGAGTGTTGCTAATCATCTGACTGTCCCATAAGATTTCATTAAAGGATTGGGAAATCTGTTTTCTAAATGGAGTTTCAACTAAATTCCAATAAAAATGTTTAACATATTAGTCCTAGAAAGTAGAGAACCTAAGCAGTCTTATCTACCCAGCATTCAATAAAAACAATTCTACAATGTTTGCCATATCCATAGTTTATTTTTAAAAAATGTTAAAAACTAACCATACAGGATTATTTAATATACTTAAAAAGTCTGTTCCCCATGTTGAAGGAAAATACATTTGCAACATCTTCCAGACACCATCTTTATAAAAGTAGAAGCTTTCTAGATGTTGAGATGTACTACAGTAGATTCTACAGTTTCCATTCTCCTTACTCCCCCTACTCCCAGTGTGGCAGATCCTGTCCAGAATGACGGTGGGTCGTGTTCCACCAGCACAGGTCCTTAGTGCACACTGCACTCACTGCCAGAGCGGGTCTTTTCTATCGCTGCTGCATTTATTTCAGAAGAGCATGTGAGTAGACATACATCCCATGAGTGTAAACATTCACCAAGAGCTTCCGGGGTACAATGAGTAACAGTGGTGGCCCGGGACACACTTGTGGGGGAATACTGCTGAATTATCTCCCCCCCCCTTTTCTTTCTTAAGACAAGGTTTCTCTGTATAGCCCTGGCTATCCCTGGAACTCAATCTGTAGACCAGGCTGGCCGCAAACTCACAGAGATCCATCTGTCTCTGCCTTCGGAGTGCTAGGATTAAAGGTGTGTGCCACCACGCCCTGCTTTGCCAAATTATCTTTAGCCTCCCTTATATATCTATAAGAAAGTAGTTCTGGGTATACCTTTTTAGTTGAAACACTTGAAAGTCATTCTAACGACTACAGTGAGTACCACTTTTACTTTCCTGAAATATGTTGAGTTAAATTCAGCAGTATGACTATTGATAATAAATTAAAAATAACAGTCATTTCAAATCTCCCTTTGTGGATACATATGGAGTTCTGCATCCCAGTTGATGCTAACATGCATCTGAATAATAGTAACTCCCCCAGGGCCACATGCAGCCTGAGGCACAGCTATCACTTCCCACTGTGGAGGCGACACAAGCAGACTTAAGGCTCTATTCGGCTCTAAAAACTTCCGTCCCCTCTTCAATAGCCTATGTGGGTCACTCCCATAATTCAAAGCTTTGTAGGAAGGGAGGTGAAAAGCCCCCAAACACTTTTCAAATACTATTCTCCATACAATTTATTATCAGCATATTTACATATATAGGAGTAAGAATTCTGATACTTACAACCACTTTAAAAATACAACCTGCAATTGTAAATTCTGTCCCAGTGTCCCTAAGGATACTCTCATTTTCAGACTACTGGCAATTTCATATCTGTCAGATTGTTCACTGCCGTTCTTGGGCAAAAGTTCATGTTGCTCCCAAGAAGAATAAACACATTTAAACTCATTGCCATCCACTTTGGGATAGGCCTGGTTGCAGAGAAAATGGTGTTCCTGGCGTGGAAGGATAGCTGGGGAAGCCATCTGGCTGGGCCGGGTAACTCTCCAGAGCGGACGCGGAATGGACCTGCAGGAAAGAGGGACATGCAGTTAACAGAGGCCCAGTTCATCCGGCCTGCACACGGCCCCGCCCTCATACACCAGACAGAACAGAGAAAAGGAGGAAAAAAACAAAACTATTTAAAAAGTAAGTCAGGAGGTGGATTGTTGTTATGTTGTAGAGATAATTTGCCTTACTATATTCATTATAGTTTAAGACAAATTAAGCCTCCAAAATGAGATGTGCCTGCACCTGACTCTGCGGCGGCAGGGGGTGGGCTGGGGTTCTGTGTAGCGCTGTCTGTCCTGGAACTCAGAGATCTACCTGCCTCTGAGTGCTGGGTGCTAAGGATTAAAGACATGTGACGCCACCACCAGGCGGCGATTCTTTTAAATGGGAAACCACATTCATACACCTGACTCCCACTCTGTTACTCTTCTGAAAGAGCTAAGAAAACCAATTTCCTGGATTCTGGTGAGACTCACTCTTGTCCGCGTTGGGCTGTCAAGATGGTGGTTTGCTGCTTTATTTCCCACTTGGCATACCTGCTGTAACAAAGCCGACTGCGCAGCTGCACTGTGCTGTAGCTCCTGCAGGGAAGACTGTGAAGGAGTCTGGGAGAAACCAGGGATACCCGGGAGAGACAGAAGGCCTGGGAAAACAGAGCTTCCTGCCGCCTGGAGTCCCGATGACAAACTGAAAACAATTGGTAGAAAGACAGGTCAAATTGCAGATAAGGCGGAAGAGGGAAGAGCTGCTTCCCCATTTGGTAAGAGATGCTTAAAGATAGTAAAGAGAATGAATCAGAGCTCACTCCTCTGTAGGATGGAATCTGCCGAAATGAGCCACGTAGCATGGTAAAACTTAACTCAGAGCGCGGCAACTCTGAAAGCGATGTTTTACACAGAACACTTTCAGCTACCTTAGAAGGAAGCCAAGTAGTCGCTCTGTAATATGGCTGAGGAGTCATGGGACATTCTGGGCACTGAGTGTCTATGGCCCCACCCCTTGGAGCGTAGCATCTGAATATAAATCAAGACTGAGCTACGTAAGCTTGGCAAGAAGTGACCTGAACCTGTCTGCAGCCCAGTTAACATACCCGGCCTGTGCCACCAGGGCGGAGTTGAAGTTAGAACTGAAGGCCGAGGCAAAACCAGGGAGGACAGGCGCAGGCGACGGAGCCGAGGCGGCCACCGGCAGTGGAGTAACTGCCACTGTGGAGGGTGCTTGCAACCCAGGGAATGAGGACAACGCGGGGGCACCACTCGGAGCACTGGAGACGGGGAAGCCGGGGTAGGAGGGGTTAGAGGCAGGCAGCGGGCCCTGGGTGACCGCGAAGAGCGATGGCACAGCGGTAGACAGGTTGAGTGGAAATGCCGCAGGTGAGGCATTGGAGGTGGGCAGCACTGTGCGCATGGCTGCAGAGCTGGGGTGTGCAGCTGCAGATGTGGTGGTCGATGGGCCCGCGAGGGACGCAGCAGGATTGAGGGAGGGACTACCCGGTAGAGGGAAACTGTTGGTCAATGAAGTGAAAGGGGGAAGGGCAGTGAACACAGGGGCGATGGGTGTGGAGGATGCATGTGGAGGAAGGGCCATGGAGCCAGCCAAGGGGGTGCTTAGGCTCGAGAGGCCTGACAGTGCAGAGTTAAGGCAAGTAGACACACTGATGGGCACTGAGGTCGTGGGGTACCCGCGGCCCAGGGCACCCGACAGGCCCAAGGCACCTCGAGCAGGAGTCCCAGGATGAGCTGGACCTTTGAAGGCCGAGGGCGGAGGGCTCGCGGGCTCACTTTTGATCATAACAGGCATAGTTGCTACAGCAGCGGCAGATGAGATGCCGCCTGCATGGGGACCGTGCAAAAGCGAGCTTGAGGGGCCACAGCTGACTGGCAGTGCCGTGGAGGACGGGGTAGCTAACGGTGACTGTGCAGGCAACGTTGGGGCTGCAGAGGTGGCACTAGGCGCTGGGGACTGCAGGCCTGGGAACATGGCCAGCCCAGGGGTGGAAGACCTCTGTGCAGCAGGAACAGACGCAGGCGCAGGGGGATAGCACTTGTTAGTGGCTGACGCAGGAGACTCCGAGTTTCGATTGGGAAGAGACGATAATGAAGCCAGCCCACTTGTGACCGCTGATGGCAAGGCGGAGGAATTCATTAAGTGTGTGTCATTTGACGTGAGAAACCCTTTTAAGGCAGACAGAAGAGGGCTGTTCACACTGTGTGGGCCCGCAGCACTGGCAATTACAGAAGGGGTGGGGGTGGGTATGGCATGGGACGCCGGCGGGAAAGGCAACGGCAGACCTGCGAAGACCGATGACAGGGCAGCTGTGCTCGGGTTACTGGCTGACCCAGCAGCGGAGCTGGCCAAGGAGTGGCTGGTGAACGGGGTACAAGTGGACACAAATGTCTCACTGGAAGCCAGAGTAAGCCTTGGTGTTGAGCTGGCCTGGGGTGATGGGGTGGCAGTGGCAGACGGGCCTGGCAGTGGCACTAGGCCAGAAAAAATGGAAGGGACGGGAGCAGGTGTGGTGCTGTGGGCGGAAGTAACAGGTGTTGCGGGCACGGAGGGAGTCCGGATCACAGTTGGGTTGGGTGTGGATGGCTGAGGTGTGGGGAACACGGACAGCGCGGTGTTGGGGGCGCTCATTCCGGCCCCGGTGGCAGCTGCTGACACCGATGGATGGTTTATTGCCTTGGCTGGGGACACAGCAGGTACGGGAGTTGCAGCAGGAGTCGATGGATTAGAACCATGAGGAGAGAAGAGTTGACTTGCTGGAGCGGAAAATGCTGGGGAAAAGAAGAGGCAGGGGTTTATTCAGTGCTGGAACGGCCAATTTAAAAGAAACATAACTTTTTTTTTGAAGGGGGTTTCATATTTCACAAATATGAAAGAAAACCTATGACAGACATTAAGCTGTGCTGGTCACGTCTGACCTGCTAGAGGCCATGATCCTATCTTTACTTTAGAGCATCTGTGTTCAGGGCAATAGCCACGGCCTGCTTGCACCAGCTCGTCAGCAAAGAATCCTGCAGGAGGTTCCTTCCAGAATTTCCTGCTTTAGTGTGGAGGTACTGACTTCCCCTTGGATTCTCTCAGTTGCAGAGAACCCTGTCTCTAGAGTGGCCATGTGAGGCCCACGCTGGACAATGTACCCGTCCTGGGGACTCCTGTATGTGCAGTGTTGTCTAATTCACCTTCCATGTTCAGGCCTCTGCGTTTTAGTAAGTTTGTGTCAGGGATCCATACAGATTCCCTTAGAGGGCAGCTCCCAGGCCACCTGAGAACTTGTCCTCCGTGTTCTTTTGTGTTGGCTACACCACCTTTACTCTGATAAACTCTACAGATGATTGAAAGGAGGATTTGGGCCTCTCCTCCCAGGATGAGTTCAATGGCTGTGTCAGACTGCATTGGCACTGTGGCACCTGATGGGAAACAGGACTTTTAACAGGCAATGCCTCTGTGACCAGGACTGTCTGGAAATGTCTTCAGGTCAGTTCTGTTTCTGAGGTAACACAGATTGCTACTCCCACTGCAGTAAAAACCAATGAATAGCATTTCCATGGAGGAAGACAGATGTTTAAAGATCTGTGTGGGAAGCAGACCCTCGGGGAGGATTCTTATGTGGTCAGGGCAATGATGTCCTGGGCGTTCTCTCTGGTGGGAGGAGGCACCCAGAGAACACCACAAGTAAGCAAATGTGCATAAATTTACTGTGTCAGGAGGCTGCACAGTTCTCTTGCCATTCTTTCAGAAAAAAAATGTGGTATGAAAATTTGAACTGTAAATTCAAGGCTATATCATATTCACATTTCTCATTTACGTGTATTTTTCCCCCTTGGTGCAGGGGATTAAACTCAAAGCCTTGCACATGCTAAGCACATACATACACTTATCAGATCCATATTATAAGTAGTGACTTAATTTATGAAAATCAGATTCATTTTCGTCGCCATGAGAATGGGTCTGTACTGTGCTTCTGTGCTTGTTTTCTCAGAACTAGAAGATTGGGAATAAAACATGGGCCTAAGTCTGACTTTGTAAATAATATGTCAACAGTTACTTTGGTCCACATTGGCTGGGAAGCACTTAGAATTCAGTCATATTCACTGGTATGCTGAGGACCATGTACTTTATGACAAACCCTGAGGAAAGAGCAAGTAGGCCCTCCTCCAGGTCCCAGGCCACTCCTGGAAATCCTAAACAACAAAGCAAAGGTTCTATGCGTTAAGTACAGTCCCTGTGGTAAGCCATGATGCAAGCAAAAGCAAGACCCCAACTACATTAAGTGACAAATCATACATTCCTAAGTTCCTGTCATCTACTGTAGCTACGAACCATCACACACTACGTGTCACACCCCATGCCTAGCTACTCATGCCTAGCCACTCATGCCTGTCCTCACAGTAAACCTGAGACCAACACTCCCATTTTATAAACGGTAAGCTGAGGCTTGGTGTGGCTAAGCCAGCTGATTAATAAAGCGCATACAGTTATGCAGTTTGATTACAGAGAGCCTGCAGGAGGCCCTGAGCTCAACCCTCCAGCACAGCCAAAGGTAAAGTGCAACAAAGAATACCCATGTGGCTATCAAGTGATGGGGTCGTGGACTTACCACTACAGAGGTAGTTTTTATTATTGTTTAGTAGTTTTTAAAAAGGAAAAAAATTTTTTTAAATATAAAACTGGATATAAAGGCTTTAAAATTATTTTCAGAAAGTTGAATGATTTGTTTACAAAGCTTTTTACAAAGTTAGGTAGAACCCTGACATCTCCTGACCTTGCGCTCAGTTCCCTCTGTACTCCCTTTACACAGAAGCTGGCCACACCTTCCAGTACCTTCACAGGAGGGAAGTTTCCCCACCAACACTCCTAACCTCAGCACTAATCAGATGTAAGTGCTGCCTTGCTCTCTGAGAACTCTCGCCCACTGCCCATTCTTGACTGGGCATTGCAGTTAGGCACTGCCACCAGAAGGTGCCACCCAGGCCACGGCGTGCTCAGTGCCCTTTGATGCTCCTCCAGTCCCCCTTATCCTTTGCCGAATTAGCCCTAACAGGACTTGCTAGACCTATTATCTGTCAAAAACAGTTATCTTTGTGTGCACAGGAAAAAAATATCACCTTTCCCATGTCAGAATATGGACATACATGTCACATGACCCTTAGAGTCCAGAGTTTTGCAAATAGGACACAAATCATAAAATAAATTTAAATCCAGACAATATGTGCATATCTTGAACATAAACTATGACTATTAAGTAATTCTGGGTAGGTATAAATTACATCTAGGAGCCTTCCCTGAGTTCCCAGTGAGCAATGGCCAGCAGTCATGACAGCCAGCAGCCGTCTCTGGATCAATTTGGTACTTACTTTGACTCTGTGTAGGTTTTGACTGACTGGTGAGGTCTTCATTGTCTATATAAAAATAAACAATTTCAAGCTTTAATCTGATTATTCTCCCATTATAATCACAGATAGATGTCAAAAATAAAAGCCAAGACAGCAATAAACAGACGCCATTGAAAACACTGAAGGAAAAATGGAGTACATACAAATCATATACACATGAGCAGAACAGGTTGTTTCCATATAGACACATATATGAGCACTCAGCGGCTCATTATAAGCGGCATACTACAGCAGGCCTTTACCTGTTCCTACTGGATTTGGAGTGTATGGAGGTGGAGGAGGAATACCGGGAGCTATCACATTGGCTAACGGTACCAGGCCCGCATTGTTATAAGCACCTACAATGAAAACATAATAGAAAAAGATAGAGAACTTAGTTATCACAGGCTAGGAGTTAGAATTTGTGCTAATGCAGGAATGTGGTTTATTTTAAACTGTCATGGAATAGAGACTCGTCTCACATGGAGACAACTAAAGGGAAAACTGAGGAGGGCGGGGCAGACAGCCCTGGATGCACATCTGTTCCAGTCACCTTCTGACAGGTGAGGCGGGATGATCCTGGCCCACTTAAGTCTAGTGCACACAGTTGACCGTATCTAAATGCATTGATGATACATCTGCATATTAGCTACCTAAAAAGGGGGGCACTTAAGGCCATTTACCAAAGCAAAAAGCCCTAATCATAAAGTGATTAAAACAATCTGCAGTTAATGTAGACATGGAAAACACACTAAAAAGTAAGCTATATCATCGGCAGTACGGTAGGCCAGGATACAGCAGCTGGCCATCAGCAAGATTAAACTCTTAGAACTGAGTGCTGTATATCTCCCAAGCACACAAGCCATCCGTCCTTTCAATTTAATGAACAGCAGAAAGGAAAAGTAAAAACAAGAAAATGCTTACTTGGTGCAATAGTTGCGTGTGGCCGGCATGGCGGTATTGGGTAGGGGACAGGTTTGTGTGGATTGTATGTTGAGGGAGGCTGGATAAGGGAAGCGCAGTAGTTAGACATCACCAAGAGAACATCTCCTCATAAAACAATACAATCTGCCTTCTAACTGCCTCATCCTAAGAGGCTGAAGAGGCCCCAGTTATCACAGCTTCAGACTAAAGTATTTGCTTTAGTAAGTACGGTTCTTACTCAATTCCAATGGTACAGCTCACCAGACATGCTGCTTCTTTTTATTTTGGCACTCAATCCTCTCTGATCATCTCCAATATATGTCAGACCTGGCTGAACAGCAGATACCTTTCTGGTCCAGCCCAGGCCAACCTCAGGAATCCCTATTTCCACTATGAAAACAACATAGAGTATCTTCAGGGTTTGGGCTCCGCATGACACATAATGACCTCAAAGGCAATGCGCCCCTATGGTCTTTAGGCTCTTAGCACCAGGTGGATCATTAGCACCTGGCAATCTGACAGTTATTACACAATGGATTAGGAGCTGAATGTTTTTGTTCTTTTGAAACCCGCAGATTCACAAGTACTTTATTTTACAGTTGATGGTGTTTACAGAATCTTAAGTATCCAGAGCTACAGCAAACCTAGGGTGAAAGAGAGCGAGCAGGAGGCATTGGGCAGAGGGACCAAGCAGAAGTCATTGGGCAGAGGGACCAAGCAGGAGTCATTGGGCAGAGGGACCAAGCAGGAGTCATTGGGCAGAGGG
>OU015751.1:90101016-90159133 GCA_907169655.1 Acomys percivali | reverse complement strand
CCAAGCAGGAGTCATTGGGCAGAGGGGCCAAGCAGGAGTCACTGGGCAGAGGGACCAAGCAGGAGTCATTGGGCAGAGGGACCAAGCAGAAGTCATTGGGCAGAGGGGCCAAGCAGGAGTCATTGGGCAGAGGGGCCAAGCAGGAGTCATTGGGCAGAGGGGCCAAGCAGGAGTCACTGGGCAGAGGGGCCAAGCAGGAGTCATTGGGCAGAGGGACCAAGCAGGAGTCACTGGGCAGAGGCGCCAAGCAAGAGTCACTGGGCAGAGGGACCCACTGATGGGAAGAGACCATTTCCTACTGGCCTCATAACAGCCACCATGTGACTGGGCAGCGAACGCAAGGCCTGTGCAGGCCACTAGTACTTAGGCACTTACTCCACTCAGGGGATCCCATCTTCCTGCTCAGTTTATAGTTCCGATCATTACAATCGCTCCTTTGAGAGGACCAGGCCCTGGCTTCATGCCTGTTTCACTAATATTAACACTAATTAGCTGGTAGATAAACACCACTCTCCAGTTCTCAGCTGAATAGATCAATGTGGCTGGGTCATTTTAATTTTAAAATAAATGCTAACCCTCCAAAGAGCCTTGAACACTACTCTCCTTATATGGCACACCCTAGGCCATTCTCTCTGACCTGGAATTTCCACTACATCTAAACTTTACAATATAAAAAACTTCCTTTACAGACAGAAAGCTACACATACAGAACTTGTTTCCTCTTTCATTTCAAACATACTGGTTTGGATGGTCCAAGAATCCGAGCAGCTATTCCTTTGCCTTCATTAGTACTTTCTTCACCGTCCTTTTTCAGAGGAGTTCCCTATTTAAACAAGCAAACAAACAAACAGCAGGTGGCTGAGACTTTAGACAACAGACAACTGCACTGTTACTAGTCTGAAAGAAGGGATTTGCTAGGAATAATAAGTCTCGGACTCCAGACCCAATCCCATCCCAGCTGGCTGCTTCAACTTCCTCTTAACTGTCCTGTGCCATGAAGGCAGAGGGGACGATAGGGAAGGGTGAAGTATGCTGATACTTTCTCCACACACACACAAAAGTTGACTTTCACATCAGTGTATATACATCAGAGGCTGAAGAAGAAGCCTAGCCACTGAGACCCCATTAGAGGCTGCTCTACAGAACAGATCAGAATCGGCCTCCACAGCCTGTGCCCTCAGGCTGGGTCCCCAGGAAGCACACACTGGTATGGAAGTCAGCCTCCAAGATGGCCCCACTGGTCCTCCCTCCCACCATCCATCTCAGAATAACTAGGGCTGACTTGTGTCACTAACAAGACATTAAAGAATGGCACTGACTCTCCAAACCAAGACCTATGAGGCCCTGCTGCAGCTGCCCCTGCCTCCCCTTGGTTGCATGTGCTGTGGAAACAAGCTACCATGTCCTGAAGGTGCTTAAGACCTTGTGGTGAGCAATAGATTCCTGGCAATAAGCAACATTAATTTGCCAGGCCCTTAAGTGACCTACCTGGAAAGAAAAGACTATTTGTGCATGCCAGTCAAGCCTGCAGGTGAAACCTGGGCCAGAATTACAGCGCTAAGCCACTCCCACTTTCCCTACTGAGGAAAATTACAGGAGCAGAGTGTGGTGGCCCAGGCCTTTAAACCTAGCAATTGGGAAGCAGAGGTGGGTGGATCTCTATGAGATCCAAGCCAGTTTGGTCTACACAGTGAGTTCCTGGCCCGCCAAAGCTGCAGTGTGATACCCTGTCTCAAAAACAAAACAAAACAAAACAGTAAAAAAACCACAAAAAACACTAAACCCAATAAGCAAAGCAAAAACTAATGGAAATAATAAATGTTTAGGATTTAATCCATGAAGCTCTAAGGTTATGACATCCTAACAGAAGTGTAACAACTTTTGAAAAGGATATTTTCCAAGGGCTTTGAGGACTACCCCACTGGTATCCAAACACAATTCTTACAGGGCTTCATCATGCAGTTTCCCAAGTGGGTTCTCAGCTATGCCAACTGTCAGAAATACTGAGCATACTTGGAAAAGAAAATAGCAAAATCGCCCTTTGTATGGCATGTTCTGAAGGTCCCACAGTTATATAGTGTATACAGTATACAGTATAATGCATTATACAGGAACTTTCAACTGTCTGTCAATCAAGTGACAGACCCGAGATTCCTTCCCTTTGCAGAAGCATCACAAACTGACATGTACCACATAAGTGTGCAGGTCTGTCCTTCAGCCACAATCAGTCATGGGAAATGTCATGTATGTAAAATTATGCTTACGGGGAAAATTCCATTTATGCGGCTGGGTTTTCCTTTGGGATAGGGGTTCCCTGGGATGGTTCCACATGAAGAGATCATGGCATGAGGGGCTTTGCAGCCCGCCTTGGAAGCCTGTAATGTAAAGAAGAAAGTGGTGAACCCAAATCAAACTCCAGATAAGGAGAAGTCCAGCTAAAACCGTGAATTAAGGAGCAGCATGGATCTGCATCTTCACCCATCAATCACCAGGGACCTGCATGAACAGTGTGTCCAAACAAGTAGGAGCTCCTTCTGTGTGATTACCAGGGTGATATTATGAAACCACCATCATCGGTGCCATAGCCAAGAGGTTCATGAAGGTCTGTTACCCGGCAATGGGGTGTAGTGTGTGCCCCTTTAATCCCAGGATGCAGAGGCAGGCAGCTCTGAGTTTGAGGCTAGCCTGGTCTACAAAGCGAGCTCCTGTTCCACTTCTTTAATCAACTAACAAAAAGCCAGTCAAAATGAGATCGCTATGAAAATGTTTTCGGCTTAGTTGAAACACACACACACACACACACACACACACACACACACACACACACTAGGGGTGGGTGTGGCCTATCTGCTAAACAGTACTTGCTGCTCTTGCAAGGGACCTGGCCTGGTCCCACCACCCACACAGGCAGCTCACATGCTACTGGAGTACCAGGTGACCTGGCACCTTCACAGGCATCCACACTCATGTGTGCGTACCCAAACAAAGAAAAACAAATCATTTAAAAATGCTTAAATACCAATTCCAAAGAGCCAGACTACAACGCAAGAATGGCTTACTCAGTGTTTGCTTGTGAGACACTGGAAGGGACTTAGGTTTATGGCGTTTACATTGCCCCTTCAGTTTCTAAAATGGTACCTTAGACATACTGAGCTGGTGATACATGAGAAGTGCTTTGTAAGGCAAACACTCCAGTGGATGGATGCTGTGCTATAGGAATACCCAGGTGCACTTAGGTAGTATGTGCAGTATAAATAACACATATGTCATATTCATATCCAAGTACCTACAACGAATGCTGTTTGTATTATAATTACTTTAATAAATTCCCAATATACACGATCACATTTATTATAGATTATAAGCATAACCTAGCTTCCAACTAAACATCTCAACCTTAAAAAAAAAAATCACTTCAATTTGGATACAGTAAACTACACTGGGCAAGTATCCTTTATATACATCTGTATATTTCTATTTCCTTAGGACAAATTCTTAACAGAGCTTTTGGGCTAAAACATAGGAACAATTCACTTCCGTCGTGCTAAGGAGCATCTGGCCCCAGGACATTTCTGAGCCGATGAGTTATGCACAGAATTCGTTAAAAGGAAGAAAACTAGACTATATATACATGCTCCAAGATTTTGTTGTGAAAATCAGTGACAATGCTGTTAAGGAGATGTAGGATAATGCTCATCTCAGCAACACAAAGGAACCACACAGGGAGGCAGAGCCGCCCTCCCCAAACTCAGGAGGCCCCAAGGATCACAGAGGTGAACAGCAGGGCCCTGGGAGGGCACCCTGTGCCTCCTTCAAGCAGGCTTCTACTTCAGTGGACAGTGACTTTAGGGATGTGCAACTCTAAATGGCAAGTCAGAATTTGGCTTTCCTTTACAACGTGGGGTTTTGTTTTAGTCTCCTAAGAATTTGATTAATGTAATTCTGCTAAGAAAGCAGATGTGAAGTCCCTGCTCCTAAGCATACGAGCATGAAAGGCTTGGGGACACGGCTGAGCTCCACAGGGGAAAGGTACAAGCGCCCTGCAGGGTGAGCCACCACAGATTTCCACTCCTGAGCGATCTCTGCGTCCACCAGCTTCTTCTACAAGGTCCTACTTGTGCTTTCTGGCTGGGGAGAACATCTTCTTCTAAGTTAGTCCCCAGCACTGTGACGGCCAGGCGGGGGCTTCACTCACTGTTCCCCAAGGCGCAGCCGCAGCCCGCATCTGCACAGCAGTTTTGAGGATTACCTGCTCCAGGACTCTCTTGCACCGTTTCTTCTCAGACATGTTGATCCTGAATAAATCTTCGATGGGACGAGAGTTCTGCGCGTCCACAATGTTTCTGTCAAGGAAATGGGATTTGGCTGCTGTTTGAGGAGGATCCAGGCGGATACACACACACACAGGTCGGAAATATCTTAATGACACGCTCTGTGTTTTCACAGGCATATCAACACATCCCAGGCTGGAGAATATATTCCCTCTGAAGAAGCAACTCGCCCACCTTAAACTCTGTAAAGACCAGGTCCCTTCGCTTGAAGCTCACGCTCACTACAGATCTAAAATGCCACGTGAGAGGCATTCCTACAGCCTCGGACCACTCTGTCCCTTTTGTAACTGAAGGCTCTGAGGCACAGGGATCCTGCTCACAAAACAGCCTACATTTTTCTCAGCTTGCCTTTTGAGTTACTCAGGATGGGAAGAAGGCAAAGCAAGTGTTGAAATGCAGGAGTGTGGAACGGCCGTTATCCTGCCAGCTGAGATCACATTTGTAGGAAGAGTTGACGACCTGTGAGCTAAAACCACACACACACAGGAAAAGCAGGGGCCTTGACTACGCAAAGACGTCGGAACCCAGTACGTGCTTTCACAGAACGTTGGCATTTTTGTCTGTTTTGATACAGGTTCTTACTGTCTTATTCAGCGCCCCAAGTTCTGACATGACAGATGTGTACTACCAGACCCAGCTGTTTTCACAGATTAATTGCTTCCTTACACAACTGACACATTAACGCAGATTATTTTTCACATTAGCATTCTGATGCCCTGTATGACTGACACAATTGCACAGATCAGTGACTTTAGAAGACAGGCAAGCTTCCAGGCATGCAGGAGGAGGAGTACTCACGAGGCCAGCAGCTCCAGGGCAGCCAGCTTATCCTTACTAAAGGTGAAACAGCTGAGGATGCTGACCACTTCCGCTGGGTGCACGGCCACCATTTTCTATCATAGAAAACAACATGTTTCAACATGAGATTTCTGTACCAGATCTTACCTGCTTTGGGGAACTATAATTAAATTCTGTAATAGGAAGATTTTAGGTCATAGCCTACATCTTAGTTGAAATAACACAAGCAAAAGGTGAGTCTCAGCAACTCAAGAGAAACTATAGGGGCTGGAGTGATGGCTCAGTGGTTAAGAGCACTGTCTGCTCTTCCAGAGGTCTGGAGTTCAATCCCCAGCAACCACATGGTGGCTCACAACAATCTATACCCTCTATAAAAACACTAAGTTATGCTTGGACTTTTTAGTGTACCAGAATCTAAGTTCTACACACATGTTTTAGACCTGTGTTCACATGTGACAGGTATAAATTCCTCTCAATGGCCATCTACAGAGGTGGCACTGACACTCACAGGCAAGGCAAAGGAGTCAGAGCCCCAAAGGACCGGGCTTGAGCTTTCCCTAAGGCAGGGCTTCCTTTAGTCTACAGTGATGCACTATGGGAGATGCTGGTGACTTTGAATTCTAAGAGTCTACATCCCAGGACTCTGCTTTGCAGTGAGCATAATCACATTCCTGCAATTTGCCAGTTAGAACTCATACAGAATTTAATAGTAGCACAGTACAATTTCACACCCTGGAAGGCTTTAACTTTTTAACATAAGTTTACTTGGCGTATCAAAGTACAATGGAATTTAAGGCCAGCTGTTCTATTACAACCCACAGCAAGGTCTGGATTGTGCAGAGACGGGGGAAGGAAACATAGCGTGCACACTGGAGAGAAAGGGGGCACTCACATGCTGTAGTGCTTTCATGGCCTTCAGTTGGGGTTCCGCCCAGGAGAAGTACCTCAGGAGATCAACTACCTGCAAACAAAGAGTTAGCTCAGCTCTGATGACAGTGTCTGTACGCATTTCTTTCAAATAGTTATCAGTACTTGCAATTCCCATCACCGTGTGTGGGAGATGAGCATGTGGTAAAGCACAACCACTGTGGTAAAACCCCAACCTTCAGCCCCACAGCGGCACAGGCCTCGAAGCAAGTGCCCAACAGCCACAGGATGCTAACAGCTTCCACAAAGGACCATATGGGTAAACAGTGTTCCTACCACCAGAGAACCTTCTACAGGATATCCCTGGCCCAAGAATAAAGAAAAACATACATGGTGGGCAGGATGGCTCAGTGTGAAGGTGCCATTTAGACTGAGGACCTGAGTCGATACCTGCGACCCATGTGCTGGAGAGAAAGGACTCCCACAAGCTGTCCTCCAATCATCATGTGAGCGTAGTGGCAGTCCCTGCCCACTCCCCACAATCAATACTTTTTTCTTTCATTCCTTCCATCCTTGTTGACCTGGACATGCTAACTGTTAACACCAGCTAGGCATGACAGCAACTGAGCAAGTCTGTCTCAAAAAAAAAAAAAAGAAGGGGGGGGGGGGGGGGGGGGGGGGGGAGTGGGGGGCGCTGAGATGTCGTTCAGTAGAAGGGACATGCTTAGCATGTGCAAGACCCTGGGGTACCGTAACATAAATAAGTCATTAAGAAAAATCATTAAAGAAAAAAAAAAAAAAAAAAAGAAAGAAAAGAAAAGAAAAGAAATCCAGAAAATGGTGCATACTGAAGGAACTGAAGTTGAAAAGTTAGGCGGAGATGGGATGTGAAAACAATACAAATGGAAAACTACAGCTCAGATAGGAAGAGGGCGTGTGGTGACTGACTGGAGGTCGGCATGAGTACTTCTACCCTTGGGCTGGAAGCTGCAGAGCACACTACAGCAGCCAGAGCCACAGACCGAGCTCAGTGCTGCATTGTAGAGACAGAAGGCTAGGATGCCAGGGCTCTATTACTGCCTCTAGACAGAGGTCTTGAAACAGCAGGGACCACCTGTGTGCTGCAGCGGGCAGTGAGCAGTGCGCCCGCATCCCCCTCACCGCGGGCCACTGTCTTTAAGGAAAGCCCAAAGGAAAAGCAGTAATACAGGAGGAGTCAGTCTGCAGACTCTGTGACAGCTCAATGTTTATTTATAACTTCTTTGATTATACAGTGAGCTTCAAAATTATAAATACCAATGGGAGGATGCAAAGGATGGGATAGCAATTGAGATGTAATATGAATGATTTTATTTTTCAATAAAAAAATTATAAATACCATACAAAGTTAGCAAATTTACAAATTCATAAAACTAAAACATTTTTACTAAAGATTTATGTTTTATGGGCCTTAGTGTTTTGCTTGCATGTATGTATGTGCACCACACGTGAGGCTGGCTGGTGCGCAAGGAGTTCAGAAGGCATCCGAGGCCTTGGCACTGGAGTTCAGGATGGGTGTGAGCTACCATGTGGGTGCTAACCTGGGTCCTCTGCAAGAGTAGAAAGTGCTCTTAGGCATCGAGCCATGTCTTAGTCCCAAAGTGTACAGACTTTTACATATTATAATATTTTCCCAGAATAACTGACAGTTCAAATTGGTCCAGGCCAGCCAAGGCTACACAGAGAAACCCTGTCTCGGGGTAAAAAAAAAAGAAGGGGGGGCGTGAGAGAAGAAGAAAAAGAAGGAGGAGGAGGAGGAGGAAAAAGGAAGAAGAAAAGAAGATACTGTGTCTTTAAATCACCTTAGAGCAGGAACTTGGTATAATTATGTGTATCAGCACATAAGCTCCCCTGGTGCATATTCTGCAGAGGTTTTTTTGTTTTGTTTTGTTTTGTTTTGTTTTTTAATTAAATCAGAACTTAGAGCTTCTACAGTAAATAAAGCAACAAAGTTAAAGCAATTCTGAATTTATCTAGTAGGTAAACAGACATTAACCAGAATACTAGTACAAAAAGGCTTTAAAATGCCAAATACCTGTTCACTGGAGAAGTACCCATGAACATATTCAATTGCTTTTAATTTATATTCTGTCAAAACAGCCTAGAAAAGGGAGAAAAAGAATTAATATACATCAGCAGCATGTTACTATGCAGGTACCAAAACTACATGCCCACCCACACGGACTGACAAAGACAGGTCTCACTCAGCTCTGGCGGTGAGCAGCAGCAAATAAGGTGACAAGAAATCCTGCTTTAGACTTGCTGCATCCGCATGAACACCGCTACAGGAATAACATTGTAACTGAGTCAACACTGGTACAAATTATGTATCAATTTCTGAATGTCTAATCCATTCGTTCCTTGATACAAACTACCATGACTTTTTTCCTTTCTTCCAATCCAGGTCTATGTAGCTCAGGCTGGCGGCTGGCAACGTGGCCTTCAACAGGTCATTTAGAGCATGCTCCCTCACTCAGGAAGGGGAATTACAATCATATAGCCCTCAGTGAGCTGGAGTGAGGTCCTAATAATTACAACTGACACATGTTTGACAAATGGTTTGTTTCCTCTGTGGAAGCTATCAGCAGATGAGAGCAGATGCCTCTGTCCGAGCTCTCTTCAGAAGTCACACCTGCTCCTCCACTGGTTATCATGGAGTTCAGAGGTGGAAAGACCAAAGCAAGCTACCGTGGCTTCCAAGCCACTCATCATTAAATATGAACTGGGCGTTTTCTCCTCACTTGGAAATGGCTATAATATTTGTATTTTCCATATAATTCACTCTGCTAGGAGCAAATGCACTGACCAGTCAAAACATTCAGGGTGCTCAACAGTTTAACTTTTACATGGCATTCTGGGTAATGCATGCTAAGGAGCGTGATGATCATCACCATTGCAGAGACAGTCAAAAGCAAGGTTCAGGACCAAATTCTGGCGTGAGTTCATGACACCAATTCTGTCTCAGATCTTCCCCAGTGTTGGAGAGGTCCAGCTGTGCCCCCCAACCCCCACAGGGCATTGGGGCTCAGGGTTACAGTACCCTAACTCCTGGGTGAGCACCAGCTACCTGAGTGGCCTTGCCTTGCTAGCTGTAACAATGGGAATACAACACCTAACTCTAATTAGGAAGTTGGAGTCAAACAAAGTGCTGGCCAACAGCTCTTATTACCCCCATTTTGAAAAAACAAACAGAAACAACGCCTTTCCTATTTTTCCCAAGTGTCTTCTTACATGTTTCTTTAAATGATAGGAGTGTCAGCTAGTATCCTATCTGTGGGTGTGCAGTAACAACAGAAGAGGTGACCCGATTTAAACTGCCATTTACAAAGTCTAAGAGCAATTTCTAATTACAGCACTGCCCCTATCTAGAAAATGCCTGTTATCTCTCTCCCCCCCCCCCCATTTGAGAAGACTGAGACACGGCTGATGTGCTTCTCCACCTGGCAAAGCCAACTGGCAGCACATTCTGACTGCAGACCAGAAGTGTGGGCTTAAAAGTCACCTCACATGAACAGACTCTCCTCTCTGGAACCTTTCTAATTTTTCTCCTTAATATTTATTACGAGGCATTTTTAGACGGCTGAGAAGGAAGAGGATTTACACATGGACGTCTGCATTGCTCCACAGCAGAGAAGTCTGCATTCAGGTCTGCTTTAACTTCAAATTTATTTTCTCCCAGACACCAACTGTGGCAAGTACACGATAAAACAGCATTTAGTTCCAAATTTTAATTAGGCAAAGAGAATCTGCAAAGGCAGGAGTCTTATTGAAAAGGAAGGAAAAAAAAAAACCCAGCACTATCAAATATGAAAAATTAACCATGTTAATACGAAGAGGGGGCGGGGGGAGGATCTTGCAAAGAGAAAAGCAGAATTACAGGTCTGGCGGCAATTTTTGCAGTGCTGCCAGCGCCACCCATTTGCCTTTGAGGTGCCAAAAGCTATGTTTTAAGTTTAAATTCCTATGCTTAAGAGATCCAGAGAGCAAAAATGACTCTACCCCGTGAGCCCCGCCTGCCCAAGAACAGATAGCCTCCTGGAATTCTGGGGGATGTTGTTCACGTCAGACAGCAGCCATGTATTTTCACTTCTGTGAACAAGCTGTGCTTGAACACTGTGAAGAGTGTAGGAAGAAAGGACACCAGGATGTTTGTTTGCCCCTGACTGAATGACAAGGGATGTGAGCGACAGCCCAGGGCAAGCTATGTGATGGTGTCGCAAGGCCACAACACCAGCCTTTGCATCAAATAGTTAACCTCTTATTTTTGCACAAGACATATTTTCAGATTCAACACTACAGTCCAAAATTTTTGCTGTCTGGCTCATTCCAGGAACTAGGAAATATATTAAAAAAATAAGAGGTTAACTATTTGCATCAGCAGAAGGAAAGCCAAGGCAAGTAAGACATGCTACCTAGCTTGAGATCTCCAAAGAAACCTTCTAGACATCGCTTCTAGTGTCCAGTCACTCCTGTTCCTGAAGCACGGAATCACTGAATAAATTTCACTCAACCAAAAGCTCAGAGGAATGAAGGATTTACAGTTGGCTCCGGACCCGTGGACAATCCAAACCTAATTGCCATATCACCGTAACGTCTCAAGTTTAGCAGTCAGGTGGCTTACCGTCTATTGGAGCCGTGCAACCTATCAAGATTACATTACCCAGGAAAGTCCAAGTCCCTACACACAACACCTCAGAGAAAGTAACCCACGACAACAATTATTTCAGAAGAACTGCAGAGATCAAGGTCAGTTAGTTACCTTTCGAATTTCATCCAGCACCGTCTCAAAGGACTTTTTGTCCATCTTGAGTACTATTCCGATGTGGCTTCTCAAGGTTCTACTTGCAATTACGAAACGCTCATCCGCCCCGCGGATAATACATCAGAAGAAGAAAAGAGGCGAGGAGGTAGAGGATTGCAAACTGCACTAAAACAAAAAAAATCCCCAAACGGAAACTTGGAAAGAGTTTTTTATTAAAATCAAACTTCAGTAGCTTCTTTGCACACAGAGCTTCAGCGGCTCAGAGCAGAGGCGGCTTGTGCGTTTGCAGAAATCAGGGCTTGGGAAGGGCGCCGAGGGCCGGGAGCTCCGGAGAAGGCCGCCGAGCCACGCACCGCTCTCCGCCGCGATCCCGGACACGTGGCCCCGCAGGCGCTCAGCCTCGCCGCTCCACCCGACTCCTGGGTCCCGCAGCTCCGGCAGCCGGCGGCCCTGCAGGTTCTTTGTTACCCGTTTCCGTAGCTTCCGGGAGCGGGCCGGCGGCGGGGGAGCACTGGGAGCCGGGCGGAGAGGGGCACGGCCTCCT
Organism: Acomys percivali; assembly: GCA_907169655.1. NCBI lineage: Eukaryota > Metazoa > Chordata > Mammalia > Rodentia > Muridae > Acomys > Acomys percivali. The sequence continues at coordinate 90,147,792 of OU015751.1, read as the reverse complement.
ATAGGGTGGCTCTCGAGCACCGCAGCACCCACGCGGCCAGCCGCCCAGCCGGAGTACCCCTAAACGCCCCACCAACTCCAGAGGACCTTCGGTAGAGCGGGTCGCGCCCAAAAGACGCACTTGTGCGCCTCCAGTTTAAGTCGCTATGGCCCGAAAGCCCGTAGTTTGGGGTGGTGGGGTCCTAGTGTGGGAACGTAGGCATCCATGGCAGACGCCTGAATGCTTGTGAAATGGATGTGACCAAAGTCCTTTTTAGAGCTTGCTAGTCATTGTTTTAGTGTCACGTTCCCCTTATTCTTCAGTTTTGGGGTGCTGCGTTTTGATTACTGCATGTGAATTTAGAAGAGTGAACGGTAAGCGGGTCAGGAAGATCTGCGGGCGCCGCCACGCTAGCGGCTGAAAGAAGGCCTGGTCGGGGAGCGCCTCCTCCGCGGGAGGACAAAAGTCACTAAGCCAAGGGCTGGGCACCTGACTTAGGGGCGGGCCTAGAAAAAGGAACAGGAAACCCGGAATTGGTCTTAAATTTCTCTAGTCCAGTTTTCCGATGCTTTAAGCTTCTACTGCTCCAAAGCCTGCTTCAGTCCTCGGCGACCTTAGCCTCTCGGACCTTCACGATGCGGAGAGTCTGGGTCTGCGTGGGAGGCGCCGTCTTCTTTCTCTCCTGCCTGGTTTTGCATTCGCGCTTCTGTGGCTTTCTGGTGAATAGCGGGCAGAGGGCTATGGGTGTGGGCGGCGCCGAGAGGTGCTGCCCTAGAAGAGTCAAACCTGCTCCCCGGGCTCAGCAGCTGGTCACATGTCTTCTCTTTTAGTATTGAAGAGTATGCATGTGGGGCTGGGGAGGTGGTGCGGAGGTTGTGGGCTCTGGAAGCTCTTGCAGAGGACTCGGGTTCGATTCCCAGCACCAACATGAAGTCACACACACAATAACTACACACACACGCCTTTGTGGGCACATAGTGCACATAAACTTAGGCGGGGCCACAAATATACGTCTAAATAAAGATACGTAAACACATCGTTGCAAAAAATATATACATACTGGATTTCTCTCCCAGCTCTTATTATACTCTCAAATCAATTGCAGGCTTATACTCTGGTCGGTCGTTTTGGTCTTTAGACATAAAAGCCTTTTTAATTCTGCCTACCATCTAGTTGTCAAGGCATGCTTTAAAGATAAATAAAAGTATACTTACACATAGGCTTTCCACCCCGGAAAGTAAACTGAATCGGAGTCTTTTGATTTTATTTGAGGTTTCAAGGACATTTGCTTTTCACATTTCCTGGAGCGAGGACGACCCCCTTTTCCGGCTGGATTTGGGTTGGCCCAAGAATTCAGAATACTTCTCTGGTGCCACGTTTTGTGTTGCAGTTGACTCCCGCAACGGGTTAGTTTACGTAGCTCAAGTAAGTAGAACGAATATTTATCGTATGTGAGCCGGTGAGCTGGAGAGAGGCGGGAGTCCGGATGTGGGCAGCCCAGGTCAGCTTTTGGGATTTGGTTTTCTCAGCCTCCCAATGGTTCCAGGGATGGAACTTGGGCTGTCAGCCTTGCTCAGCAAACACTTTAAACTGCCCAACTATCTCCCCAACTAGAGATTTACAAAAATTATGTACATTCAATTTGATTACAACAACAACAACAAAGATCAGTTAAAAAATGAACAGAAAGGAAAGAAGTGACCGTTGCGTTTATGTTATGCTAATTTTGCCTCTTAATTGTGCCTTCAAGCACACGTTTTAGATTTGTTTGCAGTAGATGGTATTGTTAAGTTTGGAAGTTAGCTTTTTACACATTACTAAGTTTCTCGAGTATCCTTTAGTGTTGGTTTCTCTGACAAAAGTAAAGATTAGCATTCCTATTGAGTGATTCTAAGCAGTTATTTTTGTATGCCTTCAGAGAGGGGATAACATCCCCAAGGTATTAGTGTTCACAGAGGACGGCTATTTCCTACGAGCCTGGAATTATACCGTTGACACGCCCCATGGTATGTTTGTCTCCAGCACACCCTACGAACAGTCCGTCTGGATCACGGACGTAGGAAGTGGTATGTGTAGCGCTATCTATTAAGTTGCCTTGCTAGACGGAAGTCACGTCTTTGCTTATATTCCTCCTTCTTTTTTTTTTTTTTTTTCGAGACAGGGTCTCTCTGTGTTAGCCTTGGCTAGCAATTGCTGACTCTAACCGTACTTTCTTTCATATCTCACAAAACCATGTGCTTCTACAAATTTATCTCACACTCCCGTAGAATCAAGAAAGTCAATGACTCTATAACCGTGATCTTTTAAGCTAATCAAGGGAACTTGGTCAGTGTGTGTCAGGGGTGGTAGGCCAGGGCTGTCAGCCTTGCCTTTTGAAACAAGGTCTCTCTCTGGCCTGGAACTCACAAGCTGGCTGGGCTGGCTGGTCAGCGAGCCTTGGGGATGATCCTTTCCTCACATTCCCAATGCTGGGGTTACCTGCACCTGAGCATACACAGCAGTTTTGTTTTGTTTCCTGGCGTGGGTTCTAGGTGCGGAACCCCGGGCCCCACTCTTGAGTGACAAGCGTTTTCCCAGTAGACTGATCAGTTGCTCTCCCTCTCAGAGTCAGTCTGCACATCCCCCGTGAAGTCAGATCACGTGCCCGTCTCTAGAGGAGCCAGTGGTCCCCGAGCTCCTGCTCATCCCAGTTGTCTCTTGAAAGGGAGAACGGAGTGTGAAGAAGCCACAGTTTGCTGCCCCGAGTAAAAATAGAAGCAGGCGCTGGTGTTAAGGGTTTTGAGATTCCACTGGCTGCAGCCTGTCTGGAGCCTTCCTATCAGCAGAGATTCTTAGTGTTGGGAACCAGGCCGGGCGGGCTCTGGAGCTCTACAGCTGGAGGGGAAGCCGTGAGAGACAGCAGCTCACCTGTGCTGCCCGGCTGTGCCGCGTAGAGCCAGAGCCAGTTCCTGCTGCCCCGACAGTCACAGGATCAGCAGGGCGACTGTGCTCTGCCTGTGTTCCTGCTTCCTCAGCGCTTGGTTATTCACTTTCTACCCATTACTATCACGAGGCCCCCCGGTTTTATGTTGTCACACTTCCTCACAGAATGCTAACGGTCTCTGGGCGGCAGAGAGTGCGCGGGTGACCCATTTAGTTTAATCCTCACTTTGGAAGGTAAATGCTGGTTAGACATCTCGAGAGTGGCAGTTGCAGGGTGTTAAGGATACCCTGTTTTCTGAATAAAGACTCATCACCTGCCGTCTTTCTTCCTTTTGTCTCTCTTTCCTCCTCTCAGGCTTCCGTTTCCAGACAGCTGTGGAGATTTACAGCTTAGGTGCCTCGTAGCCTTGGCTGTCCTGGGCGCACTTTGTAGACCAGGCTGGCCTTGAACTCACAGATATCAGCCTGCCTCTGCCTCCTCTAGTGTTGGGATTACAGGCATGAGCCACCACCAACTTGCTTTTTTCTTTTTACATTGTTTATTTTTATTTTGTGTATGTTTTGCCTTATGTATGTCATGTGCATGCAGTACCCATGGAGGCCAGAAGAGGGCAGTGGATCCTCTTGGAACTGGAGCCACAGACTATTGTGAGCTGCCATATGGGTATTGAACCTGGCTTCTTGGGAAGGGCAGTCAGTGCTCTTAACTACTCAGCCATCTCTCCAGCCCTGAGTTTTTCTTTTAAATTCTAGTAAAATTGGCCTTCAACTTACAAAATAATTGTAGGGGTTGGAGAGCTCTAAGTGCTTTAGAACAGCTTTCTTCCAGAGGACCTGCCTACAGTTCCTAGCACCATATGGCAGCTCACAGCCATCTCTAACTCCAGTTACAAGGAGCTGATGTACTCTTCTGGCCTCTCTGGGTACTGCATGCATACCTCCTGGCAAACACTCATAGACATAAAGTAAAATAAAACATTTCTATAAGAAACTCTTGCGGGGTGTAGTGGTCCACACCTTTAATCCCAGCACTTGGGAGGCAGAGGCAGGCAGATCGCTGTGAGTTCGAGGCCAGCCTGGTCTACAAAGCGAGTCCAGGGCAGCCAAAGCTAACACAAAGAGATCCTGTCTCGAAAAACCAAAACAAACCAAAACAAAACAAGACAAAAAAACTCTTGACAGTATATCAGAGTTTATGTAATACTGTAATGAGATTGACTATTTTTTTCTCTTTCCTCTTCTCTGTCCCCAGAATTCACTTTGAAAGGCCTTTAATTTTAATTTATTCTGTTAATGACTTCTTCTAAAAAGAAGAAAAACTTAACTGGTTCCCAGAAAAAAATGCATCACAGATGACCTCACTCTTTTCTTTGAGTCTTGTTTTCCACTTTCTGTTTTTATGCTCTTCCTGTTTTCTCAAATGAATTGATTTCCTCAAGTGAAGATCTTGCAGCAAGTCAACCACTTAAAAAAATTATACGTACTCTATCCCCTTTTCTAAGTCTTCAGAAAGGCTCCAATACTGTTGTGTTCTCTGTGGCTCAAGCCTTCTGCTCTAGCATTCAGACCCAGTGCAATGCTACAAGTGGCTCGGTAGAGCTGTGGTGCAGGCTGACTCACTTGGCTTCTGGTAACGCTTGCTGTGTCTAATCAGTCTTTGGATGCCTGTCAGTTATTTTGGCTTCCTGGGCCTCTGCTAACTGCTTCACAATTTTCCTTAATTTCTTTTGTTTACTTTATTCTTTAACATGTAAGGTCATTGATTGATTAATAATCAGAATGAGCTAATGGTGATGAAGCTATAATATATAAATGCAGGTTTATTGGGGGGCGGAGGGGAGGGAAGGAGAGAGGCCAGGGAGGTGGGAAAAGGGCAAGGAGGGCAAAAGGGCATAAGGGCCAGGGAAACGGAAATGTCTGGTTTATATGGTGAGTCTCTGGCAGAGGGGAAGCCCCGCCCCTAGGTAGAGGGCAGGCCATGCCAGCCGTGCCCTGCAGCCGGACCTAAGAGTCTTCACTTCCAAGATTATTTTTCTCATAATAAATGAGTTAAATTTTGGATTTGTTTCTGCTAAGAGAAATTGTAGTTTGAAAAACGTGTGAATTTATAGAGACTTTTTTTGTGGACTTAATAAAATTTACGACCTGCACATGAGCGGCTGAGATAAGAGCGTTGAATGTTGGCGACCTGTTTGTTAGGTCTTTCTTGACTGTTCCGCACAGGCGGTATGTTAACAAAGACGAGGGCACAAGTTACCCTAGGCTTTCTGTGTAAAGAAGCCAGCATTTTTCTCGTATTCCTGTGTGTTTAGAGTCTGCTTATTTTGGCGTGATTAGAGTTTAATCCATAACCTGGTTTGCTCATACCTTATGAAGGGCTGTTGCTGTCTCGTGTCACACTTACATACTGTCTGTGCGCTCCACAGTTCCAGCCTCGTGGCCTAGTGAAGGATTCGCTTTTAGCTTATGGAAGATGTGAATGCTGTACAATGCTTGTGACACATGTTGTCTCTTTCTACAGGATCCTATGGCCATACCATTAAAAAATATAACTCCCTGGGTGATCTTGTTCAAGTCTTGGGTACCCCAGGCAAGAAGGGCACGGGCTTGAACCCGCTGCAGTTTGACAACCCTGCAGAATTATATGTAGATGACACGGGGGAGATTTACATAGTGGACGGAGATGGGGGACTGAATAACAGACTGGTCAAACTGTCCCAAGGTAAGTGCCTTAACTTGACCATAAGACTATTATTATTATTTTTTTTTTTTTTTGAAAATCTAGATAGAAATCTTTTTTTTTAAATTTTTTTATTAATTTATTCTTGTTACATCTCAATGGTTATCCCATCCCTTGTATCCTCCTATTCTTCCCTCCCTCCCATTTTCCCCTTACTCCTCTCCCCTATGACTGTTCCTGAGGGGGATTTCCTCCCCCTGTATATGCTCATAGGGTATCAAGTCTCTTCTCGGTGACCTGCTGTCCTTCCTCTGAGTGCCACCAGGTCTCCCCCTCCAGGGGACATGGTCAAATATGAGGCACCAGAGTACATTTATTTTTTTTAATTTGAGTTTATTTTGTTTGCTACTTGGTATAACGTAACCGTGTCCCATATGAAGCTGGTGTAAAGGGTAAATTCAAGGGAATCAGATTGGTGGGGTGACCGGCAGCAAATGCTTCTGCTCACGGGCCTGCAGGCTCACCGAGCCCAGGAGACCCTCACAGAGACTGGAGGAGGCGTGAGGATCTAAAGGGCTCCTGAGCATTTCCTGTCTGGTTTATGATGGGGACGTCAGGAAGCTGGTTCTGTCCAGGCCTCCTGCAGACTATCAGCAAGGTGTTAGCTAGGGCCTGCTGCACTAGGTCCTCAGTGGCCACCAGGACAATAAACTCACTTGTGACAGAGATGTCCAGGATAGGAGTCAGAAGACAAACCCGAGCTGGAGAGGTAGAGCAGGGTTTCCTGAAGAAGCAACAACCCTGGGCTGAGCCGTGGGGGCTGACACAGGCTGGGCGGGGCACTACTAGAGGCGGAGCCCAGGGCTGTGCCATTAAAGCTTCGCTGAGGATTTCTTGGTTGTGTTCTGCTAGTAGTCTGAGGGTTTTTCAGTGAGACAGATGTTCCAAATACATTTTTAAACACACCGAATGTTGGGAGCTATTTCTGGCGAGTCTGTCCTTGAGAAGAGCTTGTTTTCTAACACAGGAGGTGAGGCGGGACTCCAAACATTCTGGAAAAGCAGGGCGCAACAGAGTTAGGGGCAGATTGAGTACTCCCTGTGGTTGTAAGAAAAAAAAAATGGCTGCAAGCAGGGTGATTTTAGACAACAGAAATGTGTTCTCAGGGTTTGGGAATTCAGAAGTTTGAAGTACATAGGGTGGTGACAGCCCACGGAGGCCTCAGTGGGGAGCCCTGTCTTTCCTCTGAGCTGTGGCAGGTTGACTTTGCCCTCTTCATGTTGTCTCTGCTTTGTGTCTCTGACTGTCACATCTGTCTCCCTCTTAGGAGGATTTAGGGCCTACTGTAAACCCAGGGTAATCTCAGGATCTCTCTTTAGCTTAATTACACCTTTAAAGGCCTGCACCCGAAGGCCTTGTTCCCAGGTGCAGTGGCTTAGTCATGGACTACTCTTTTTAGAGCGAGTCCAGCCTATTAGACTAGTTACTCTCCCTCTCAAGTGACTATAAAAAGATAACATAGCTTGGTGTGGTGGTGCATACCTGTAATTCCTGCCTTCCAAGAGACTGAGGCAGGAGGATTGCCAGAAGTTTGAGGCCAGCCTGAACTACATTGTACAGTGCCAGCCAGTACGGTATAATATGACTCTCTATCTCAGGAAAAGAAAACAAAAATGAAGTAAAACTGAGCTTTTTTGGCACGAACGGAACTGGTTTGAAGGAAGCAAAGCAGGAGCTCTGAGCAGTGCATTTGGAGTAGTGAGCGCAGCTCAGGCCAAGCCAATCAAACAGTCGACGGCAGGAGAACACGTGAAGCAGACAGGCATAGACAAAGCCAGGAGAAAAGTCCTGTCCTCGGTGTGTGCTGCATTGCTTTTGCAGTTTGCAAAACAGAATCAGATGCGAATGCATAAGGCTTCTGTATGTCTTACTGTTCATATGTATTTACCATTTACAGATTTAATGATCCTCTGGCTGCGTGGAGAGAATGGAACAGAACCTGCCAAGTTCTACATACCCCACAGTGTCACACTTGACGCAGTCGGTCGGGTAAAGACAGTGGCCTTGGGTGTAGAACCCTGTGTATGTGGGTGTGTGGGCAGGTCTTGATGTATGTGTCTGGGTGGGTGGACTTCTGTATTAATAGGCGTTCTCATTTTATTTCTGTTGCTGTGATTTAAACAAACAAACAAAAAGTCCCCAACACCACAACAACAACAAAAAAACTGATGAAGAGCCAGGTAGGGAGAGAGAGAAGTCAAGGCAAGAACTTCAGCCATCTCTGTTGGCAAGTCAGCAGGAGAGAGGATGAGTGTGCACGCGCTGGCTTGCTCAAACTTATACATAATTATACAACTCAGACCACCACCACTACCCAGTAAGCGGAGTGATCCCATGTCAGTTAAAGCAACCAAGACAGTCCCCTACAGCTGTTCTCATAGGCCAACCTGCTGCAGACAGCGCTGCTTGCTTTCTCTCTACCTAGGCGGTTCTAGGTTGTATAAGGTTGGTGGTTAAAGCTCACCATAGTAGGCCTGTCTAGGCAATTTCTCTAGAGCTGGCTGTGCCTACAGCCTCTTAAAATGCTTGGGCCCGAGTCTGAGGAAGTTCTCCATCCAAATCTTTAGAAATGAAGAAAATAGATAAAACCCATAGCTTCTAAGTGACCAAAGGATGAATCTAAAACCTGAAAAGAAACTTGGCCTTAGCAGGAAAACCTTATTGTCAGTGTTTGAAGTATTTCTAGTTCACAAGGGGAAGGAAAGCTGTACTGATGGAAATGAGTGCCAGAGGCTACCCCTGACAAGCCTCTCCCTGACTGCTGCCAGAGGCTACCCCTGATGAGCCTCTCCCCCTGCTTCCTTCGTGGGAACAGAAAGCCATTCAGGGAACTGAACCATCTCCCACTTCCCAGCCCTACCCACTGCCTCCTCTTCGCTTTCACTCACCTGTTAGGTACAGACGCTCTTGGGGACACCTTCCAGCATCTAGGTTGACATCAGCAGTTTAGATTCTCTCCTTGTTTCCTGTGGTAACTGTACTTTGCATTACAGCGCCCCCACCCCCGCTGTTACATCACAGATCTCCTCTGTAGATTGCAGGCTCCTCTGGGTGCCTGCTAAATGGAGTTTGCTTCATCTCCATGAGTAGCTCTGAGGGCCATACCTGTGTTAATTAAGTAAACATTTTGTCTTGCAGCACTGGGTCAGGCTGCCCTAGGGTGTGCAGTGCTGGGTCAGCCTGCCTTCCTTGATGCTATTCCTATTTTTTGCTTCTTTTTTTTTTTTTTTAAATCCCATTTTTCAGAACACAAGAGAGAGCTAGATGCAATCAGCTTCACCTTGGTGAGGAAAGTTCTTAGGGGCCAGCGAGATCATTTGGAGGAGCAGCCTGAGATTGCTGAGTGGTGAAAATGACAGTTCGTTCCCTACATATTTTTGGATTTAGGTTGTTCATTGTTGCTGCTATGCAGGAGGACCCATGCCTTCCACATGCCAGGAGAGCACCCAGCCCCTGAGCTAAGCCCTGGCCCTGCACCCTTGTGTGTGCTAACAGTGCAGCGCTGTTCTGCACATTGTGCACAACTCACTACATCACCACCATGAGCCTTTCTGGAAAGTGAATTTACTCCACAGTTACGAACTTCCTGTTTCTCAGAGAGGCTTTTCCATGAGCAAATGTGTCGGGTACCGAGGAAGAAAGAAAACAGCCTGGAATACCATTCAATCCTGAGACGTGAATGCTTCTTCCTTAGTCATCGGGCTAAGGCAGTAATACCTGAACCCTTGAACAAACCCATCACTGCTCAGGAGGAAGCTTGAGACATCCACTGGCTTCAGCACCAGCCTCTCACTGTCACAGGTCTGCGTCTGTTTGAAAAGGCAGTCAGCAGCCACCAAAATTCACACACACCAATGAAGATAGAGTCAAGGTCTCTCTGAACTATACAGACCCAAGAAATCTGAAGGATGTGCGGGGTTTAGGTCTGTTCATGGGTCACCGTGAATGCAATGGAGAACAAGTCTGAGCTCCCCGCTTTGTTACAAGAGTGCTTTGAAACTCATTAAATAGGTCCATAAAACCAGCATTAAGCCTACTGTGCTCTGTGTGCTACTGACGTGCCCAAGCTTCCTCCTGTTCAGTGGACCCATCCTAGCAATAACAGGAACAGGTTTAGAGATGACATGGAGGGAGGCACTGAGAGAGTAAATAGCTGAGCCTCCTCAGAGTAAGACTGGTTGTCTTTGTCCTGTGTCCTAGCTTAGGAGCCAGGCTCAGTTTTGCAGTGATGGTGACAGGTGTTAAAGGGATGGGTGGGTGAATCTGCCCCTTGTTAGTGTCTTTGATTGTCTGTACAGTGGTGGAGGCCTCAGGTTTTTATTTTCTTACAGGTTTGATGTGGTTGACGGCTCTGTGTCTTTGCACTGAGGCAGATGCACATTAGCCTGCAGCATTTGCACGTGTTAGTGCACCTCAGACGAAGTGCTTCCTTGTGGGAATGGGGCTTAGTGATGCCGCCTTCTTTCTCTAACTGAGACGATGTATGTGGAGTTGATAAAAATAGTCACGCTTCTTCTTGTGTTGTGGGTCTCTTCCAGCTGACATGTCTTTGGTTTCTCAGGTGTGGGTTGCTGACCGAGGAAATAAAAGACTCCAAGTATTTGATAAGGACACTGGAGAGTGGCTAGGAGCATGGGACAGCTGTTTCACAGAGGAGGGGCCTTCTGCTGTGAGGTAATCGCTGCTGGTTATTTCAAATGCTGGTTCTAGCTGGTCATGTGACCCACTTCTGAAAGTTTAAAGTGCTTATGAATTTTAAGCAGGGGAAAAATGGAAGGAAACAAGTGTCCAAAGAAGTTAAATATCTGAGGTTCTCAAATTCTTTGTGAGATTTCAGATCACAGAAGGAAGGTCAAAGCTTGAGTCCATACTGCTGAACCTCCCCAACTTCTAATTCTCCTCTCACTATGTTATGTTGTGCTGTCTCACTGTAAGCATATCTATAGCTTCGTCTGTCACCAAATGTCATATGATTTAAATTCATACAGGAGTCCTCCAGGCCATGATGGCCACTGTATGAAGCATTGCAGAGTGTAAGTGCCCACACTTGCCTACTTACCAGGCCAAGATCACTTGGGCTTCGAGAAATGAAACCAGGCCAGTTGGAGGGGCTACAGCACAACTTAGCCTGTAGCAGTCTTACTGAGAGCAATCAGACCTCTTATACCTTTATCAGAAACAGGCTACAATGGCAGTTGTCAGGATACAATGACATTTGCAAGCTTTACAGGGCACATAAGATTGATGTCTAAAGCCAGCTGTCCTGTCAAGCGACCACACTTCCTTGGCTTTCAATGGAACATACAGAGAAACGCAAAGCAGGCAGAACTGCCTGTCCATTTCTTAGGAACTGGAAGGCACATCATGCCCCAGGAGCCATGCACTAACCTGAAAGTCTCTGATGCAAGCCTCTGAAGGCTTAGCTGAGTCAGGCCAACTCCATGATTCCCTACAGCGCAGGACACAAACATTGAAAGAATTATCATTGTTATTTAGTTCTCTATTTTTTTTAGGTTCACCCCGGATGGGAAGTACTTGATCGTGGCCCAGCTGAACCTCAGTAGGCTATCAATTTTGGTGGCACCACCTCCTGGAAGCATCGGAGACTGCTCTGTGATCAGCACCATCCAGCTGGCTGATCAGGTCCTACCACATCTTTTAGAAATCGACAGAAAGACTGGAGCAGTCTATGTAGCAGAAATTGGGGCAAAACAAGTACAAAAATTTGTCCCATGGCACAGCCACACCTCTGCCTTTGGTGCTTAGTTCTTCTGCCTGCAGAGCTTCAAGTAACAGTTCAGAGCCTTGGAGTCACCTAATCTGAATCATTCGTCACAGGGTCATGTTTACCTCTTTACCAGAAAAGCATGCTGTTATTCATGAAGAGCCATGCTCTCTTGTGGCTCTTGGGACTTAGTTTTACAACTAAGTGTTTAAGAATTATTTTTCTTTTTGGTAGTTCTAGGAGTTGAACTCATGGCCTCCTGCATGCTGGAGCATAGCTTCATAGAAGCAGCTTTAAAGAGAGAAAAGTAATTCTAAAATGGGGTGATGAAGGGGAACTGTGCTTGTAACCGAGTACTTTCCTAGTCGATTAACTCTCTCTGGGATCCTAGGATAACTTTGATTTCATATGAAGAACTGGAAACTACTAGTTTTTTAGCCTACATAAAATGGAGTGTGTGGGAGACTGTGCTTGAGTGGGCTGGTGTGCCATGCAGAGTGCCATACAGGCCCGGAGGATTCTGAAGTGAAGAAGGAGTGTTGTCTTCTGTGTGGTCCAGCAGAGAGAGAAGTGGGCATGGTACCAGCAAAAGCAAGAGAGCGTGACAGGCAGAGGAGCCAGGTGGATCCGTGGATACTGCAGGCAGTGGTGTCTTGGCCTCACATTGGCCAAGAGATAAGTGAGGAAGAGGCACCAATACCTTCCAGGTAGAGAAGGGCAAAGGCAGGCTTCCCATGGATTTCTGAGGGGAAAAACAGCCAACAAAGGTTTTGGTCTTTTTGCTACAAAATGCTCAATGTCACTCTTCACAAACAAGACTACAACAGCCAACATCTAAGTACTTTACTAAAAGGAAGATTTACAAATTAGTGCTGGCAGTAATTCTTCCCTCAGTATCACTCACTCCAGATTTTAGTATGAACTCACTTTACTATACTAACACTTACCGTATCTACCTCAAAGACATTTCATGGGAATTGCAATCATTTACATGGAAGTGTGCCAAATGCTTTGAGGTATTACAGTGAACATGTCCTGCATTTCCAGCCCAATCTTGCCCTATCTGAATATTGACCTTCATATGCAGTTTCTGTGGTTTTTCAGTTTGTTCTGTTTTTTTCTAGGTTTTGATGGAGCCTTTTCTTATCAGGGTCTTTTGTTCACCCATCCCTTTGGCTCTTGTCAGCATCTGTCCTAGGATTTTACTCTTGTGAAGCAAAAGAGAAGACTTAGCTGCCTTTAGTCCCGGCTCACACAGCTGAGGGGCTTGGTCCTGTTTTAATGCTTGGGCACATGCCATATACAAGGAAGGCTAACCTCCAACTGAAGAGTGCTGGCTTCCAAGGCTGTTAAATGTGTCCCTGCCCAAAAAAAAAAAAAAAAAAAATCACCTCAGTTTTCTCTTTAGTGACAAGAAAACATCATTCTTCCTTGCTCACTAATGTTGTATGGATTGGATCTGCAGCAGACATAGATGTCTAGAGTGTGGAATGGTTACAGGGTGTTCTGAGACTGGACCCTCTAACTGCCTTGGCCATTAAAGCACATGCCAGGCTTGCCTGGCTATGTTCAAGGCTCCTACAAAATGAGTCCTCATAGGGTTTTTACATTTGCTAATATGACCAATTGACTCTGTTGGAAAAAAAAAGTAATATGAAGCTTGTTTTGTTGGTGCGCCAGACAAGAAATACAGGTGCCCCTTTGAAGGAGAGTAGACTAGCTGAACCTCCTTTGTTGTTCCTACAGTATGTTATTTAGCCCATTTTATAAGCGATTAATTTCTTTGAGGATTTTGTAACTGGGTATGTTGTGTTTTGATGACACCCATCCTGCATTCTCTCGCCTTGGGTCCCTCCCAGCTTCACGTGCGTGTGTTCATTCCGAATGGACTTGGTGCTGCCGAGCTGTGCAGGGTGCAGGACAATCTATGAAGCAGGGGCAGCCTTTTAGGAAATGACCAGAAGAAAGAAGGTGCTTCCTCCACCAAGCCGTCGCTCTAGTAGCTTCTCAGCCCTGGGTAGGCTGGGTGAGCTCCTCCCTGCTCTGTGCCAGGGTTTTACCTGCTGTGGTCTTGCACGGGCAGTCACAGTTGCTGTGGGTTTTGTGTGCAGCAGCTTTCATGTCCAGTGGATGACATCTTGCTGCAGACATCTGCTACCTCTGTCCTCGTCTGCAATAACCCCAGACACTTTTGTGGATGTCCCATTTAGAGCCCTGTCAGTTCACAGTCTTTTATTCTCTGCGGCCAAACCAGTTAGCATCTCCATATTAATATCCATCTATTCAGAAAGAAGTTTCTCTGATCAGAACTGAGAGATGCAGTAGTCTGTGGGTGTGAAGATAACTTCTCAGTGGGGCCAGTTTATTACTATGTCCCTTTAACAGAATAAAGTATTAGATTATCTGTTGGGGCTATGAGCTAGCCAGCACAGGGTTTTAGCCAGTTAGCAGTACCAGGCAGGCTTTCATCTTTTAGAGCAGGCATTAAACCCAGTCAGAAAGTGGTTGGTTATTCTCTTTACATTTGGGCAACTCTTTGCACTATGGGCACATCTTTACAAGCTAGGCCTTATTGTAGCTCTCAGGCCACCCAGATGGTTATTATTGTTGAACATTTTCTAATGGCATAAATAGAACCTTCTAGAACTAAGAAAGCCAGTAGGGATGAAGTTACCAGGGCAGTACCATCTTGATTTCTTCTTTACAGATTCTTAAAAACTTGATGAGAATATTGTTCTTTGTATCGTAAAAGACATGCTTATTTGATCAATGTACTTGCAGTGAAAGTATCTTACTCCCTTCCTCTGGATAAATTACTTAAATAAAAATTGTGTTTTCTATGGGAACACTTAAATTTTGAAAAGAAAAATTTATATAACCAGGCTACTTGTTTTTAAAGGTTTTTTTTAATAATAGGAGAATTTCAGTGACCATAGGCTCTCGGGTTGGTGAGTCTGGGCAGGGGTATACATGTGTAACTCAGCACACTGGAGGCCAGAGCAAGATCCCAAGCTGCAGACCAACCCAGCTGTAGACTAAAGTCTGCTACATAAACCCAGGACTAAAGCATTGCAGGTGCTAAGAAAATTTTGTCCTTGCCCTCATAAGTGTAAGCTGCTGCGCTGTTCCAGTATGGTGGCCTGGGCTTCCTGGGGATGTGTGCTCATGCCCTGCTTCCGTGTGGGCAAGACTTCAAACCCAGGTCCTCACTCTTACCCAGCAAGCCCTTTGATCCATGGGACAGTCTCAGCTTTTCACAGTTGATATATTTTTAAAGATAAATTCTTACCATTTTTATTATGGTAGTGTATGTATCTATTTCTATGGTGGGTATGTTTGCATGAGTACAGATGTCTGTGGAGACAGAGGTATTTGTTTCCCCTGGAGCTGGAATTCCAGGCGGTTGTGAAACTGAACTGAGTCTTCTGCAAGAGCAGACCGCGTTCTTCTGAGCATTCTCAGCCCTAGGACTCTGCTTTGTGGTAGAAATGGAACTTTTTTTGACACCTCTGCTGCCTAGGGGTGTTCTTGACATAGACTTGACATAGAGGAGGAAGTTAGGAAGTGTTCTGTATTAGAAGACCAAAGGCTGTGATTACCTTTCCTTCTACTCCAAGAATGAATGAATCTTTAAAATGGAGTGTATGTCAATCAGCGAAAACCTGATTACAGTCTAATAATGAACAAAACCACCACTTGTGTTAGGGTCATACAACTGCCTCATGTACTATTGCTGGAAAGCCAAGATGACAAAGAACTGACTTGTTCTGGTTTTTAAAGATTATTGGGTTTGATTATCAAAACCTAATCAAAATCTAATCTAAAATCAAAATCAAAAGCTAATCAAAAATTTAATTTTAGGCTCACCATATTAAATTATAATTTTAAAAAGGTCCCAACCTACATGGCTGTATTGTTTTATTTTCAGCTACATACTTTCAGCAATAATCAAATAAAAAATTTACAGTTTCATTTTTTCAGCTTCATTTTACAAAACTTTTGTTACAAACATGAAAGTTTGGAGGCTAGTGTCTGGGAGGAGGGTGTTGTAGGCACCCGTGTTACAGTCTCCATCCAGAAGAAGGCAGTAGAGTTCTGTGTGTGGTAGGCATGTCTTGAAATGGGGGGAAAACCCCATGCCAGGTTTCTTTGTGCTCTTGACTCTTTAAAATAGAAGATAAAGGCATTGATCACCCTGTGCTCCCCTTTGTCTCTACAGCACACTCATCCCGAGGAGGCTAGTGTGCACCTGACACTAGGCCAGAACTTGAACATTTTTATGGCTTAATTCACTTTTCTATAATTAAAAGGGAAAAAGTTTCTGCAATTCAGACTAACAGCCAGAAGTGATTAGCCCATCTTACAGGCAAAGCTACAGAGGGACAGCAAGGCCACACCTTCTCCAACAAGGCCAGACCTCCTCACAGGGCCACTCCTTACAGGCCTATGGGGGCCGTTTATATTCAAATCACCACAGTAATATTTAGTTCTACATTAGGTCCCTGAGCTTCCTAGTCTTATGTTCTTGGTCACCTAAGCAGTGTTGGGTATGGGTTCCATCTTGTGGAGTGGCCCTTAATCAGATGCTGGTTGGTCACTCCCACAAACTATGTGCCACTGTTGCACTAGCATTTCTTGCAGATAGGACAGCATTGTAGATCCAAGGGTTTGGGGCTGGGTTAGTGTTTATGTTTCTCCTTTGATAACCTATAGAGTTCCTTTCTGTACCAAAGACACTAGAACATAAAGGCTCCATGTTCAGTGGCTTGTGTAGGTGTTGTCTTCAGCAATGGGACCTTGTGTCAGTTTGTGGAGAACAACCTATAGTATTGGATTGTTTAGGGGCTTTCTGTGGGATCCCTTCAGCCAAAAACTCAATTAGATGTAAGCCATTCCTGATACTGGAAGCTTCTCTTGGTGATGAGACGTCCAGTTGACGTGTCCTTATTATTTGATGATTTCATTTAGTTCTATTTCATGTATCTATTTTAGGAAGCTCCTACCGCATTAGGGTTCTATACCACCCCTCAAATGGCCCTTAGTCTTAACTGTCTCTCCCTATATTCCCTCCTTCATCATCTTCTCCCCTCCCCACTTGACCTTCCCATTTTTGCCTCACCTTTCCATCCATCCATACTGTCTATTCTATTTCCCTTTTCTAATGAGATGTGTCTGCCCCTAGTCTCTTACTCTAGACCTAACCTCTGTGGTTCTACAAGTTGTACACTTGACAGCTAATATCCACACAGAAGTGGATTCATACTATATTTGTCTTTCTGGGTCTGAGATACCTCACTCAGGAAGATACTTTTTTCTAGTTCTTCATTTACCTGCAGATTTTATGATTTCATTGTTTTAAAAGCTGAGTAATACTCCATTGTGAAAATGTACCATGTTTTCTTTAAGATTCTTCTGTCGAGGGACATCCAGGTTGTTTCCAATTTCTGGCTATTAAGAATAAAGCAGGGGGCTGGAGAGATGGATCAATGCTTAAGATCACTGACTGCTCTTTCAGAGGACTTGGGTTCAATTCTCAGCACACACATAACAGCTCACAACTGTCTGCAACTCCAGTTCCAGGGGCTCGGCACTCTCACACATACATACATACATACATACATACATACATACATACATACATACATATGAAACACCAATGCACATAAAAGTAAACAAATTATTTTTTAAAAGACTTAAAAAAAAAAAAAAAAAAAGAACAGAGCATCAGTGACCATGGTTGATCAAATGTCTCTGTGGTAGGATGAAGTGTCCTTTGGCTGTGTGCCCAAGAGTGGTACAGCTGGATCTTGATTAGATCAATTCCTGTCTTCCTGAGGAATGGCCACACTTTGCACAGCGGTACAAAACTGTATTCCCACAGCAATCGACGAATGTTCCCCTTACCTCACAGCCTCATTAGATGCTGGTCTCCTCATAACCACAGCTCATAACCTCACAACTTCAGCTCCAGCTGACTAGCATCAAATGTCCCAGCAAAGCAAAGGTTTTCAGCTCAGTGATGCTGGTCACCTGTCATGGTTGTCAGGAATCATGGTTGCTTCCTCAGACTCAGCTTATCAGGCCAACAGGTTCTTATTCAAAACAGCCATCTCCTAGCACTATCATCACACTTGTAAACGATGAGGTGCCGCTTATCATGGAGCCTCCTGTGGTTGATGAAGAAACTAGTGTGGGCCAGTTCTTTAAAAGGACAAGTTCATTTGCATGTGTCACACCAGGCTGATCTCACAAAAATGTTTCTCAGTTTTTACCTACTTTTCTACTTTATTCCCATGACAGAACCTGTTAGCCACCTTGCAGACTTGTTGTTAACTGGACTTAGTTACTATAGTTTGTGCTATGAAAAGAAAATTGCTATATGGTATTTATGTATACATGGCCACAGCCACCAAAGCTTAATGCTTTGCAGCATTTTTCTCCACAGTAAATGCCAAGGAGTGGTTAAGTGTTAGATACTTACCATACATAAATGAAATGTTTGTTTTAACTTAAATAATGATATAATAAAAATTTTTTGAAAGGAATATAACACATTTTAATCTGCATACATTTTCAACAAAAATGCTTTACAGTGGAACCCACTCTGGTTGGATAGGGCGGGGCCATGAAAGGCAAGGCCTAAGAAAGGGCTGTGAACCTCTTGGGCACCCATGAGGATGCTTTTCTCTAGAGGCAACAGCATCCCAACATGGAATCTGTCCTCCTTTGGGGATACAGATGTACGTCAGTATGCGTGCAGGTATGATGTCTATGTTATAGGGGTTAGCCACTCAGAACAGAAAATCTCAAAAACTCATACCAGCCCTGAGTCCCATGTATACATTCAAAAATTCATGGAAGGCCCGGCATACTGGTACCAGTCCATAAGCCCAGCATGTGGGAGGCCGGGGCAGGCTAGCCAGGCACACACAGTGAGACCGAGTGAGTAGGACAGCTTGAGGTATTCAGCAGTTGGGATTTAGATTGAGATTAAGCTGAATTCTGCCCGTGAATTGGCCTCAGTTTTTCTCCTGTGAAGTGAGAACGTCAGCATTTTCTTTCTGGTGTGATTGTGAATGCCAAAAGCATCATGGGTGTAAGCCATCGAGCTCATTTCTGACACAGAAAGAACAACCAACTGCTAACAGTCTCTTCAAGAAACTCAGGAGTGATGGCCATAAGTCAGGGCCGCCGATGCTGTCATTGGGCAGACACGGAGAGCAGTGTAGGAGGGCACTAGCAATGTGGGGGCCTCCAGCCTGATTCTGACTTAACGGAAATGCCAGTGTGTAGTCAACTCAGGATGTTTCTTAAATGTGGACAGTTGCACTTATGCCATTCTTTACATCTCCTGTAATTAATATTACCTCCTTTCACAAATGCCTTCAGCATAGACATATGCAGTGTGCTGCTAGTAGGAGTGTCGAACTGTTTGCTTTGTGGAGAGAGCATCTTGCTTAGAGCTTTTATCCTTGAAACAAAGAGGGCAGTAGAGGTCTGTTCATTTGCTGCTTACTCACCTTGTTCCTCAGGTCTCCAAGTTCCGTTTGGGTTTCCTTGCTATGAAATATTTAGACCTCATTAAGATGGAGTGAGTCATGTCAGAAATTGTATTGGGAGATAAAAGAATATTTATTCATAACTCAGATTAATGCTATAGCGGCGAGTAGCTGTGTCACTGGGGGAAGTGCAGATATATAGTCATCACCCCATGAAAGCAAACAGATCTAGTCTCTAGAAAGGCAAAGCTATTTATTTCACATACATTCTTACAGGTGAAGAAAAAAAAAAAAAAAAAAAAAAGCATGTCCTCAAAGCTTTAATATGCCGTGAAGGATTGTGTTTTGTGAGAAGAAATTGAGAATGAATACGAGGGGAATCTTTAAACGCGGTAGAGTGAGGACAAGTGCTCGCATTTGGGTTGTACGATGGTTAAAATTCATTACAAACTGGACAGGAGTTAGGATCGCCCAGGAGACAGGCCTGTGCAGGGGCGGTGATGGGGTTTCTAGACTCACTGAGATGGGAAGGACCACCTTAAACTTGGACCACGATCTTCTAGGCTGGGGTCCTGCACTGTGCCCACACCACCACCCTGAAAGCAAAGGAGCTATTGCCCTGTATCTCTGCCCTCCCATACGGTAGGCCCTAATGCGTGTGTTCAGTGGGCACCTGCTATCCAGCCTGTATGTTGGAGAAACTGAGCTTTCTGCCATAGTTTTAATTCAGTCGTCATACATGGCTGCTGGCTGCTGTGCTAGATCACATAGCAAATGACTCTTGGTTTGAGATAACAACATAATTTGTTTTTCCTCGGTTTCTTTGTTCATTTTCATACCTGCCTCTACTTTTCCAGTGCCCAGCTTCATTGAGGTTCCAGTATAAGAACAGCCAACAGCACTGCCCACGCAGGAACTAAAGTGGAGCTAGGATTTGTAGTGTGCCACCTACAGGATATTTTTTTCCTTTTAACTTGGACTCTGGCCTGATATGTACTGGTCAAACTGGACACCCAGAGGACCTTGTTTAAGCCACCAAATGTCCTATGGACCTTGCTTGAATTGTGCCCAGCTTATGCCTGTGTGCCCATCTCTCTGGTTCTGGGACTCCAACCTGTGATTTTTGTCTGGTGTCCAGGACATGCCTTACCTGGTGCAGTCCCGTGTTCTTCAGAGGGAAGGCACATGTTCAGCCCTTCACTGCAGTAGGACATTTAAAAGATTGTACTTAGAAGCCCTGGGTGAGCAGTGAGTAATTCTGAGGATGGCCTGCATGACGCCATTAGGATGTAGTATAATTTTGGATGCCGAGGTGTCATAGAACTCTAGGAGCTTGCTGGAGCCATTTCCTGACAGTTCCTTGAGGTGGTGACTATCCAGTGAGATTCTCCTGCTTAGATGTAAAATGGCTGCTGTTTGGATTTTAGCTTATAGCCTTTGTGAGTCTGGGTTCAATGGATGGCGGCAGAAGAACCAAGATTATTGTAAAAAAAAAAATATATCAGGCTTGTGAGCCCTGCACTAAGGAGGCTGAGACCGAATAGTCACAAATTCAGTCAGCCTATGCTGACCCTGTCACCAACAAAGCAAATTATGTTGTCATTTGATAGTGACATTGTGATCACCATATGGTCTCTACCCAGAAGGATTAGAGAAGATGGTGAGTATACCGACTATGCCTTTACAGGTTCTGATATAGGGTACCACCCAGATAATGCCTGGCCAGTGTGCTGGTGAGATTCAACTTAACACAAGCTGTAGTCTCCCGAGAGGGAGGAGCCTCGGTTGAGAAAAGCCTCCATAAGATCAGGCTGCAGGCAAGTCTGTAGGGCATTTTCTTAATTAGTGACTGATGTGGGAGGGCCCAGCCCATGGTGGGTGGTGCCATCCTTGGGCTGATGGTCCTGGGTTCTATAAGAAAGCAGGCTGAGCAAGCCATAGGGAGCAAGCCAGGAAGCAGCACCCTCTATGGCCTTTGCATCAGCTCCTGCCTCCAGGTCCCTGCCTTGTGTGAGTTCCTGCCCTGACTTCCTTCAGTGATGGTCTGTGTTGTGGAAATGTAAGCCAAATAAACCCTTTCCTTCCCAAATTACCTTTGATCATGGTGTTTCACCACAGCAATAGAAACCCTAACTAAGACAGAAGTTGGTATCAGAGTGCGGGTAGTGGAGTATTGCTGTGACAGACCTGACCATGTTTTTTTTGGAGAGGAATTTAGGGTTAGAAAAGTCACTGGGTGTTCAGAGCTCAGTGAGCGGTTCTGCAAGAGCCTGGAAGATGCGAATTTTGAGAGGAAGTGCAGAAGATGGAGGCCTGGCTTGTGTCGTTTCTGAGGGTAGCAAAGGCTCTCTCTACCAGACCTTTTATGTGAAGACTCTGTGGGCGTCTGCTCAGCTGGGGATGAAGAATTAGCTGATTAACAAGAGACCAAACCACTAAATAAAATGTTTGCCTTGCTGGGATAATGGATGCTGGTCAGCTGGAGGGCTGAAGAATCGGCTGTGATTAAGAGACCAACATTATTGAGGCGAAAGAGTCTGGGAACTGCTCCCTCAGGGTCTGCACACAGAATCAGCATCCTAGAGGCAGCCAAGGTTGTACCTTGTGCCAGCAGCTGAACTTGAAAGTGTACGTCTCCCCAGTGGCACTGGTTTTGAAGGCATGAAAGGGTCATGGAGGATAGCGGAGGCTTTGCACAGTGTGACAGGGCTGGAGTCCCTGAAGAGGACCTGGGAAAGGCTATTGGTGACCATGCAGCCCAGCTGCAGCAAGGGACCCCAGCATGTTGGAGTCCCAGTGTCCTGGGACAGCCACCAGGAACAGCAGTGCTAGTGGAGTAGAGCCAGCCAGAGCCTAGAAGGCAAGCTGTGTGGGCTGCATATATAGGGCAGAGGCAGAAAAGTGACTCAAGCCCTTTGGAGGATCCCCCCAAAATGATGACTGTATCCCAAACATTGGATATTGAGTTATTCGCACAGTTGGAGTTTGGCTCTGTTTTGATTTGACTGTGACTGTGCCTGGTTCTTCCCTCATAAAATAAGAAGTTTAAAATTTTAACTAATTTATTGTATAGGAACCCACAGTTGAGAGACTTTGGATTTTTTTTAAAAGAGACAAAACTTTTAAAGTGTTTGATATAAGACTGTGGGACTTTTTGAGTTTGAAAATGGGTAGGAGGGCCACTATGTGGAGGTGTTTTGTTTTGTTTGTATGATGTGGATATTAATGTGTGAAACTAGCGATGAACAATGAAGAAAAGTTTGTGGCTTAACATTAATGTGTTTGTCCAGTTGAAAAGAGGTCAGTTGTGGTGGCTGGCTAGTTTCATGTCAACACAGCACAAGCTAGAGTCATTTGAGAGGAGGAAACCTCAGCTGAGAAAGTGCCTCTGTCTGAAGCTCAGCTATTAAAGCCTAGGCTCACAACCAGAAAGACCAGAGAAAATTCCTCCATCAAATCAGGCTGTTGGCAAGCCTGGAGGGCATTTTCTTAATTAGTGATTGACAGGAGAGTGCTCAGTCCATTGTGAATGATGTGGCCCTTGGGCTGGTGGTCGTGGGCTCTGTAAGAAAGCAGATTGAGTAAGCCATGAGGAGTGGTAAGCAGTACCCCTCCATGACCTCTGTATTAGTTCCTGCCTCCAGATTCCTGCCTTGACCAGAGTTCCTGTCCTGACCAATGATGGACTATGGTGTGGAAGTGAGAACCAAATGAACTCTTTGCTCCTCAGGTTCCTTTTGGTGATGGTGTTTTATCACAGCAGTAATAACCCTAACCAGGACAGTCGGAGTGAATGAGCTAGAGGGATGTACATTGTACGTTGTACATCGTAGCTGAATAAAGTGGCCTCTGGGTGGGTTATTTGGCACATACTTTACAAAGTATCCACCCTGTCACATCTGGTGATTGTCTTTTCCACATGATTTATACTGGAGTCCTTAAGGCGCAGAGTAGTTATGCATGCGGCATGAGTCTGTTCTTCACATGTGATGTAAAACTGTGTTATCAGACCCAGGGAAGAGAAATTTTATTCATTTGAGACAGACAGACAGACAGACAGACAGACAGACAGACACACACACACACACACACACACAGAGAGAGAGAGAGAGAGAGAGAGAGAGAGAGATTTGTATTTGTGCATGTCTGTGCCAAGTGCAGACACTCCCTCTATTTTTTTGTTAACTAATTTTTTTATTATAATGTATTCATATCACATCCTGATTGTTACCCCCTTGCTTGTACCTTCCTGTTCCAACCCTCCCTCCCTCTTCTACCCTACTCCCCTCCCCTAGACCTTTGACAGAAGGGGACCTCCTCCCCTGCAATCTGACCACAGCCTATCAGGTCTCATCCAGACAGCCTGCTTCCCCTTCCTCTGTGTGCCCCTAGGGCCTCCCCACCAAGGGGAAGTGATCAAATTGGGGGCACCAGAGTTCATGTCAGAGACAGTCCCCACAATCATGAAGAATCAGTTGTCCGTTGGCTAGATCTGAACAGGGGGTCTAGGATCTTTATATGCATTGTCCTTGGTTGTTGCAACCCCACCCCCACCCCCATCAAGATCTGCTGGTATTGATGGTCTCCTTGTGGGGCTCCTGAACCCTCTGGGTACTTCCATTCTCCCTATTCTTCCATATCACTCTCAGTGCTCTGCCCAGCATCTGTCTCCATGCCCCATTGGGTGGAGTCTCTCAGAGGACATCTATGTTGGGCTAATATCCAATTATAAGTGAATATATACCAGGTGTATCTTTCTGGGTCTGGGTTACCTCACTCACACTCCCCCTATTTTTTTATTGTAAAATATTAAACTTACGTTTTGAGTGGTGTTGCCTGTGTAGATGTTGCTCTGCTCCAGAGCTGTAGCATCATCTTACAGAACCAGGCTGCTCATTAAACAAGGTCCAACTCTATCCCTCCAGCCCCTGGCCACCAGCACTCTCTGTCAATCTCCCTACCAGGACTACTCCCCTTCTTCCTCTCTCTGTCCTTCTCTCCCCTTCTTTCTCCTCCTCCTCCCCCCTCTCTGTCTCACTCTTTTTCTTGCCCCCCCCCACATGTTGGTAGCTAGCATTGCACTTAGCTTGATGTCCTTAAACTTCATCTGTGTCATGTGTGCCAGTGTTTTCCTTACATTTAAAGGGTGACGTGTGTATGTGTGTGTGTGTGTGTGTGTGTGTGTGTGTGTATTTAAAGATCTTTGTAGACAATTGGCCGCTTCTTAGCTGTTGTAAGTAAGGAATAAGGATAGAATGGGCACGGTGTTTACATAGCTCTCTGAGACCCAGCCTTCACTTCTCCAGGACCATATGGTGAGCCTGTTTTGACTCTTCTGAAGCTGCTCCACATTGCTTTCCCGAGCAGCTGCATTATGCACAATCCCAAGCACTGCACAAAGGGTCTCCTCATCCTTATCCACACTTGTGCTTTTATTTTTTGTTTGTTTGTTTCTTTGAAGTTGGCCATCCTAACTGCTGTAACTTTTGAGTGTTAATTAGAACTGTCAAGCTACTGACTGTACTTCAACATGATGACTCGCTCTGAGAAGTCACAGCTGCCTGTGCTGGACACAGCTACAGGAAGGCTCTTCCCTAAGCACTGGTGTTAGCTCTGCTGACCCTCCCCAGGGCCTTTGCAGGAAATAGGAATATCTAGATGAGAGCCGTCACAGCTACTGTGGGCAGCTGGGCAACTGCAGGGGTGGGAGTCAACCCCAGAGGCCGAGCCGATCTGCTCCTCTCTCAGGATATACACGTGCACAGTCTATGAACATGCGGAGGGATAGTGAAGCCTGTGGGGCCTGTGAGATAGCAAAGCTCTAGATTTCACAGCTAAAGCAAGCAATTAGAATGTGTGGTCGGGGTTGGAAAGTGATCCAGGAGTTAAGAGCACTGGATGCTTTTCCAGAGAACCTTAGTTCAGTCCCCAGAACCCACATGGTGGCTCATGACTGACTCTCTGTCATTTCAGTTCCAGGGGATTCCGCATCCTGTTCTGGCCTCCTTGGGCACTGCACATGCTGTATAGGGTATATAGACATGCGTGCAGTCAAACCACCCATACACACAAAGAAAAAAATAAACATTTAAAAATAATGTATAGTTTGTTTTGTACAGATCACTATGTGGTTATTCTTTGTCCTTTTCTTTTCTCCCCCTCCCCCGCCCCTCTCTCTTTTTCTGATATAGGGTTTCTCTGTGTAGCCTTGGCTGTCCTAGACTTGCTTTGTAGACCAGGTAGGCCTCGAACTCACAGAGATGCACCTGCCTCTGCCTCCCTGAGTGCTACTACACTGCCCACTGCTATGTGGTTATAGAAATTGAGGATTATGAAGCCAGAATGGAAGATGACTAAGATAAAACAAGAACTGGGAAAACAGAGCTGTCTCATGTTCACTGTGGTCATAATTAGAGATAAATAAATGTACAATATTTTCTCTTCACTCCCTACCCATCGAAGCGCTTTTTTCTACCTCTGTCTTTTCAGCCTCCTCCAGCCTGGAGTGCCTCAGGCTCTCTGCCAGTGTTCATCCACCCTTCTTTTCCAAGAAATCAGTTGTCACCCTGATGTTAATAAACTCCTTACCATGTACAGTTCAGTTGCTCTTTTGTGCTCTGGCCGTAGGTAGACAATTACCTCCCCGGAGTTTCTACTTGGTCATTTAATAGTTATTTCAAGTGTAATGTGTCCATGATAGATATTTGACTTGTTTCTCCCCATCTCCAAGTGGATAGAACCCCTGCTTATTTCTCCAGCTGGCCCTCTGTCTTCCTGGAATGTCCTTTACCAGTCTTTTGCTCAGATTCTGCTCAAACACAACCTCTTCAAGAAATCAGGCCCATTTAATGCTGTGCTTTGAATCATGACTGTCTTCCCAAAGCCCAACTGTGAAATGGCTGGTGGCACTCTTGGTCAGTGATGGGACAATTAAAGAGGTGAGGCTCAGTGTGAAGTCAGGAGACCAGGGGCATGTCCTTGAAGAGCTTATTATAACACGACATGCTACTTCCTGTTCAGCTCCCTGCCCTAGCTTTTCTTCCTGGCTCCTTAAGGTGAGTGGCTCCTGTTGTCATTCACAGTCACTGTGATGCACTGTGTCACCACAAGCCCAACGCAGTGGGACCACGGCCTGAAACCTCTGTAAGAAGTATAATATGCCTTAAACATAGCCGGGCACATTTGTGCCTTTCCACAGTGTCAGAATTTGCTGAATAACAATGCATCTACAGGGTGCAGAGGAGTCAAGGCAGCTTTTGTTGTGTTGTGTAGTCCTGGCTACCCAGCCAGACTGGCCCAGGTGAGTCCAGGTGCTTTCATCCCAGT
Organism: Acomys percivali; assembly: GCA_907169655.1. NCBI lineage: Eukaryota > Metazoa > Chordata > Mammalia > Rodentia > Muridae > Acomys > Acomys percivali. The sequence continues at coordinate 90,121,601 of OU015751.1, read as the reverse complement.
CTTAAAATTACTAATATTAACACTTTTCACACAGGATGTAGCAAATGTGTCTACGAACCTATCTGCATAAACATAGCTTACAGAATGAATACTAGTTAAGGATGCTGCAGCTGAGTTCAAAGGTGTCAGACATGGCCTGAGAGAGAGAGTCTATATTGATCTGATGAGGAAGCAGACCACTGGCCAGAGGCAGCTACTGCTAATGCCACTGAAGTCAGGTTCAAGAGCAAAGCCGCTACAGGACAGGCTTAACCGGTCCAGAACAGAACCAGGTCAGAACAGGAAACAGTGGGTCAGGTCCAGTGAGTCGGTGGACAGTTGGTTGAAAACGTCCCAGCAGCAGTTGGGGACTGAGCCATGATGAAATTCCATCACCTCACAGGATTTAGGTGAGGGGGTTTCACCCTTCCCCTCTTCTGGTAAGTGCACTAAGTTTTGAGGCATCATTTCTCCGATGTAATTTTCATACAACCGTGTGCTCCACAGACTCAGCCCACTCTGACACACTTACTGGTGGCTCCCTCTCTGTCCTTACCCCACCGTAGGCTGCACTCAGTGCACACATGCTGAGTACAGGAAAATGGAAAGAAGAGTAAGTAGTGTGTGATTCCATTGCCTTGAAATGGTTCTGACTACATTCATCTCAGTAAGTTTTAAAAACATGTAATAACCCCAATTTGTTTAGGATATGGGAGCTTTTGCAAAACAGTCTAACAAATACTCGTGTTCTTAGCAATAACTGCAGTGTAGGCTAAAACACTGATTTGTTTTCTTTCTTTTTAATTAATTAATTAACTAATTCACCTTATTTATTCCCAAGTGTAGCCCTCTCTCTCCACTCATCCCTGTCCCACCCTCCCTTCCTTTTCCCCACCCCCCTTTTCCTTTTCCTAAGATAAGGGGAGTACCCCCATCCCTCCAACCCATCCCAGATCATCGAGTTCCCCAGGACAGGGGAAGAACATGTCCTCTTCCCCTGTGGCGTGGCAGGGCAGCCCTTCCAGGGGAAAGTGATCAAAAAGCAGATAACAGAGTCCATGTCGGAAACAGCTCGCGCTTCCCTTACTAAGGGACCCACATAAAGCCCGAGCTGCCCATCAGCTACATCTGTGTAGGGGCCTAGGTCTAGTCCATGCATGGTCCTTGGTTGGTCCTTCAGTCTCCATAAGCTCCTCTGGGCCCTGCTTAGTTGGCTCTATTGGTCTTCTTGTGGAGGTCCTGTCACCTCCAGGTCCTTCTATCCATCCCCCCACCCCAACTTTCCCACAAGACTCCCTATGCTTTACCAGTGTTTGGCTTTGAGTCTCAGCATCTGTTTTGATCCACTGCTGGGTGGAGTCTTTTGGAGGACAGCTATGCTAAGCTCCTGTCTGTGAGCATAGTAGGCACTGTTAATAGTATCAGGGGTTGGCTCTCTCCCATGGGGTAGGTCTTGAGTTGGGTCAGGCGTTTGTTGGACATTCGTTCAGTCGCAGTTCTATCTTTATTCCTGCACATCTTGTAGTTAGAGTAAATCTTGGGTAGAAGTTTTTGTTAGTGGGTTGGTGTTTTCCTCTCTCCGCTGTCTAGTTAGAAGGCGTCCTTTTTAGTCTCCATGACCCCTGCTACTAGGAGTCTCAGCTAGAGTCACTCCCATATCCTCCCAGAAGCCTACCCTGTCTTAGGTCTTCAGCTTGTCACAGAGATACCCTTGCCCATGGTTTCTCTCCTCTCTACCGGCCCCCTGTCCTCCCACCCCTGCCCTAACCTCCACCCTCTGCATTTCCTCTCCTACCTCATTCCCTTTCTTCATCCGCTTCTGCTGTCTATTCTATCTCCTCTTCTGAGTGACCTATAAGCATCCTCCTTGTTCTCCTTGTTACTTATCTTCTTTGATATCTGCTTATGAGTGAGTACATACCATGTGTGTCTTTCTGGGTCTGGGTTACCTCAGTCAGGATGATCTTTTCTGGTTCCATCCATTTGCCTGCAAATTTGATGATTTCCTTGTTTTTAATAACTGAGTAATATTCCATTGTGTAAATGTACCACAGTTTCTAGAATGGGAAAAATATAGTAAGATAAAGATCAGTGTTTCTCTGAAGCCATAATTATTGATAGATCTTGACTGGATAATAAACTTTCACATAATAAAAGGTCTTTATTTTAGTGATAGAGTCATAAACACACAAATGCATTTCGTGTGTATACATATATATCTGTCAAATTTTGTCAAACTACATTTGAAATGCATGTTTCATTAAAAATTAAATCTCAAAACTTTTTTTTAAAAACAAAGCCTTGCCCTACAAGTGACATCAAAGAAGGCTTTCATAGAGCAGAGTTAATGAGTTCATTGCCACCCACAGTCAGCGGGAAGAGTCACCGTGTCAGATCTTCTCCAGTCTTCTGCCCTCTCTAGTTATGATTTGCAGATCAGAGACAACAGAAATAGGAGTTGTAGAGAGCAGCATATAGCTGGTAACAAATGCCTGAGGCAGGGGAGAGCGGTGTGGATGTGGCTCCATAGTTGAAACAGGATAACTAGTGGGTAGAGATGGAGCAGAAGTCCTAAACCTTGGGAGAGGCCAACCATGCGTGAAAAGTGGTTAAAGTAATAGGAGAATGAGTTGAAATAAGAAAAATCAGTTCCTATCATCAGTTGATACATGATGTAATGCAAGTATAGCCTATTAAAATAGTAATGACAGACAGCTGAGGCTGAAAATATAAAACGCATTTATCAGGCATACCTTTTGAAAAATTCCCTCTCCTTTCTGTGGAGAATAATCTCTATGGCACCATCCTTATCTTTAGTAACTTTGGTACTTAGGTATTTAGCATCATACTTTACTTATGACTCCTAAGGACAATTTTTTTTTTTGTGTGTGAGACAGGGTCTCTCTGTGTTAACCTTGGCTGTTCTGGAGTCTCTTTGTAGACCAGGCTGGCCTTGAGGCATGTACCACCACGCCGCGCCCAAGACAAATTTTTAAAAGATTGTTTTATGCCCAGTCTTCCATTTTGTGGTTGACCTTATAGTCTGTGCTATAGGTTGTACTTTTGGGTATAATTCCAAGAAGGAGGTTAAGTTTTCTATAGACAAAAATCTGGACTAGAACGTCTTTAGCCTCTCAGGCCCTTAATGGGGCTGATGATGGACAGTTCTAGATGGGAAGAGGGGGACAAAGTGGTCTCAGGTTCTCAATAAAGTGCTAGAATTCATATTTAAAGTTGATCCTAAATTAATATGAAATAATGCTCAAATTGTTCAAATTCTTGTCTTCTCTCTTCAAACATCTCAAACTATGGATGCAATAGCTTATAGTCAATGGAAAAATGAATGTTGCTTTTCTTACATAAACAAATAGACTTGGTAATGTCTTCGTAATGAGTTTCTTTTAGGTAGATTTTGATATTTAAAAATAATGCTTATTGCTCTGGAGAAATGGGTCAGTGGTTAAGCGCACTGATTGCTCTCAGAGAAGATGCAGACTTGGTTTTTAGTACCCACTGCTGACACAATGTTCTTGTGAACTGTGTACAGTTTACCCTTGTTCATTCAAATGCCTATTTCTCTACCCCCACTATCTGGATCAACCCAGACATTGCATTATAATGTTTATTCTTAGTATCTTCTGTTTCAGGTTTGTGTAAATATGTCACCATTTGTTCTATGTTGCCAATAAAACAAATTAACCAATGCTTAGCAATTACAGAGAATAGGGTAGGACATCCTGATCCAGTGAGGGGAAGAGAGAGAGAGGGAAGGAGAGGATGGAGCCACAAGGAGAAGACCAGGAAGCACCAGGAGGAATGAGCCGGACCTAGGATATGAGTGCAAAACAAGTATAAAGTGGGAAGTCAGAAGGGAAGGAAACTATACTAGCATGGAGGTTTAGGACAGAATAATTATTGTGCCGCATTGTGCTATAGGCTAATTAAATGGTCTCTGTGTGGTTATTTGGGCATAAGGCTGGTTAAGAACTAACTGCTGATTTTACCAAAACAATAATTCAATATTAAAGATTAATATTCATACAACCCACATGGCAGTTCACAAGCAGCATCTCTAGTTTCCTGGGATCCACACCTCTCTCCTGCTTCCACAGGTACCTGTATGTAGATGATGCACATAAACCCATGCATATACACATAAAAATAAAAATCTTAAAAGTGTGTAATAGTACATATTATTTATCTTAATTACCACATTCTTAACATCCTGTTAAATTCTGCGCCTCTGTCTTCATCCAAATGTTAGCTTTGGGCAGAAGGCTGAGGGAGTATCTTGACACTGCGAAATAGTCCTGGGGCAGAAAGCTGCACTAAGACATACTGTGTCAGGCTCTCTCTCCAAAGACAGACATACTGTGTCAGGCTCTCTCTCTCTCTCGCTCTCTCATACATTATTCCATTTACTCCTGACAGCTCCCTCCAAGGCAGCTGTTCCCACTGTCTCTAATATAAGGAAATTGGGTGCCAGCACTTTCTGTAAGGGTGGCCAGTGACCACGCTGGCCTTCAGCAAAGCTCTCCCTTCTCTAGAGCCTGGCTGTTTCCCACCAGCCCACACATGCCTTGTAGCTTATGACATATGAAAAGAGGAACCACAGAGGGCAATCTGACTGACTGGCTCTCAAAGCTGCCTGAACATTTAAGTCACAGCTGCTCTTTAGCTGACATTCTTGAATATACTACTTCCTGCATTACTAGTGTGTGGTATTCATCAAGTTCCGACAGTAGGAACACTGATGGGATGTGCCCTTTCTGTATGGGACATGTGCTCCTGTGCTTGGCTGACTGGTGTCCTATTTGTTGTGCCGCAGCACATGGGGAAGAGAAGATCAGTCAGCAAGTGAATTCAGTCAGGCTTTCACACCTGTGCTACAAATCCAGACAACTGTTCATGGAAATTCAATCCTGTGTGCAGCAGAGGGAAGGTAGGTTCTGCATTGTAAATGCAATTAATTGCTGTATGGGATTTTAATCATTGAATTTCTCGTGTTTATTTTACTTTTTAAAAATAAAAATACGATTACTAGAGATTTATTTTTATTATTTTATGTGTACATAAGAGCTCATACATGATTATATGCATGTGGACCACATTCATGCCTTGGGCCCATGGAGATCAGAATAATGTATTCCTGGCACTTGACTTACAAATGGTTGTGAATTGCCACGTGGGTGCTGGGAACTGGACTCAGCTTCTCCAAGAGTAGTAAGTATCCTTAACTATTCAGCCATCTCTTCAACCAAAAATAAGTTTGTTTAAAAAACAAAAACAGAAAACAAGACAGCATAAAACTTTGCCCTCTTTGAAGTCCCTATGATCTGCTGATGAAGAGCATTCATTGTGATGTCTATATTCGCATCAGGAATCCAGGCCCTGTCAATACTCTTTCCTAGTGTCAACTGTAATTAATGGATAAGAGTCTTGGTTTAATGAATGAATAAGTGGATCAATAAATGACTGCACAAAAACCTGGATCCACAGTTATCTGTTCATTCCCTTCTGCTGTAGACACTCTTGGCATCTGTCACTTTGGGCTTCTCCCTATACACAGAGAACTACTAAAGATGCACAATTGTGGTCTTGCTTATTAATACTTATAGCTATGTGTTGTCTAAGATACTGCTTTTTGGAATCCAGAAACTTGCATCCTGTGAATTTATGGTCTAGGCTAAGCCACTGTTATTAAGATACAATGAATCAAATGGCTCTTTAATTTGTAGCATAATTCTATTACATTTATTTCATCTTTGTGTGCTTAAAACCAAGCATGGTATATAGCATATAATAAATGGATCAATATGACACTTGCTTCTTGACAGAAGTCTCTAGGTGGCTTGTTTGTTTGTTTGTTTGTTTTTTTCTCTGTAAAAACCAAATACTGTGAATCCTAGCTTCATTGGAGTCTTATCAAATGCACATACCCTTTAGCAAATAATCTATCATTCCAGTTTTATTTCTGTCTAATAAAACACCTGGGCCAAAAGCAACATAGGAAGGAAAGGATTTATCTGGCTTACAATTCCCGGTCACAGTCTATAACCAAGGGAAGTCAAGGTAGGAACTCCGGGCAGGTACTTGAAGTGCAAAGCCTACTTGTGTTCCACACAGTGTCATTTCACAACCAAAGCAGTGGCTGCAGGAACATGGAGGCTGTTTGCTGGCTGGTAAGCAGGCTCATCCCCCGCTGGCTTTCTTTTACAGTTCAGGACCATCTGCTCAGGAAATGGTGCCTCCCACAATGGGCTGTGCCCTCCAGGCATCAATTAACAGTCAAGATAATCCCCTACAGACATCTTTAACAGGCTAATCTGATCCAGGCAATTCTTCAATTGAGATTCTCTCCCTAGATAATTCTAGGTTACATCTGGTTGACAGTTGACAGTTAAAGCTAAACAGATATCTTCAAGCCCACCCTGTTGTTGTTGTACTATCTCAAGACTTTGAAATGGAGAATGTGATTGGCTGATCTCCCTGGGAGGCCTAAGGAGTGGATCTGTAGGAAAGGACAAATGGCAGGGTTCTGTGGGAGAGGTGTTGTTACAATAAAAGTAAATCCCAAACATTTGATTTTACTAATGAAAACTCAGAAGCCAGATGCCAAGGTCACGTCCCAGAAAAAAAAAAAAAAAAGCAAAAGAGCCTGAAGCTTAGCTGGAGGAAAAGGCAGAAGTTAAAAACCGAAAAGCTGAAGAGCTCCTTCTTCTCCCTGCCGTCTTAACTATCCTTCTCTCAAAGTCCCTCCTCTCTACTTAAGCTCTATCTACTTAAGTCAGCTGGTTTCTTGCTCCATCTCTTGATCTAGAGTTAACTTTATAAAAGCCTGTGTACAGAAAGCTCTTGAATAAAAGGTGTGTGCTAGGGCTGAGCCATACCAAACAAAAAACAGGTTTATATAGTTCACAATACCGGGGTTCACAATGTGATCAAATATCCTGCAACAGGGATGGACTGGGACGAGTGGAGGGAGAGGAAACTGCAGTTGGAATGTAATGTATAAGAGAAGAATAAAGAAAAAAGAAAAAAAAATGAGTAGAGGCACAGAAATTTTATAGTATAAGGATATATAAGATAATAATGATATTGAGTTCAAATATTTCATTCCAGCTGCACACAGCAGCAGTGACTTGACCCCACAAACAGTACCACAGCTGAGAACACCAATTTAATTATTTTAATCTGCACCTTGGACGTTTCCCGCTTGGTATAAATCGGCAGACCCTGTTCCCAAACATGGCCCAGCTGTCATCCCTGATTTAGGAGTATCCGAAAGGCAGCTCCTTCCTGTCCATTGGTCAAGCAGTGATATAGGGTTAATATTTGTCCAGCTCTCCGTCTTTCTCATCTTTCACGTGAAAAAAGTATTGCTATAGAGAAAGTTTTACACTGACGTTCCATTTCATGTCATCAGAGCCTAATTAGGGGGCCGGGCATGGTGGCGCACACCTTTAATCCCAGCACTTGGGAGGTAGAGGCTGGTGGATCACTGTGAGTTCAAGGCCAGCCTGGTCTACAAAGTAAGTCCAGGATAGCCAAGGTTACACAGAGAGACCCTGTCTCGAAAAACAAAACACAAAACACAAAAACAAAAACAAAAACAAAAAACAGAGCCTAACTAGGGTGCTCTGCACGTGGGTTTTTGTAAGGAAGCAGCACCTGTCCTTAGTACATAGCTATTCAGAGACACCACTGTTCCTGCCACTTTGGAAGTTGTGATGGCAGACACACAAAACATGGATGACATAACAGGAGAAATGATGTGCCATAGGAGATGAAGATTTAGCCTTAGTGACAGTAACACAAGAACCAAAGGCAGCATTTGACTCTCGACAGCTCTTAGGTGAGGTTGCAGCTGTGATATTCACTGTGCCACTGGGTGAATACTTTCACCTCTGCACGCCTTCTTGTAAAAAAAAAAAAAAAAAAAAAAAAAAAAAAAAAGGCGAGGTCTGTTGTGCTGAACGAGGACACAGAGCCGTTGCCTTGATTTTATAGTTGTGATACCCAAGCTATCCCCAGAGCCACAGAGAAGATGACAACTTTACTGTCCCAGGTGTCCAAAGCTGCCAAAATTAAATTATGCTATTTCTACTCTAGAGATTAGCTGAGACTTGGGGAAAGTAACCTTTACCTGGATGTAGGAACAGAGGAGTAGAAATGGAAGACTCTGTGTGAGGTGGAGGGAGTGGAGGAGGGGGCACATTTGACCCCACAAAGAAGTACTGCAGTTAGGGGAGCTGTGTTTCCTTTGATCCTCTGAGAACACCAATCTTAGTCTATGATTCTATTAGCTAACAAGGTGCACAGATTCCTCGAGTATAAGCTTTTATGGCCTAGAAAGTCAGTTTATATCATGAGATAAAATAACCCACTTTGGTGACCAAAATATCAATTAGGGACAAGGAAGATGGTTCAGCTGATAAAGTGCCAGACTCTCAGGCATGAGAATCTGAGCTTTCACGCCCAGAACTCATGTTAAACCAGATACAGAAGCATGCACTGTGGCCTCCAGCTTGAGGAGGGAGTGGGGAGCAGAGACCAGGGATGCCTGAAGCTCAATAGCCAGCCAGCGTAGCCAATGAGAGCCTCCCTGAAGCTCAGTGGCCAGCCAGCGTAGCCAATGAGAGCCTCCCTGAAGCTCAGTGGCCAGCCAGCGTAGTCAATGAAAGCCTCCCTGAAGCTCAGTGGCCAGCCAGCGTAGCCAATGAGAGCTTCCCTGAAGCTCAGTGGCCAGCCAGCGTAGCCAATGAGAGCCTGTCTCAAAAAGAGGTGGAAGGCAATTAAAGAAAGGCAACATACATTGATCTTGGGTTTCCATCAGTACACACATGCATGCACGTTTATATGAACACTCTAACAAGTGCAACACACACACACACACACACACACACACACACACACACACACACACACAATTTTGAGGGAGTAAATTCTCTCCTTCCACCAAGGGAGCCCCAGGATTTGAGGTTATCAGGCTTAGTGTCAAGCTCCCCTGTTGCCAAGCAGTCTCATTAGCCCCATGACAACACATTCGATTACAATTTTATTAGTTTCTACACATCACACATGTTCTCTTTCTCTCGTGTGTGGAGTTCCCATACCTTCATCCCACAGACACATTTACCTTACTTGTGTTTCCTGTTTGCTTCCTTAGGAATCACATCATTTTCTGTATCTTCTTTAAGGTTAAACTTCAACATCTTAAAAAAAAAAAAAAGGGTAGTTGGCCATGATGACACACACCTGACAGCCCAGCACTTGAGGTACTGAGGTAGGAAGATTGGTGGGAATTTGAGGCCAACCTGGGCTCAACATGATGCACTCGAGGCTAGAAAGGGACCCATGGGAAGACTTTTTTCTGTACGGGAGCACAGCTAGTGGCCTTCTTTGTACATAAGAACTGAAGAGGTGAGGGCATTGCTTGAGTTTTACTTAATTTTATATCCAGATGGCTGCTACATAATTGGTAGATTTGATGTCCACATATCATTCACCTGGAAACTGACATTTTTGTTTTCAAGAAACACAGTAAGAGAAAAGAAATTGGGTCCACGGCCTGCTGTACCATAGGGTTGTCTCAAACAAGCCCCCCCTGTCTTTCTGGGCTTCATTTCCCTCGCATCTAAAGTGAAAGGCCAAACCAGATTATCTCCAAAGATCCTTCTAGCTACTAACAGTGGTCTCTATAATGTTTCTGCAGTTTGGACCTTGCTGTCTAAGCGTCTGTATCCACTACGCTAAACCATGCTAACCATTGTTGCAGAAAGCAGGTGCCCATCTGCAGTTGCAGTAGGAGGTTAACATATTCCTATACCCTGCCTCTTATCCCCATTTTTCATTCCCAGATTACAAGGAAAGTGGTAGCACGTTCTAGAGCAGTGGTTCTTAATCTGTGGGTTGTGTCCCCCTGGGTGGCACACATGACCATTTCATAGGAGTCACCCAAAGCCATCAGAAGATACAGATATTTACATTACAATGTATATCAGTAGCAGAATTACAATTATGAAGTAGCAATGAAAATAATTTTATGGCTGGAGGTCACCACAACAGGAGGAACTGTATTGGGACGGAGGGAATCACAGCATTAGGAAGGTCAAGAACCACTGGAACAATAGGGCAATGTTATCACTCTCCTTTACCACTTTTCTTCTTAGAATATAAGAAAGCACTTCAGGGACATTACAGCACCTGAAATGATTGACTCATGTACTGGATTGTGTGTTGGCTTAACTTTGAGCCTCAGAACTCCGAAGGCTAGCTAGTTCAGTGTTCTTTGTGATTTCCATGTTCCGTTAAGGGTCATAGCAGAGATAAAGGAGGAGCCACTTCTAGAAAATGGGAAGGCCCTCTGAGCGGTAACAGTTCCTGCTTCCCTAACGGCTTGCTGTTGGAGCTTACTGTGCCACCAACAGTGGCTTGTCACTTCCCGAGTACTTCGGGACACAGTGCCCACATACCTGCCTTCATAGTCTAGCAGTTAAAATAAAAAAAGGAAACTCCTGCCCACTTGTTAGAACTGAATTAAATAAGTTATCCCAGCCAGATTTAGTGATGTTTTGTGTTTTCCGTTTCATCTTTTGTTTTTCGTTTTTCCCCTTGGTGTACGTTGTAACCACAGTAAGGTTGTTGGAGCTGTTTGGTTTTTAAGGGTTATTCTTATTCTACGTGTATGGGTGTTCTGCCTACATGCATATGTGTACAACATGTGTACCTGGTACCCTAGCAAGCCAGAAGAAAGCATTAGATCTCTTGGTACGGGTTACAAATGGTTGTGAGCTGCCATGTGGGTGGCAAGAATGAGACCTGGGTTCTTTGTGAGAGCAGACAGTGCTCTTAACCACTGAGACATCACTCCAACTCTAGTAATTATCTATTTTTTAAAAAAAGCTCTTATTGATTCTTTGTGAATTTCACATCACGTACCCCAGTCCCACTCATTTCCCCTTCCTTCTATATCTTCCTTCTAGCCTTGCAACCTCCTTGACAAAAGAAAACACAAAATAAAAGTCAAACAAAGCAAAGCCTTGTGGTGTGTCACAGTGTGTCTGTCACACTTGTATCCTTTAGCCCAAACAGTTTCACTTGCACATGCTCACTGCAATGAGTCATTGGTCTGGTTTGAGGCCTCTGGCTTCTGCTACACGTCAATACTACATCCTCCTCAGAACTCGTCCTGGATATCCTGTTGTTGCCCCCAAACATTTAATTTTTAAAGTCAGTTTTTGTCTTAAAGAATTAGGTAAACAGTACTGGGTGATGATAGCTTTATATTCTTATGATAACATCTTCCTTAGCTATATACTGTGTTGTTTCATGCTAATATCTTACTCACAGTATATTTTTATTTTATTTTATTTTTAAATATATTTTATTAATTTATTCATATTACATCTCAATTGTTATCCCATCCCTTGTATCCTCCCTTTCTCCCTCCCTCCCATTTTCCCCTTACTCCCCTCCCCTATGACTGTGACTGAGGGGGACCTCCTCCCCCTGTATATGCTCATAAGGTATCAAGTCTCTTCTTGGTAGCCTGCTATCCTTCCTCTGAGTGCCACCATCCAGGGGACATGGTCAAATATGGGGTACCAGAGTTCATGTGAAAGTCAGTCCCCACTCTCCACTCAATTGGGGAGAATGTCCCATCCATTGGCTAGATCTGAGTAGGGATTCAAAGTTTACTGCACGTATTGTCCTCGGCTGGTGCCATAGTTTGAGCAGGACCCCTGGGCCCAGATCTGCCCATCATAATGTTCTGCTTGTAGGTTTCTAGTACCCTCTGGATCCTTCTATTTCCCCATTCTCCCATGCTTCTCTCACCTAGAGTCCCAATAGGATGTCCTCCCCTCTGTCCCACTTTCCTGGTAAGTGAAGACTTTCATGGGACATATCCCTTGGGCTAGTGTCCAGATATAAGTGAGTCACAATATATTTTTTTAAATAGCAATTGCAGCCTTAGTACAATGTTATCATCCCAAAATTAATACAATAAGAGAAAACTTATTTCAAGTTCATGAGCTTTTACTTAATGCCTTTTTCACACGCTAGGGCCCAATCTAGAACCTCAAACTTCATTAACCTCCATGATTCCTTTGTCGCCATAATCTGATTGGTTTGGTTCCTTGTTCCCTTCGATTTTATGACTTTAGTGCTTTCTGAGAGTAATTTAATAAGCTGTCCCTCCAGTCGTATTTTGTCTGATTGTGTGTGTGTGTGTGTGTGTGTGTCTGTCTGTTTGTGTGTCTATCTCATTATGTGTGAGTAGGACAAACAATTAGAAGTAGTGTGTTGTCCAGGCATCCTATCTGGGCAAAAGATGTCTGTAGATGTCAGGTATCCTGACATCTACAGTGGATATATCTGAGTGGAATCGGCTGTGGGACCCACCATAGATACAAAATTCTGGTTCTTTGTGTCACCTACACAAAGCTGCAGTGATCTACGACCATCCTCTCATATCCTTTGAGTCATTTCCGTGATGCCCACAATTTCTGGCACCACACACATGCTTGTATAACAGCTGTCGTCTGTACTAACAAGAAAAAAATCTGCAAATGTCAGTGTAGGTACAATTTTTCTTCTTCACATGTTTTAGGCATGTGGTTGCTTGGTCCATGCTTGAAGCTGGGTGCAGAGAGCTACCTCTGTCTTCCTGTAAGTTATGCTTGGCTAGCTAAGATGAAGCAGGCCAGGATAGTGCAATCAGTGCTCATCATCTGTCCTTTGTAAGTACTGTTTATTTAGAAAGTATACTTCCCTAGAAAATATACCCTGTTGTGCCAGGCTACCCGAGGTGTGGTCTTCTCCAGGTATAAAGTAGAAGCTTTTAGACTATTTAAATTAACAAGCATCTCCCTTGCTTCCTCCCATTGTAGGCTCAGTTTTATAAGCTTACCTCAAAGGTTTTCCACTTCATTTTTGCCCCATAGGAATTGCTTTGTGCTGTTTTACAAGCTCCGTTAGCACATGCAACAGAATGCTCTGCTCGCTGTATTTTATTCAGCATGTTCTGTTGTATAATGGGGATTTTTTTTCCAGATGAACTATGCAAACATCTTGTTGAAAGTGACCCTGACTTCCAACTTCCTGCACACACTACCACCACCATGTGTAAAGGGCCCTCAATGACTTGTGGACTTTTTTTTTATTTGAAAAGACAGGGGTAAAAATTTAAAAAATGATTTTATCCTGTCTTTAGTCAGTCGTTCAGTGATCCTTTTTGAGAGCATAAGATGATATACATTGAGATAATCAGAAAATTCTGGGCATGTGGTGTCTGTTCTCATGGCTCATTATTCATTGCTCAGCTTTTCTGTTTCTGATCAGGGTGCAGCTGCATCTGTGGGGCCACTGTGCTCTGCTGAAGATGAAGGAGACATTTATAAGAGAAGTAACTGTTTTCAAGTGACAGCTACACAGCCACTTTTAAATACAAATGAAATATGAGATATAATATAAAATGTGAGCCATACATATCATACAGGTATGATATCGAGAAGTTTATTAGATGAGCATGTCGAGAGAAAGGAAGTGAGAGAGGTACCCCATAGAGAAACAGAGACAGAGAGGCAGAGAGATGAAGAGACAGAGAGATGGAGAGACAGAGAGATGGAGAGACAGAGAGATGGAGAGACAGAGAGATAGAGGCAGCAAGAGAGGAAGAAAGGAAGAGGGAGAAGTAGAAAGAGAGAGAGAGAGGTAGATGGGTTTGTCCTTTTGTAACCCTGGGTAGGGCCATGCCTACCCAGGTAGGCAATGACATCACAGGTAGGCAGACTGGGGTAGAATCCTAACAGCGACAGTTTACAAACCAGTCTCTGTATTCTTTAGAATTTGATTGTAGGAGCTGGAGAGATGGCTCAGCAGTGAAGAGCACTGGATGCTTTTGCAGAGGACCCAGGTTCAGTTCCCAGCACCCACTTGGTGGTTCACAATTACCCATAATGCCAGCCCCAGAGGATCATATGCCCCCTTCTGGCCTCTGTGAGCACTGCATACACACACACGATCACATAAATACATTGAGATAATCTATACACATAAACATAAACAAATATTTTTTAAAATGAAGTTGGTTCTGTCACCCCATATGGTATTTATTGCCTTGCCCAAGTTTGACTTATCTACTGACACCCTTCCAGATCATTTCTTTCTTGGAGGATATTTTCTTTTTTTGACTGCTGCCATCTGTCACCATAATTTATCTTCTAGGCTGCCTGTCTTTGGATGGGATGAGTTCTGATTTCCAACTCTCACAGACCTTATGGTTCTCCACCAAAGGGAGGGGCTCCTCGTGGCCACAGCTTGATATTTGACTTGTCTGAGTTTCCCACTGAAATTAAAGCTTGAGGTGGAAAGCCAATCAAATGTCTTTTCCTTAGGTTGGGATAGGGATTGTGAGTGTGTGTGTGTGTGTATGTGTGTGTTGCAGTGTGTGTGTTATAGTGTGTATGCTACAGTGTATGTGTGTTGCATGGCATGACAGAGTGTGAGTGTGTGTGTGTGTGTGTGTGTGTGTGTGTGTGTGTGTGTGTGTGTGTGCAGTTGTGCTCATTTGGAGAAAGCAGAATCCCATTGCTCAATAAGCAAGGAACAGATGGCGCTGTCAGTTGTAGGCACAGAGCAATCACACACCATATGAGCATTCCTAAACAGGGCTGCATATGCAAACCCAAGCTGCCAGCAGTCCCTCTGGTAGTCAGATCCCCAGAGCTTCCTGAGAGCATATTGCACTGCATTCCACGGAACAATAAAAATTGCCTGTCACTCTGTTTCCCTTGCACAGTCCTTCCCATACCCTGCTCCCCAGGGCAAATCCGATGAGCGGCAAGCTTACATTTTATGAAATCAAGTCTTTAGTCGTTTGTTCTCTAACGCAAAGAGATCCAGACGTGTGGTGAGTTTAAAAAAAAAAACAAGAGAGTAAATTCATTGCAAAAGGTGGGACTGGCAATTTTACTATGTACAGCGCCTGCCTCCAAACCAATACTGCCTCAGAAGAGATAAGACACACAATTGACCAGATACACATGGGGACATGAACTGCATACAAAGAAAGTCTACTTGTAAGGCATCCCTTCTAATTGGGAGGCCAAGGACTCCATAGACAGTAGCGTTGAACAGGATTTTGTGAAAGTCATCTTAAAGCTACCAGACAAGGGACTGTAGTTTACTAGCAATGTAACAAAACTTAAATACACAGCTTGAGTAAACACCCTCTATCAACGGTAGTTCTTTAGCCCATGAAAAATACACTAAACAAATTGGGAGTCTAGGAATTTTCTTCTGACTGAAGGAAGCTGCAGCGCTTTTGCTTTGACAATTAGTATCCAACTAGAACCAGCACAGAGCTGTTTGGGTATAAACAGGTACCCCTACTTTATGAAGTTAGGGCTAAATATCCTCTTGTGCTGTGTCCAGTGGCACCACTCACACCTATTGACCAAAAGTCACGCCCCACAATGCATTCAGCTGCACCTTGTCTGTAGGAAATGTGTGTCGTAATGATTTTATGTCATTGGCAGACGTATGGTAATCTTTTAAAGCCAAAGGAAGAGAACAAATGTGTTGACATAGCATCCATGAATATCCATATACCCATGCTATCTATGCTGGGCTGAGTCATGCGCTCCCCCAAGTGATGAATTCCTAACTCAAGGTGGGATTTTTGAGAGGTAGGTAGGTAGATGATTCTTGAAGGGGGATTGACTCATGAATCTCATCAGAATTAGTGACTAGGGTCTATATTGGGAACCTCTCTGAAACATAGGTAATACTTCTCTACAAGTTATTACTTTCTTTTGGTTGTGCAATTGAACTGGTCAGGCAGATGCCAGTAATTGGGCCAAAATCAGTCTGTGACAATGCACAATCACAAATGAAGTCACAAACCATAGCCACTTCTCACCTGCAGGGGAGCCGAATAATCCCAGCACTAGAAAATGAACCCAGAGCTTATTGCTTATTCTGTCACAGGTAGAACCTGCCATGTCTTTAAATTAAGAAATCCATACCCATTTTTTATTTTATTAATTTATTCATATTACATCTCAATGGTTATCCCCCTACCTTGTATCCTCCCATTCCTCCCTCCCTCCCATTTTCCCCTTACTCCCCTCCCCTATGACTGTGACTGAGGGGGACTTCCTCCCCCTGTATATGCTCTTAGGGTATCAAGTCTCTTCTTGGTAGCCTGCTATCCTTCCTCTGAGGGGCCCCAGGTCTCCCCATTCAGGGGACGTGGTCAAATATGGGGCACCAGAGTACGTGTGAAAGTCAGACCCCACTCTTCCACTCAACTGTGGAGAATGTCCTGTCCATTGGCTAGATCTGGGTAGGGGTTTGAAGTTTATGGCCTGCATTGTCCTTCGCTGATGCCATAGTTTGAGCGGGACCCCTGGGCCCAAATCTGCCTATCATAATGTTCTTCTTGTAGCTTTCTAGGATCCTCTGGATCCTTCAACTTTGCCATTCTCCCATGCTTCTCTCATCTAGAGTCCCAAGAGGATGTCCTCCCCTCTATCCCAGTTTCCTGGTTAGTGAAGACTTTCATGGGACATGCCCCTTGGGCTAGTATACAGATATAAGTGAGTATATATCATTTGACTCTTTCTGCTTCTGGGTTAACTCACTCATTATGATCATTTAATAACCCAATTGAGAAATGGGGCTTGGATCTAAACAGAGAATTCTCAACAGAGGAATATCAAATGGCTGAGAAACACTAAAAGAAATGCTCAACCTCCTTAGTCATCAGGGAAATGCAAATCAAAACAACTCTGAGATTCCATCTTACACCCATCAGAATGGCTAAGATAAATTCAAGGGACACCACATACTGGCGAGGATGTGGAGAGAGAGGAACACTCCTTCATTGCTGGTGGGAATGCAAACTAGTACAGCCACTTTGGAAATCTATCTGGTGCTATCTCTGAAAACTGGGAATAAGGCTTCCTCAAGACCCAGCTATTCCACTCCTTGGAATATACCCAGAAGATGCTCCAGCATACAACAAGAATATTTGCTCAACCATGTTCATAGGAGCCTTATTCATAATAGCCAGAACATGGAAACAGCCTAAGTGTCCCTCAGTAGAAGAATGGATAAAGAAACTGTGGTACATTTACACTATGGAATACTACTCAGCTATTAAAAACAAGGAATTCCCGAAATTTGTGGACAAATGGATTGAACAAACCCATTTATTTTTTAGAAAATTCCATCTTCTCTCTCTCTCTCTCTCTCTCTCTCTCTCTGTATGTATGCATGTATGTATGTTTGTGTATCTATCTATCTATCTATCTATCTATCTATCTATCTATCTATCTATGTACCGATGTATCTGTCTATGTATGTATGTATGTATGTATGTATGTATCTATCTATCTATCTATCTATCTATCTATCTATCTATCTATCTATCTTCCACTTTCAGCTTCTCTCTAGAGTGGATTCAGCTGCATCAGGCAGCTGATAGCAGCAGAAAACAACTGGAGCCACACTATTTAATTTAGAGACTTAGCTTTTATCTCTTTAAGCCCAGCACCTGTCTGCAGAGGAACGCACTGGGCAGCTGCATTGACAGCCTGCTTTTCCTTGGACTATAGCCAAAGGTGCAGACTCCCATCTTCAGAGAACATGAACCCCCTCCCCATTGCTCTTGCAGGTTAGTCTTGTGGAGACATGGACAAATGGGTTTCATCTTTCAAAGGAGTCAAACTTCCAGATTTTAAAAATCTTTACGTTCCTGTTGATCTGCAAGATTCTCTTTCTAGATTACAGAAAAAGTCTAACTTTGGAACCAAAAAGACCTAAGTCAGGTTGGCACCTCCTGATTGGCTTACCTAGTTTTTTTTTTTTTAATTGGGAAAGTCAACTGAATACCCAGATATGATCCTCAAAGGGCTAATTGTACATGGAGATCTGAGCTGTACCATTGAACTCTTACCATAAGCTGGTGGATTATGCAATGGCAGACAGCAAGCAGCAGGTGTCTGCAGGAGTGCTGCTTAAGGAGAAATGGGGGAAGTCTGTGCTAGGCTAGGATGGTAAAACCTGATTGGACACCTTAGCCAATGTAACCAAATAATGAATTCTCATGCCTAGACCTTAGTGTTTAGTCTCAGGGTCTAGACCATGGGAGTTAGATTTAGGGATGTAATATTAATGGTTTAGCAAAGAAGAGGGAAAAAGAAAGGGCAAAATCTATCTGCAATGCTTGAACCTGTGAGAGAGCCCTTCGCTCTCCCTTCTTACTGGGAAGAGGCTGTTACTCTACAGCTAGTTAGAAAATTACCAAGATGCTGCTTCTCAGAGTGGTGAAGTATTTACTGCAAAGAACAGAGAGTATCCCAATTCTCCAAGTAATCTTTCTTCAGACTTCCTTGTGAACTTTCTCCCAGCTCATTGGGGTGGGGGCAGGGAGTGGGGAGCCTTATAGTGGGAGGTAGAGATGGAAGAGCTGACTTAGTCAGGTGCCAGGCAATGGGGGAGGTGATCAGGAGCTCCTGGGGAGGGAAGCCTGCCCTGCTTGTGAAAGATCAACGTGAACCTGCTCCAGAAAACACCGCCCAAACATAAGAACTTGTCTCTTCATACTGCTGGAAAAGTGGAACAATGGATTGGAAAAATGGCGCAGCCAGTCAAAACCAGCCACTCCCTAGTACCAACCACAAGGCTGTTACTTGTGTGGCAGGAGTTGCATGGTGGGAGATTACACACAGAGACATTCACTCTAACCACTCAGGACCACATGTCCAATCAGCACTGTCCTCATTTGCTCGGAGGAAGTTGCACGCTTGAAAACTGTATACAGCACGGCTCACTCTAAGCAATGGAGACCCTGCAGCCTCTTACCACAGGGTCGTTCTTTTCTCCTGTCCTGCCTGTTGCTCTCTTCCCAGAACATCAACTGAACTTGTTTTCTTCCCACTCTGTGCTCAAGGGTGAAATCTTTCACCTACTTAGCAACACCTACCACAGAAGGTCATATTCTTTGGGCTGGATTTGTAGTATGACCAGGGTAAGTGTTGATGGTTTTCCTCTCTGTTTACTGCCCCACACTTCCCCCTGCTCCTTCCAGCAAATCAGCCTGGAAGCTCCATAGCTACAGCCCTCTATGGACCAGTCATGCAGGAAGTCACCTTGGCTGCTGCTGCATGCTTTCCTAAGGCTCGAATCAAACCTAGAACTTTCTTTGCTGTTTTGTCCATTTACATTCTATTTATTTGTAGTGTATTTGGTCTTTTAACCAAGATCTCACCAATGTACATCTTTATAGCCAGTCCTGACGGTTCATCTGTAGGATAACTTTTTCCTTTTTCTTTTCAGTATTGAGAATTAAACTCCGGTTCTTACCCACTTAGCTGTATTCCCAGCTCAAGATAACTCTTTTAACTGGAAGCTGCCATTCATGGGTGTTATGATTTATTTTTGAGTCTTCTGCTATACAGCATGTTTTACAGATAAAATCTAGTAAGTGTTTTCTTTCACTTGGTGGCACAAATATAGGCCGGATCAGAATGAATTAAAAATAGATAAATGCAGGTTTATTAGGCGCTGCTCCCAGTGGGTTTACTGATACGAAAGAACCAGAGAAGCTGCCTACCAAGGCTAAGGCAGGGGTTTTTATAGACTTTAGGTAAGGAAGGGGGATGATGTTTCAGCCAGGAGATGGGACTGTGCCATAAGCACAGCATATAAGTATGCTCATCAGCCCCTGAGCAGGCACTTGGGTAGACTGGCCATGTCAGAAAGGTGGGTTCTATCAGCTGCCAGAAACGCAGAACTGGACTTTTGGTGCCATTCCTTTGTTCCGCGTTTTCTCAGTGTGGCAGGCTTTGGGGGAGAAGGGCAGGTGGGGTTTCCTAGCTTGTGCAGGGACGAGCAGGGGTTCCAGCCCAACAAAATCTACGGCTGATCAAAATACATGCACGCTAAAAGGGTAAGCAGTGTATATATGTCCCAAATTCAAACAAAATTCTTATTTTTAAGATATGGCTGAAAAGGTGCCAGTGTAGGCCACAGTGTCGTGACAACAGATCCTAATGTCACACTCCATTTCCGTCTTCTCTAGGATGAGTACTTTCTTCAAGAAGAGGACTTTCAAATATGTTAACACTCATGTACTCAAGTTAAATGTAACAGATCCCAGCTGAGCACCAGTGCCTCCTCTACTGAGGAGCTTTGTAACTCAGCTCCCTTTAACGAGGGCACCATTGAGGACACATTTGATTAGTTATCAGGATCCAACAAGAGCTCCAAGCAATGTCAGGCTCAAGTCCCCCTTAAGCAATTACCTATGCCTGTAATTAAATCATGTACAAAGACATTAAATATTTCCCCAAAACTTGTTTTAAGTTGCTTTAACTCCTTAAAAGACACTAGTACAAAATCATTTTCTCAGGTAAATGAGACTTAGCCGTGTTGAGGGGATCGAGCAGACAACAGCTGTGGGTTTAATTAAACACTTGCCTAACTACCTAAAAAGACAGAGATGTACCTTCACAGCATCCAGCAACATCGTAACCATCTTCCGGTCATTCCTTAATTAGCATGTTGGTGAATTTAATGGAGAATGGCTTTAACTC
>OU015751.1:90072584-90093056 GCA_907169655.1 Acomys percivali | reverse complement strand
TTCTTCTTCTTCTTCTTCTTCTTCTTCTTCTTCTTCTTCTTCTTCTTGGTTTGGAGACAGGGTCTTTCTTGTGTAGCCTTGGCTATCTGGGACTCACTTTGTAGACTAGGCTGGCCTCAAACTCACAACAATCCGCCTGCCTCTGCCTCCTAAGTGCTGGGATTAAAGGTGTGCACCACCATGCCCAGCTTAATGCCCAGCTTCTTATGGCTTGCTATGACTGTCTCAAAGCCTTCTCTCCTAGATCCATTTAAAATCATCTCTCCTCCTTGTACTGTCCACCACTTTCTTGCTTTTATTCTTCTATGTAGTACCTACCATTGTCTTAAATACATGTTTTATATATTTATTTATTTCCTTCTAAAATTTCAGATAAAGTAGGGTAAAGATTTTCTTTTTAAGTCTTGATTGTGAATATGCCCTGAAAGCTCAGAACAATGCCAGGAACATTGAAAGTCATAACAAATATTTATGGAATACATGACATTTTAAAAACATGCATTATTTGGTATTTTTATTTTGATGTATGTTGAGAGGAAAAAAAACCTAGAAATAAAATGTATATTAACTTATTTACCAAAACAGAATCAAAGGATGTAGCTCTGAATTTATAGTCTGACTTTATTATTTTATAGAAATCATGTAAAGACCTTTGACCTTTTGCAAAGTTGGTATTTTAAGTAAACCCATCACATTAGTCTTATAAATGTGGCCTATGAACCCTAAATGTTGACATGACTTTACTGGCCATTAGAGAATATATGAATAAGATGGGCACTGTGGCACTCACATGTAATCCCAGCACCTGGGGAGACAGGGACAGGAGGATTGCTGTGAGTTCAAGGCCAGCCTAACCCACAAAGTGAGTCCAGAACACCCAAGGCTCCACAGAGAAACATTGTCTCAAACAAACAAACAAACAAACCCCAACCAATCAACAAAGAATACGTGAACAATGTTTACAATCACAAAATTTCTTCTATCATTTTTCTCTCTCTTTGTTTACATTTTCATTCCACTGCTCTTTCAGAAAATTTCCTAAATTATAATGTGTCTTTATGCTTGAAAAGGGTGGTTTCACTAGTATTATTCATAATAAAATAGATAGATGTTTATATTTTAATCAAAAAAGCCTCTATGACTTTTAGGCTTAAGAGATTTTTTTTCCTGGACTCAGCTGAAACCATAATTGTTACAATAAATTAGCCAAAGCATCATAAACATATATTTTGTTAGAAAATTATTAAACAAAGAGAAATGTATTAAATTCATATTTCTTAATGAGATGGAAATTCAAAACAATTATTTCATATAAATGTTCACATATGCTCATGTATATTTATTAGCTAAAATGAGGTATTCAATATTGACTTTCTTTGTTTAGTATTTTTTTTCTTGTACATAAAATGGCAAATAAAATTCATTCAGAAGTTAATAGAAAGGACTAAAAGGAACTATGATGGCTCAAGTCTTTGAACTCCTAGATAGCAAACAATCCCATGGTGGTTGGCTATCCAGGCTATCCACAACAGGATTCCATCCTTTCTGATTAGCTGAGAGCAACACATTGGAGTGCTCTGATTGTAGACGTGCTTAGAATTTAGTGTTTCAGTACTTATCTACTGTTGCTTGTGTCTGTTGCTCATCACTTAATACAACTCTTGCCCAAAATACACCAGGATAAGATGTGCTAGTGAGGAGAGAGGCACAGCCCTCCTGCACTCCCACAGGGCGCCCAGCTCAGGGTGCACCACACTTGGTGTAACACGCTGCTCTGCTGCTCTCACTGGCTTGAAAGTCCTCAGAATTTTGGGAGGCATGGACTCATATTTTCACATTGCACAGGTCCCTGGGTCTGTATCTTTTCTGTAATGTAGAAGAAGGGCCATTGTGAAAGGGAGGTGATGGGAAAGATTCGGTTGGAAACAAGTGCCCTCAAGGAAAGCAGCGTGGAGAAAAGTGCCCCAGTGACCTGCAGATCTGGGAACAGATTTCTGGGAAGCCTTTCACAGTACCAGGCATCCTTCTACCCCAGCAAGGACTTGGGCAGTCTGAGGAAGCTGTGGGAAATGTAAACAGAGTGCTCAGTCTTTCCAATAAGGGTTAACTAAGACAAAATTCCATTAAGACAAATTGTAAAGAAGCCACTTGGCAGAAATTCAGATTTGTCTAGGGTCAGCACTCCTTGAAATCAAAATATATGCTCAGGTTTTATTTCTCCCTAGAAACCAGGCAGTTCTGCGTTAGCCATTTGCACAGTGGCTGGAGCCTGAGCTCCCAGCAGAGTGAGGCACAGGACCCCTTTGTGCTTGGAACTCACAGTGCAGTGTGCTTGCTTCTTGCTTAAGTGTGGGCACACATCCTTCTGCAGGAGTGAAAGGTTTCACTCTGTAGAAACTCGTGTCTTATGTGTCATTTTCTTGAGGCCCCCACACCCATTTTTCACAATTTCTTTTGTCTTCTGATGTGTTTGTCTGCTGGGCCTGTTTAATATTTCCACTGTACTAATGAAGGACTGTGATAGCCCCAAACCACTAAAAATAAATCAAACAATCGTATATCAATGACAGTATTGATTACCAATATAAGTCATTACTAACTTACTTTATAATATATTTGAGCTGAGAAAAATATGTCTGAAAGACAAGTCTAGAAACTTGATTAGAGAATTTAAAATTCTAATTAATTTCCCTCATAATATAGATTAATGTTAATTTTAACCAGCATAACGACAGCTGTAGACTGTTTTTTTAAAAAAGATTTATTTTTATTTATATGTATGTGTGTGTTCTTCTGAGTATGTCATGTGAGTGCAGGATCCTCAGAGGCCAAAAGAACATGTCAAATTCCCATGGCTAGAATCACAGGAGGCCATGAACCACCTAATGTGGGTCTGGGAACAGAAACCAGGTCCACTAGAAGAGGAGGAATTGCCCTTAACTTCTGAGCCATCTTTCTAGCCCCATAAGCTAAAATATTTTATATGACCACATAGACTATGTTAGGGAAACCAATAAAGGTGTACTGTATCATGCTTGCTCTATCAGGACTTCTGGCTTAAAATTTAAAACTAGTTGTTTCTTTAAAATATATTCTGCCGAGTGTCCAGAGAAAGATGGCTCCCCAAGAGTACATAAAAGAAGAGGGCTGGATTAGAGCCACATAGCTGACTGTGTAGACAGGAGGAGTCTCCCTGGTTATGTTCAACTTCATTTTGGTTTTCATCCTAGGATTTGTATGTTTCTTTGTGTATTTTGAAAATCTTTTAGTCAATTGACCATGCTCTACATAAAAATAATGATGCCACAAACATCTCTGAACAATTGTCTAAACCAGGATACGAAACAGTTGGACTCTAGGTAATAGGAGAGAAAAAGAAAGGCTAACATGTTTGTGAAGAAAACAAGCACTTTGATTATACCAATTCTCAGAGACAGAGGGATGACCAAAATCAAAGCTGTGGCAGCTTGAGCAGGAAGTGAAATGAACACATCTGTCCTTGTCTTATTAGTGCCGAGGCTGACGTGGGTGGGGTGGGAGGCCAGGCTCCCGTACAGCTGTAGCATGGGTGACTATCACAAGGACCCATCAAATAGCCTACCAGTGGAATGTAGGGGAAGTGGAGCAGGATGATGTAGGAAGGAAGTCTTGGGTGATGGTCTGGTTGAGAAGGAATTAGGTTCCCCCTTGGCAGCAAAGGCAGGGCTCATGGTGGGTCATGAGCTGGTTTCATAGCATGGGACCCCTGCTCTAAGTCACGTAACCCTCTGATTGGGTTGAGAGACTAATGGTGTTTGTGGACTCATTCCTGGATCAGCCCTCAGTGTGCTCAAAAGTGGTCAATCTCAAACCCAAAGGGATTGGCCCAGTCTCTGTCCAGTTCCTGCCATAAGATCACAAAAGCCCAGCTGGCAGGGCAGCATAGCGGCATTCTGCTGTTGGCACCCCTCTGTTCTCTGGAGCACTTGCTTACTTTTTATTATTTAATCTACATCCACTCTTTTCACTCCCAGTCCTCAGTTACTTATTATTCTTGGCTGTGAGACACTGAACTTGGAAGCCACTGGCTTGGGGTGATTTTGGTGGCTACTGATTTTCTGAGGTCTTAGGACCCTAAAGTAAGATCACCAAGAGCCAGGAAAACAAGCTGTTGCATTCAAAGAACCCAGATCATGCACACACAGACACACCCAGATGCACACACACACAATACACACAAATGCTCTCCCGCATACATACATGTATACACCTATACACACACCACCCCCTTTATATAGCATGTATATAGCTATATACATTTCTATCACCATAACAAAGCCATTACTGAACTGGTCTGGTCGTCTGTAGCTGTGAATCAGGGGACAAGAGATTCTGTAGGTGGCCACAGTCCCAAGTGCTTCATGAGATGGCCTGTGATGATGTCACACTTGGAAGCACCCTGCAACACTGGGTTCTCTGGACTTCACTGTGGCATGGCTGAGGCAGAAAGAAAACTCACCATCCCTCAGATCTGCAAGCACCCATCTCCTCTGCCTTCTCTTCACCTTTCAGGGCCGTCCACAGGTTGTTTCACGCCATGTATGTTAGCTCTACATAGCGGGAGGAGGAAGGTCTGAAAGTCTTGGGATTTTTGGTGCACACACTCTAAGTGCTTCTGCTGTCTCTGCTTTACATAGTCATTCTGAGGATGACATCATTCTGCCTGATGCTTCAAGGCCCTCTCACATGTGTCTTATGCTATCTGCCGTTTGTCTTAAATACTTCAGAAAAGAAGTCATAGCTTGTCCTCTTGACTCTAGAGCAGCAGAGACTGTTTGGTAAGGGATGTACTACTCTAGAGAATAGCAACACAATTAAGAATAATGACGACACTATTCTTCAGTAGCAATGCCCACTCAGGGGTCTAACCCAGTAGATTGTGCAAGAAATCCTGTTGTTATAAACACTTAAGAGAGCACAGAACACCCAACCAGAAGTATTTTTAGCTGTTGGAAATGCTTTCTTTTTTTTTTTTCTTAAATAACTGTTACCAAGATCTGTAATATAAAAAAATAATTACTGTCAATGACCAGATAGATTCTCCAGTCAATGTGTGTATCATCACTGTTTCTGGGCTCTCAAAACACTTCCTCCAAGAACCAGTGTTTTAGGATAGAAGCCATCTTACACAGTCCTCATTCTACCAAAGGTTAAAACTGATGTCTGAGGCTTTGAATGAATCCCATCCTCCTGAGAGAAGTTTGTATCAAATGGATGGCAGATCTCTGGGAGTCTTTCTCCCCATGCTTAAGGCATCATTGCCTAGCTGCCAGTGAAGCAGATAGGCCAGACCTGCCTGCATATTCTTTAGGGCAGTAGCCATGATGGTTGGCCTTTTTTTTTGGGGGGGGGTCAACTTCACACAAGATAGAGTCATCTGGGAAGAGGGAGCATCATTTGAGAAATTCCATCTATCAGATTGGTCTGTGGGGCATTGTCTTAATTAATGATTGATGCAGGAGGGCACATCCTGCTTTGGGCAATGCCACTACTGGGCAGGTGGTCCTGGGCTGTATAAGAAAGCAAGCTGAATAAGCCAAGGGGAGCAAGCTAGTCAGGCACATTCCACCACGGGCCTCTTCTTCAGTTGCTGCCTTGATCTCCTGCCTTTAGGTCCCATCTTGCTTTCCCTCAGTGGTAGACTACAAAGTATAAACTGAAATTAACCCTTTCTTCCATAAGTTGGTTTTGGTCATGGTATGTTTGGTCCTGTTCCTATCATAAAAAATAGAAAAGCAATCTAGGACAGAAGCTGAGAGAACACATAGTTTTGTTGCTTTGGGGACCATGATGAGGCAGAACATTTATGATGATGAGCATGAGGCAGAACAAGGTGACACAGCTAACAGAGAAGGGAGGGGACACTAGAGTGTAGGGGACAGGAATCAGGTATACCCTTCAAACACAAGCTCCCAGGGACCCCCGAAAGCTTCTACTAATAGGCCATTCAGCTATAACTCAATCAATAGGCCACTCAGTTGATGAAATTAGAGCACTCAAGAGCCAATTATGTCCTGTGGTCCCAATTTTGGACACTGCTGAATAACTGGTTATGTGCATGAATTCTGAGGGATGATTTCAACTGAAACCATAGCAACAGCTGTCCTTTGCAAGGCGGCAGTGGGCTGTGTGTGGACGTGCGCTGAGATTGGGATGCGCTTTGGATGTGTTTTGAGACAGTTGTGTGTTGGGAATTTGGTCCTCAGTGTGTTGATGTTGAGCTGTGGAATGATATTTAAGAGGGAAGGCCTAGGGAAAGGCTACAAGACTGACATCTCTCCATGCTCTGGCTTCTTGGCTGGTGACACCATCTACCCCACTTGCATCCCTTCCATCTTTAAGGCCATCTTTCTAGAGGTCCTCATCAGAGCTCACCTGACTGCCACTACAGCCCTGACCCTTTAAATCCATGAGCTCAATGAATTACTGATCTTTAAAAGTAACCAGCCTCGGGCATTGTGTAACAGTGGTGGAAAACTCATCCTGTCTTCTCATGTGCAATGGACGGCGACAGAGAGGAACTACTGAGTTCCCTTTGCTTAGGTCTTGGCTACATTTCACCTCAATTGCTTACTTTTCTATGAGGCTTTATTAATGCTCAAAAGCCTTGTCTGCCCCCAAACGCTCTTCCAACTGACTTTCCACAGTATCTCCAGTAAAGAGTAGTTATCTAGGCCTAAGTGTGAAGTATAGTAGTCCAGAGTTTGATGTCCAGCAGCATCAATGAACCACTGAAGTCATTCATACAGGAATATGCTTCCTGACATCCCCCAGGAAAGGAAAAATAGCTGTTTATCTACCCCAATTGAAAAAGAGCCCAAAGGACGAAAGGAAGATTTCTTTAAGTCCTGATTGATAACCAAAGAGGGTGATTGGGTGTCTCTATGGGAACACGGGTGACTCATGTACAGCTATGCCACTGAATGGTCCCAACCTAGTCATTATTATTATTTTTTATTTCACATACTTTAGCATAAGGTGTGGTCAGACAGGAGAGAATGGGGAATGGAATCTCCAGGGAGCATCATAGGGTGTTGTCACCCCCTCTTCCTCTAGAAGGAATGTCAAGAGTGCCATTATGATGATGGTAGATTTAGCTATCTGCTGTATTGCAATAATTTCATCATCGAATTGAATAAATCTTATTTCTCTGCTTTGATTAATTGGCTTCTTGAAGACTGATACCCAAGCTTCCAGGCCATAGGCTCTAGCCCTAACAGCACAGGTAATGTAATCTGACTTCCACTGTGGAAGAGTAAAGGTGGCAGGTTAGCTACTCAATGAACTGGGTATTTCAACTTTCAGAAACCAGGTGGGGTTATCTCCCAATGCTGATGGCAGCCTTGAGTCCCCTTGTCCAGTGGACAGGATGAAGCCACTGTGCCTGGCAGATACTGTTTCCCTTCCAATGCAGAGAATGGCTCCTTTGTTCTTCCTGGACTTTTTATTAGCACTTGCCTGGGTTTGTCTCTCACTGCATTTGCTGAGTTAGTAATGTCAGTTTAATTCACATCGGCTTAGAGGATGCCGATGACAGGGAGTTCAGTCAGCCATGTCATTCTCCTGGAGCTCCAGGAGTGCCAGATCCTGAGAACTCACCTGTGTGATTCCTTTCCCTAAGACCATTTGATTTAGCCTAAATATGTAGAAAGAGTCCCAGTAAGATCTGGTATGTTTAGAATACAACTTTAGCAGGAAGACAAGGAAGATGCTGACCAGCAGTCTGTATTACCAGGAATTCAAAGGGATTTAAAAATAAGCTCCTGAAGTCTACAGAACGCGTGACTATGAGAGATCAACTTTATTTTCAAGCTGACACAGGAAAGGTGACATCTTCTGAGCTTGGATTCTGAATAAGCTATCTGTACGCTAATATGCTAATCACCTAATAATTCTTGTCAAATGAGCTCACAGTCTGAGTGTAATTGCTAAAATGTGAGGCCTGAACTCCATGCTGCTCACACTGTAGGGACTAAATATAAATCAGCTTCATTTAAAAGCAAATGGCTTATGGGTTGTCATTGTGAAGCCTGGGGCATCATGTTCTTAGGACTTGGGCATCTGTTCCCAAGGAGGACTCGCCCTTCCCCATCACGTCTTGTCTCTCTCCCACTTCCTCCCACATGACGGATGGCCAGGCACAAAGTAAGATTTTGACATCTCCAGAATCTTTTCTGGGCAAGGACCAGTGTAGCAATAAAGAAAAAGGCAGTGTTGTGTTTCTGAGGGTGAAGGTGCTTGGGGTATGAGTTCTTTCAGCAGAAAATTCCAAGTCCCCAATCACTATAGCAACTTAGATCCCAGCATAGTTCTAGTCCAGAGGTACCCAGTGAAAGAAATGCTGGAAAGGGGGTAGAGGAATCAGTGTCCCTCAGCTGTGAGGTGATGGAAACTATCTTCAGAGCTAAATAAAATTCATCCCTTTCTTTTTTAAACTTTGAATGAGTATTAAAGATGTCAAGCCCTGTATTAGAGTCTAGAAATTCAGCAAAGAAAGTCACAACCCCTGCTAGCTGGGACATCTGTCTCTTAGGCACACACAGATGCCAAGTACTGACTGGTAAGTTTGGGTTAACAGCCATTGAAGAAGCCATCTTTATCCACAACCATTGTTACTTAGGAAAGATGAGATGAAAACGACTTCAAGGTGACAAAAATTAAGAGGTAAATAATAGGGAAAATTTTGGGTGTGGGGTAAGGCCATAATCCTGAAGAACTACCCATAGTTATGGAAAATAGACATGTATTTATTATAGTTGCATATATGGGGAAATTGCAGTATGAGGTAAGGCCTTTATCATGAAGAACTACTTACAATTATGGAAATTAGTAAACATTTAGTAGTTGACAAAATTTCACCAAAAAAATCACTTCTATGAATTTTTATGTACCAGTTCACATAAGGACCACAGACAAAATGAGGGTTTATTTTCAGAGTCAAATAAGACTTTTCCATTGACTTACATGAGGATCTTATGTGTTGCCACTAACTGCGAGTTTACACTTGTTGATTCAGCCATTTGGTAGCTCCATTTGTAGACTATATCCTAAGGGCTTACATTTTCTCAGGTAGTGCTGGCTTCAAACTCACTATGTAGCTGAAGATAACCCTGAACTTCTTGTCTTCATCCTTCTGCCTTTGTGGGAATGCACTACAATGCCTAGACCTTGGCCCCTTTAAAGTCTTGTGGTCTGGAAGATACTTTTTTTTGTGGAATTCCAATGACCTGTTAGTTTAGAAGAAACTTCAACACATCTGCAAGTCCAGCTGTTGCTTATCTAGCCTTTTGGTCAGTCTTCAATGGTTTAACCAAGCATGCTACCATCTCACTTCATGAGTGTCAGAGATGGACATCTCAGAGGTCCCCTAAGAACAAATCAGGCAGGTATCTGCTTTCCCTTTCTTTCTTCCAAGTTCTGGTTCATTTTTCTCACATGCTGTGTCTCTGGGTTATCTTGATTTGTACTTTATGCTTGTTTAAACAGAGCCTAGTTTAGGAAAAGACACACGACATGAGGCTTGGCTACCTTCTTCAGTCAGAACCTCTGTAGAGCTGAATGCCGGTGGCCATATTTACAGCAACAAAGAGCAGAAACAAGGCAGTGACTGGGCAGGAAGCAATCAGAGGCTCCTTACCATCAGCTCATTCCCAGTGTTGATGCAAAACACAGCTTTGTCCTCAATAGGAATAAAAGTTAATTTATTCGGAGCCAACTATGAGTGACCATGGCCTGGCAACACAGATGCAATTAGCCAGATACAGAGCAAGAGTTTAAAGTCAAGACACCTCCCAATACATTAGTGGGTGCAGCAAGAAGGCAAGTGGCAGAAAAGTGGAAAGAGCAGTCTCCAGTTTTGCCTTTAAGTTGAAGGACTCTGGTGGTTTGTTGATGCACTTTAAAGGTTTTATTGAGAATGAAAATTCGATCTTACACCCATCAGAATGGCTAAGATCAAAAGCTCAAGTGACAGCATATACTGGCGAGGATGTGGAGAAAGGGGAACACTCCTTCATTGCTGGTGGGAGTGCAAACTTGTACAACCACTTTGGAAATCAATTTGGTGCTTTCTCAGAAAACTGGGACTAGGGCTACCTCAAGACCTAGCTATTCCACTCCTTGGAATATACCCAAAAGATTCTCCAGCACACAACAGGAACATATGCTCAACTATGTTCATAGCAGCCTTATTCATAATAGCCAGAACCTAGAAACAACCTAGATGTCCCTCAGTTGAAGAATGGATAAAAAAAAATCTGTGGTACATTTGCACTATGGAATACTACCCATGGCATTAATAACTCAACTCATAGACTCCCTGTTCTCTGATAGTCCATCTTGGTTTCTCTCTTGAAACCTTCATCCAAAACCTTTCACACGGTACCTCTTATGGCACATGCTCTGGCCAACCGTGAGCAACAAACACCCTTGGGCACTGTTCATGAGCTATTTGAGCTGAAATATTGGCTACTTCCTTTTCCAACATACTATGAATCAGAGACTTTGACAGTCTTCAATTGCCATGTCTAATGTACTGAAGCTCAATTCGGTTTAATTCATAAAAGCTCCATTCAATTTAATATGTAATTCTAAAACACTTAAAATTGTTGTTGATAAACCAATTAGCATATTGAGTTGCCCTCTGTTCCCAGCGTGTCTGAAGTAATTTGTTATTGATTGAAAAATAAAAATGTCACTTTTAGAAACATGATAAGCAAACTGCTCTCCAGAAATGGCTGAAATCACTATATGTCAGAAACACCTTTAATTAGTGTAAATATAGGTGGGAGAAAGAAATGGGCGCCCGAAGTGTTCATTTTGGATAGTTAGCCAAATTATGCCGGCTTCTATTGAATGGCTTGGGTGATTAGCCAACCAATTTTGGGGGGAAATAGAGCTTAAGGCTGATTCATTATTTCTTCAAACTTTCTTCCTAAATTTGTTACAAACAAACAAATAAATAAACAACAACAACAAAAACCACTCTAGAAAGCCCTTGGATTCTATTTACTTTTGGAGAACACTGCAGAAACTGAGAGAGACTTCGGGTCTCCCAGGGCTATAAAGGAAGTCATTACAGAAGCAGACCGAGATGAATAAAGTGACTTTGATCACTGGGTCAGCTATTTATTTGTTCTTCTAAAATCCAGGACAGAGTTTATAAACAGATTGGGTGACATTCCACTACTGTTTCTTCCCACCCTATTTCTTCTTACCTGCCAGCAGCGATGGCTAAAAGCACGTGGTGGCCTGGAGGAGTACGGTCACCTTCTTCCCTCTGTTTTTGTGTCTGGCCTGTAGATGACTGAGTCTGTCTGTGTCTGACCTGTTGGTGGGCGCCTTGCTGGAGCTGTGCTGAAGCAGCCTAAGCTGCAGTGAGTTATGCTGTCCCATAAAAACAAACTGCGATCCACAAAACTACCAACTCTTAGTCATGAAACACAAACACCTGCCAAGAGAGTTCTCTTCTAACTCGTTAATGACACGGCACAGACAGAGGACAATGCCATCATTCTAGGAGACAGTTTTACATAGCAGGCTTCTTGTGGGACATTCGGGTCCCGTCACTAATTAGGGAAGCGCGTCTGCAGACATCATAAATCAGCTGTCCCCAAGGAAGTGTCCTTCCTGTATGCAGGGGAGTTTAGAATCTATTTGTACAGAACTCAAGCCCTAAGACGTTCACTACTACTCAACAGACATGGCGGATTGCCCAGCATGCACCCTCATATTTTCTCATACTTCTCAGATGATAAAGTGGCTAATTAGGTACCATCTTGCCTATCACAGTCATAGTCAGAGCTTTCTAGTGCTTATGACACGGGCCACCTGTAGAGAGTAATTCGCAAATGCCTTGATCCATCACTTTATTAACTCTTCCAGTAACTTCAGAGAAGTATGGGAGTAAGACTAGACTGGACATTTTCCAAGCAAATTCCACCTGTTAGAGTTAATCTCGATTGCTAGTTTGATGGTATCTAAAATCACTATAGAAATAAACCTCTGAGCATGTGTGTGCGGGGACATTCTAGATTAGGTTACTTAAAGTAGGGAAAGCCAATACAAGGGTGGGTGACACTGTTCCATAGACTGAATAAAAAAGAGAAAGTGAGTTGAGCACTAACATTCAACTCTCTCTGCTCACTGCCTGAGCGTGCAATGTGACCATCCTCCTCAGGTTCCTGCCCTGAATGGTGAGCCAAGTAAAGCATTTCTCCCTAAGTTGCTTTTATTGGGTACTTCTCCATAGTAGTAAGACACATCACTAATGCATCATCTCACGTAGCAAGTGCCATCCTTAGGTGTGGTGCTGGACCTTCTGTGCTGGGTGGGAACATCTAACTATATTCACAGATTTTCTTTTTAGGGTTGCCTGTTCAGTATAACATCACCTGTGGATGTGGCCTTAGTCATCGTTATGAGCTGAATGTGACCCCATAGAATTCAAAAGTTGAAGCTCTGATTCCCTGTACTCAGATAGATAATCATCAGAACAAGCCCTATGTCAGTATGACCCATATGTTAATAGCTTGAAATCATACATAAATACACACAAAGAGGGAAAACCATGTTGAGGCCACAAGGAAAAAGTGGCCATCAATAGGCCAAGGTATGAGGCCTCAGAAGGAAGCTGCAGCATGCTTACACCTTAATCTCAGATTTAAAATCTCTTGAACTGAGAGAAAATACAATTCAGTTGTTGAAGCAAATAAATCTATGGTCTTTAATGACAGCCTGGATAAATTAATATAAATCTTCTTAGAATATCTTTAGGACGATCGCGCTTACCTGGTGATCAATGCATTTGACCAGAGGAATTGAGATGAGAACCATGTTTCCTTGCTTTAGCCACACACAAAAATATGCCGAACAGTTTTAAGTGAATTGACTATACAGGGGATTATTAACAATTTAGTTCAATAAATGAGTGGGTTTATTTAATTTTTACAAAAAGTAGTAAGTGTAACTTTAAAAACACGGACACGTGTCTAGCACCCATAAGACTCAGGCTTCGGTCCAGCCCACACAGAACGGAAGTTCTCTGAGGTTGTTTAACACGGGCACAGGTCTTGTAATAAAGACCAAGGGGTTTTTATGTGAACTTTCGAGTGCTCTTTGGGTGGTACCATTAGACGCTGTGCTTTTCTCCATCCCTGTTCTATGTTCCTGCTGCTTCTTCATTTTGGGGCAGAAGTCAAGCATGCAGGGAGAGGAAAACCTTTCCTGGCCTCTGAGAGCACCTGAATTTAGATCCCAGCACTCAGGTCGGGTGCCTGAAAATCACCCACAACTCCAGTTCCTGGGCACCTGACACCTTTGGCCCCCCCAGGGCATCTGTATAGGTGTGTGCACGTACCTGCCCCTAGGAACAATTAAAACTAAGATAAATCTAAACAAATAGTTAAAATGTATTACTTGTGTAGCCTCTTTGGTTAGTTTAAGTAGTAACAATCCCGTAGTTACACTCGGTAGATTTTTCCTCCTCTTCAGAGCTCTCTTTCTCTTCTCCTTCTTCCTTCTCTCCCCCTCCACCCTCTTCTTTCATCTTCTTTTTCCTCTCTTCTTGTTCTCTGTCTCCCCGCCCTTATCTTTCCCTTCCTTTCCTGGTCTCACAATCCTCACGCTGCGTTATTTATCACACAGTAATCCAGCTGAGACTGGCCCACGGACCTACTCAGATGTCAGGGTATTCAAGTTGTTCGGCAGGTTTAAAACAATAGTTTAGTGCCTAAAATGAAAATACATGCTTAAAATACACACAGTGTAAACACCTAGCAAAGTAGAGCAAACATTGTGATGGGCTGGCACAGGAGCTCTGTGTGACAGAGACAGAGAGTCTGAGCAGGAGTCACTTTAGGGCAGAGTCTTCACAAGCAATGGTGGGACACTAAATGTGCTGGGAAAGCTGCCTTATGACCCTAGCAAGTAATTGTGATTGAGAACGGATTGGAGGAGGATACACATGGAGACAGGACTATTTCCAAAGTGTGGGCCATCCATGGAAGACCCCATCACAAATTTCTGCTCCTGTGTCCCCATTCCATGATGTCTCCCACCAGCACACAGTTGAGTACTTAAAGATGACACTTGGAATTGGTTGTCTGATATCATTGTGATATTATGAAATATAAGCACATTAATGTTTTGTAGTTCTTCTTTTGTATAGACATCCTTCTAAATGCTATTTATATGAACTCACTCAATGTGTATAGAGGTAGGTAGTCACTGTTATTGTACAAATATAAGCATTGAGTCTTGGAAAACCAAAATAATCTCAAAACAACACTTGTTCATTGGATCCCGGCAGTCTGGATCAAGGGACTCCCTATCCCATAATGACCCAGCTTTTCTCATCTTTCAGAAGATCCTACCTGTGTGGTCTTATGGCATGCTACAGGTTTCTGGACCACATATTTTCAAGCATTCTGTTCGTTGTACCTACAAAAATTGCAATAATCCAGACATGTTTGGTCACATAAATTTGAATTTGTAAGTATATGTAGAAACTCCAGGCACTAAATATTCTAATTCTAGATGCCCCAGTCAAGACTATTTCTGTAGTTTTTTTATTCTCTACCTTCAGGCAAGTCAAATGTCAGGCTCACAATTCACTGGCTCACAGATGTTCAACCCCTCTGGGACTTTTAGCTGCCTCATCTTGGACTTGAGGGTATTGGAGCAGATGTAGCAGACCAACATGACATCTGATACCTGCCATTTACATTTAGGCTTAGCAGAACTTCGGTAGAAGTGGTGTGTCTTAAGCATCACAGAAAATGAGTGTAAAAATCCATTCACCTCTTCTCTGGTCCAGCACAGGACATTCCTAGAGGCAGCCACATCTGTCAAGTCATGGAGTCATTGGCTATCTGTGACTCTCGCTGGAATCATTACCAGCACCATTATTGAGACTATACCTAGTTTTATTTATCTTTAGAGAAATGTTCTCTGGTTTCACTCCTAATGTGGCAGCAGCAAATACTCACTGAGACCATACATTATATTCACTGGCTTTCATGGCTGCCATTTCCTACAGACAAGCTGCTTATCCTACCATAAAAATGGCAGGGTGCATGGCACACAAGATATCAGATGAGCAACACTCAATGAATACACTGTCTGAGCCATGAGGACATGTAACAAAGGACAGAAATAACTCATTTAAATAAACTAGAAGAGATAAGAGTTCAGAAACCACTCAGCCAGCTGAAACTGGCTTAACACCTTCATTGAGTTTAAGACTTTTCTCCCAAAAGCACTTTGGTGGATGAAGCATCCAGAGGGTAAGGGGAGAAGAAAGGACACGGCATCCGTGGGCATCGTACATGCGCCAGGCACTGGGGAGTACAGCGAGACTTTCTTAGGACCAGTCAGCAGTTAAATCAACCCATGGAGCCCATTAATATTTATAAAGACTTAGGCCTTAGCTGGGAAGATTCTCAGCTACTCTGAGATATCTTGGCTGTCCTGCCAGGACCCACTGCATGGCCAGCTGTACCTCTCTAATCTTCATGTGGACTCCCTTACCTGGCCAAGAATCTTGATACATATCAACAGCGCTGTGCCTGGCATACATTCGAACTTCCAAATTGGAAAATGATTGCATCGACTAGCCCCCCCTTCCTTTGAACCTCCCCCAGGCCATAGGTTTCAGCAAATGGTTAAACCGGTTCAGGTTAAATGCTTAGCTGCTTTGAAACCTGGCTCCCTGAGTTCTCATCCTAAACCACGTACAGTATTTCTGTGACCATTAGCAATATAACTAAAATAATGATTTCAAAAGTCAAAGTATAAATTGTAAAACCGAAAGATTCGCAGCACCATAGATCAGTGGAGGGAGCTGGCCCACCTCATCAGCAAGGCTGTTTGCTCTCTTACTTTGATTGAATACCCTACGCAGGGCTTTCTACCTGTTAGGCAAATGCTGCACCACTGAGCTGGAGCCCAAGAGGTTTTTGTTTTTGTTTTTGTTTTTGTTTTTGTTTTTTTGTTTGTCTGTTTGTTTGTTTTGAGACAGGATCTCAAAGCATGGTCCTGTAGGCTGGCCTCGCCTGTACCCTGCAAACTGTACCATGTAACCCAGGAAGATCTTGGCTTTTCTGTCTACCTTACCACAGGTCCTAGGAATTGAGCTTGGGTCCTCTTGGAAAGCAGCACATGTTCTTAGTCACTAAGCCATCTCTCCCACAGTGGAGAGAAGTCACCCTTCCTTCATTTAAGCCAGAATATTTGAATACATTTCCATATTTAAAATGCTCCAATCTCATGGTTCTAAGGACTGCATGGAAACCAGCCCACTTCCACTATCAACAAGTCTGCACCCATGGACCAATACCTGTTCTTGCATGGCTGCTACAATCAGTCGCTGGAAGATTGAAACAACAGAGCAAACAAACAAAATAAGAAAAGCAGAGGGTGCCCCTTCCTGTCAAGTGCCTATCCTGAAGTGACAGACATTACTGCAGATTGGCCAGCACCTTATTAGTCTTTCACTACTACGAGGAAGCCTGAACATTGAAGGCTCTAGCTCAGTGGTTCTCAACATGTAGGTTGTGACCTTTTTGGCAAATCTCTGTCTCCGAAAATATTTACAGTACAATTCCTAACAGTGGCAAAACTACAGTTATGAAGTAGCAACAAAAATAATTTTATGGTTGGGGGTCATCACAACATGAGGAGCGGTATGAAAAGGTCACAGCACTAGGAAGGTTGAGAACCAGTGCTCCGGCTGGACACCCACATAGCAACATACTCCTTAATGTACTGTACTACTTGTTAAGAATAAAGTTTCAGAAGAAAAAAATATGTCAAGAGCAAAGTGGTTTGTAGAATTTCTACCCTAGCATCTAAGGATTTGATTTCCTTTTCTTTTCAGCTCCTTCTGTTTCTACCCAGCTTGGGCAATAATAGGTTGCTCCTAGCTATGAATCTTTGATAAGATAGATGCCATGTTTATTTTTTTACAGTATATTTTATACATATGCATGCCTTGCCTGCATGTACATCTGTACCCTATGGGCATGCCTGGTGCTCACGGAGGCCAGGGTAGCGCATTGGATACCCTGGGTCTGGAGCCACAGGCAGTTGTGAACCACCATGTGGTTGATGGGAATTGAGCCCAGTTCCTCTGGAAGGGCAGCCAGTGCTCTTAACTGCTGAGCCACCTTTCCAGCCCATGTCATCTGTCTTAATGTTACATTGCACCACTAAATGTTCTGTTATCTGCTTGGCCTTATAGTCAGTGTTTGATCCTAATAGTTTTGTGGATTTGGGAGTATTTAGCTGTAAGTACAGCTACCGAGGAAATGGCAACCCGGGCCAAAAGGAGTATTAATCATTCAACACACACAGGCAGCCGCGTGCCCAATTGTGGCTTATGGGTTATATTTGGGAGAACTTAATCTCTTACTCACAAAACAGCATTTATGTTAAATCACACTTGGGCTTTCCCTGATGTCTGTCATCCTGGGGAGGATGCACTGGCCTGTGTTGGCAGCCGTCAGCTCCTCTCCTTACCTGAGTCAGGGTTCACCTACATTTAAGCTGAGGCTGGAAATGTAGGGGGATGAGAGAGCTAGGGTGGCTGGAAAGTTTGGCTTCTTATTTGCAGACCTTGTTTTCCAAGGACAAGTTAGTTTTCTGGGATACAGGACATGGTTCCGACTTTAGTCTATAGAACCCTACAATACCAGTCAAATCCACTGATTATGTGGATGTTAATGACACTTTTCAATGGCCAGCATCATTGATGGTCTTTTTTTAAATTTTAGTTTTATTAATTTATTCAGATTATAAACTCAATTGCTATCCCATCATTTGTATCCTCCCATTCCTCCCTCCCTCCTGCTTTCATCCTATTCTCCTCCCCTAGGTCTAAGACCGAGTGGGACCTCCTCCCCCACTATATGGTTATAGGCTATCAAGTCTCATCTTGGTAGCCTGCTTATTCTTTCTTTGAGTGCCACATTGATGGTCTTTTAAGGGTACCCAGCCTTTTGCTGATTGGATCTAGAGAGCTAGAGATAGCAACTTTCTCTGACATAAGGAGAGGAGGGAAGCAATGTATAAAAAATTCAGGAGTTTCCCATGTAAGTGGGGTATATAGGGATCTATAAATATGCCAAAAACAAAACAAAAAAATCAAAAACCAAAACCCAAAAAACTCCCTTCTATTTTGGTTTGAATCTCAAAAGTCCTATACAGGCATGGGTTTTGAAAGTGTGGTCCCCAACCTGTGACTATTTTTGGAAATTCTACAAACTTTGAGAGGTAAGGCCTCCCTGCAGGAGGTGGGTCACTGAGGGGGGTCATGGAGGTTTGCTGTACCTGACCCCCATCTCTCTTTGCTTGTGCTCTGAGTTGATCCACCGTGCCCCTCCATGGCGTCAAGCACTGAAACAATGAGCCAGTAGACATCTAGCCTTTTTAATGGCTTCTGAAACCTTTGGGTCTTATTACAAAACTAAGGAACACATCTCACGTATCTTACTTCCAAAGATACCAGATTCTTACCCCTAGACCCTGGAGATGATATAGAGTCGTGTTCTTGGAGATGTGATATGTTAGTTACACATCCTCAGATGGGGTGATTATCCTGAACCCCTAGACGGGCAGCATCTGCCCCCACGTGTTATAGGAGAAAGATAAGGAATGATCTGACTAATACACACAAGCAAGAGACAATATGAGGGCTGAAGTGGAGACTGAAGTGATGTGTCCACACACTGAGGAAGTGCCATCTATAAGAGGCAGCACTCTTCCCTACATTCCCTAGACCAGTGGTTCTCAACCTTACTAACGCTGCGACCTCTTAATACAGTTCCTCGTGTTGTGGTGACCCCCAACCATAAATTATTGTGTTACTCCCTCATGGTTATAGTTTTGCTCCATTAAGAATCATAATGTAAATATCTGCTCCATAACTCCCAAAGGGGCCAAGGCGCACAGGTTGAGAACCACTGCCCTAGAGACTAGAGAATATGGCCCTGGTGACATCTGATCTTTTGATCTGCTGAACTGTGACTGCATGCGTTTCCGATGTGTTAACCCATCAGACCTGTAGTAATTTGTTGCCAGAGCCATAGGCAACAAGTATAGATCTTACTGAAAGAGAAAAATATCTTATACCAGCATCTTTTCTGACCCAGCTCCTGGTAGCTAGGTGTAGTCCTTTGCCTCCTACTACTGAGCCAGGTATTCAGATATAAAACTCCCAAGCTATAGAAGCTGCTCTGTACATTGATATGGATGACAGACAGGTGAATTTCTAGAATGTCTATGCCAGCCCAGCACTGTGGAGGACATTCCTGGATGTGCAGCATAAATCAGCTTTGATCTCCAGCCTTCTAGCAATCCTCCACTTTGCCAACATCTTTTCAATGCATTGCCTTTCTGTACAGAGAGCTGAGTTGCTTTCTGCAACTTAGTTAAAACCATGGCTAATACACAGCCTCCTCATTAAGTGAGAAATTCTCTAAAACAGAAGCAGAGGCAATGATGTCATATTTGAAAGGGAGATGAAACAAAACAAAACAAAACCACTCAATGTGCTGTCTTCCTTTTTCCTTTTGCTTCTTAGTCAACATCATGGCTGTCTTAGCACCTGCTCTGTCATCTGTTCCAGTATGTATCCCAAGAGTCTGTTCAATACATAGTTGATTGTATTAAGTAAGTATTCTCAATAGTAAAATTGATTAACTCCAGTCTCACTGACAGTCACTTTGAATCATGAACGAAAGTGATTCGATTTATCTCAAAACTGCCTCAGTTTTGAGTGTATTTGTTGTATCCATTAAATTGATCATAAAAGGCTTTCCACAAAAAAATGCCTTTCATTCCATACACACTATATTATAGATGCCTGTTTTTATAAGGTCAAAATGGAAATAAAATTGTGTTGGAATGCTTTAAAAATACCATTTCGTGAGTAATATGTGTGAGACAGAATTTCTGAATCTGTTTGCCAAGCTGCCATCAATCTGTCACCTCAAAATATTTTCCCTAGCCTTCCCTACATTTAGAGTCTTATTGCCATAGACTCACATAGTGAGTGCTGACTGGATGACAATGCTTTTGAGAATCCTGAAGGGGCACTGGGGAGACAGCAAACCTGGAGGCATTAGTGCAAGGATGCTGAGGTTTTTTTTTTTTTTATGTCTGCCCAACCAATGGATGCTGGAATCACACTGCAGACAGGGATACAGTCAACAAGTGAGCTTGCAAGGGTGTGCTTAGAGAAGACACTGAACAGTTCAGGAAAGAAGGAAGGGAGGGAGGAAGGAAGGAAGGACAACATAGATGGATCACAGGAATGAGAATTACACTTTTGTTCTGTCTGTCCGTCCGTCCGTCTGTCTGTCTGTCTGTCTGTCTGTCTGTCTGTCTGTCTCTCTCTCTCTCTCTCTCTCTCTCTCTCTCTCTCTCTCTCTCTCT
>OU015751.1:90027436-90044659 GCA_907169655.1 Acomys percivali | reverse complement strand
GAGCGCTTGGACCTCTGATTATCGCTCCTAAAGCTCTGCTTTAACCCCATTGTGTGCCGAGGCAAGAGTCCACAACAACCATAAATCATCTTGATAGTGAGGGATGGCACCTGTTCCCAAGAACAAGCCAGGAGGATGCCTTTGCAGTGCTGTGCTTTAATCACGAGCTGTCTGCATTCCACACCTGACCCAAGACCCACTCTAGAAGCACTTCCAGTATCATGCACCCCCTCTTGCCTCCTTCTCCATTCTTCCCAGCATCCCCTGAGCCATCAATCACTCAAACAGAATCACACACGGAAAAGATGTCTTTTCAAGCACAACTGTTTCTTTGTCTGTCTTCGGGTTGAGCTGCAACCTGGAAGTATCCGTCAATACTTAATAATGTAATTTATTTGGAGCTGCCACTGGGGTTCTCAAAGGGCTTCCCGAGTATTGCTTCATATATCTTTATCCAAGAACATCATTATTGTCTCAATGATAGAAAAATGAAGGCATAAAATTGTTACGTGTCCCAAAGTCCCTTGTTGAAAGATATCTCCAAGTATTTAGATGGACTCTGCATCCAAGGTCAAGGAGGCAAAGGAGCTAGCAAGTGAAGTGGCAGCCCCTCCCTTTCCCCTACACGGTGGCTTCACCCTGTCCATCCGTGGCCATACTAGGCGTTACCTCTTAATCTCACCTCTGCAGTCTCTCTGTACTATCCCCTTTTCCTTCCTCTTTTCCATCCAGAAGGGACCCTAGGCAACCAAAGTGTGGCTACCATGGGTCTGGCAGGTCTTGCCATTCTCCCCCATTCCCTTTGCCTTGCTAGTTAGATTACATTTCTAAAGCTAGCCACCAAGGTCTACTCCCTTACTTGGCCACTTCCTCCTCCTGAGGCTGACTACCAAGGTCCAGCTATCAAAGTTTTGAAAGTCCAGTAATCAAAAGCCACCTTTGGTTCACCTAATTAAGATGCCAATTAAAAGTAAACACCTCATCCTAATACAGGTTTCCCTGTCTACCTTATAAACTGCCATTTGCTTATGGGCCAAATCTGTCTTCAGTTTTTCCAGAGGCAGTCAGTCCTTTGACCCCTCCAGGACAAATGCCCCTCCCCCTTCTCCCTTGGTCCTTTCCTCGGCTCCCTTATTGTTTATCTCATGTCCTTGTCTCTTATTTCCCACCCTTTGTCCTTCTGGGGCAAATAAATCTCCTTTGTCTTGGTCTTGGGGTGTCTTTTCCTTTCCTCTCTTGTGTTCCCTCTTTCTCAGCTCCTCAGTCTCTCAGTCCTACCTCTTTCCTTTCCTTGTTCTTTCATTTACTTCATCTGTTACCTCTTCATTCTGCCTCTGCCATCTCTTAGCCCCACCCCCTTTCCCTTTTGCTATGATTGTTTGTAGTAAATCTTTTATTATTTTCTTTCACGCACACCTCTACGTGGATCTTCCAGTTAGTTTTCTACTACTCCTGATCCATTTTAACTCCTGAACTGATACTTCTAAAATCAAAATCTGAGGGTGTATTCCCTCTTCTTCTAAAAAATAGATGTGAAGTTTTAACAGTCTACTGAAGTTCTCTTAGTAATGTACATACAGATTTTGTCATTTTTAATGCCTTTCCCTCCTGTTTTTAATGCCTCTAACACTTCACAACCAACTCCACCTCCATTGGCCCAGGCCCACCTGCAGGAAGGGCACATCCCAGCACTGGCGCATAGCTCTGCCCATATTGCTTAGGCTGACATCACTGACCGGGTTTCTTCTGCATTTCTCAGCTGTGATGGGAACTGAGAAGTGAAGCCCTGTGCAGCGTTAGGCTCTGTCATAGGCCCATGCTTGCGTAGTCTTAACCTTCTCTGGGGAGTCTCCTGTACACCCCGCATCTCCTCTCCTCCCTGCTCCTCCCTTGCTCTACTTCCAGAGTGGCCAGAGCAGGAATACATCCTATCAGGTCCATCAGCAAACACTTCTCTCTTATTTTCTCATTCTGTTGCTAGTCGGAGTGGAAACTAAATCTCATATCCCATTAAATGGGTTCTCTCCAGTTGGCTTTGCCCCTGTCTGTGAGGAATTCTTTGCATTATACATTTAATTCACAAGAGTAACCTAAATCATTTAGAAAACATATTATAATTGGACATAGTTCCTATATCCATCCCTGGCCACACTAGGTGTTACCTCTTAATCTCACCTCCACCGTCTCTCAGTCCTATGCCCTTTTCCTTCCTCTCTTCCATCCAGAAGGGACTCTAGGCAACCCAAGTGTGGCTACCACGGGTCTGACCGGCCTTGTCGTTCTCCCCCATTCCCTTTGCCTTTAGAAGTATCAGGAAATGAAAGAGCAAGGAAGGGGAAGAGGTAGGACTGAGAGACTGAGGAGTTGGGAAAGAGGTAACACAGGAGAGGAAAGGAAAGGACACCCCAAGACCAAGACAAAGGAGATTTATTTGCCCCAGAGGGACAAAGGGTGGGGAATAAGAGACAAAGACATGAGATAGAGGGGGAGGAGGGGGGGCATTTGTCCTGGAGGGGGTCAAAGGACTGTCCAATAGTTTGCTCACTGAAGTTGTTTTATAAATGTTCAAGAAGTCATATTTCATTCCATTGGCAATAGCATTTCTAGAATATAATGGTATTTATCATATCACAGTTGATTATAAATTATGTTTACAAATAAATTAATTAAATAATAAAAGATCATTGTAACATGATGTCCCAGTAATGTGGGTGTTGTTGGGTCTTATGCTTTGCTATCTGGGCCCTGGGAGGGTAGATGAATGGGAGTGCCAGCATGTGAGATACTGGAAAAAGAAATAGAATGGATTTAAAGAAATCACCCTGTACTTATGAGTATTGATGGTCTTTAAAACTCATTCCTAAATATGTTCAGCCCTTCTCCTGGGCAGATGGAAGACACATTCTCTAGTTCATTTGTGGTTGAATGAGACCATATAATTAGTTCTGATCAATATGGTTTTAAAAAGAAGTCACTTCACTGGCAGTGTGGGACCCTCAGGACTCTTCTCTCCCGCCTTGATAGCTGGCGATGCTGATGCCGATTCCCAGGTGAAGGCCATATTAAGTAGATCGCTCAGTGAACCCATGATGGTCCTGTGCCTTGTTCAGTGTGGTGAAACAGCAAGCAGTATGCAGGCTAATACGAATCTATTCCCTCACAGCATTGTCTGTACTCGGAGGCCCTTTACCAGCCAAAGAGTCTTGTGAAACCCTGAACAGAAAAAAAAGGTGACAGCGCTGTTTTGACTCTACTACATCCCAGCTCTTTAATGATAATTTTGCACTAATATCTATTTAATATCTTGTCAAATAACACCAGACAGTACTGAATGTGGTATATTTTAAATATTAGGCTCATTTTTACTGTAACTTTAAATTGATTTGAAGGAAATTTTTTTTTTCTAATGGTGACAATGGAAGCTCCAGATGTCACTTTTCATTTTATTCTTTTAATTCATAGGCTGGAGAGATGGCTCAGAGGTTAAGAGC
This sequence comes from Acomys percivali, assembly GCA_907169655.1. Classification (NCBI taxonomy): domain Eukaryota; kingdom Metazoa; phylum Chordata; class Mammalia; order Rodentia; family Muridae; genus Acomys; species Acomys percivali. The sequence goes on along the minus strand of OU015751.1, from coordinate 90,041,168 downwards.
ACTGTCTGCTCTTTCAGAGATCCTGAGTTCAATTCCCAGCAACCACACGGTGGCTCACAACCATCTATAATGAGATCTGGTGCCCTCTTCTTGTGTGCAGGCAGAGCACTGTATATGTAATAAATAAATAAACAGATCTTTAAAGATATTTTCATTCGATCACATGGTTTTAACTAGCCATTAAGCAGCAAACCTTCACCTCCATCCAGCTCCACACAGGACAGAGCATCAGCATGGAAATGGTCTCACAGCAGCAGGTAATATGAAGCTACAGTCTGGACACAGCAGCTGTGAAACCATTGCTTCTACTTGTCAAAATCTTTAACTTCATCACATCTCAAGAGCTGTCTTCATCATTAGGACTTTAAGAGAATTTGTACCAAGTAGCATAGGCCCTGGTGGATCTCTATTCCAGACTCATTAAGCTGCCCTGGATCTGGGAAAGGAACATGACTACAAAGCTACAGTGCTAATAGAATAGACAATATGTATTTACCCATGTTAATAGTTCCCTCCACCTGAGGTAGAATTTGCAAACTCCAATTCAACTTTCAAAACTCTTAAATTTTTTTCTAAGGACTTTTTGCCACTGTGAAGATTCATTTATGTACCAGATTTGCTAGGGCTCAGTGCCCTGTTGTTTGGCCTAGTGCAACTGTAGATATTTTCATAAAGGCATTATTTATTTCTGACTGATATTTAGATTCTCCTATTGAGTAAAGTTGCCTGCTTTGCACCAACTGAGAAGATTCATCCAATCAGTTAGAGCCCCTAAGCAAAAAGAGTGTGGACCTTTCAAGGAGGACACGTGCCTATCTGCATCTGGTCTTGAAATTAAAATTATAATCAACTCTTGATGGAATTTCCAGCCTGCTTACCTACTCTACAGCTTGAGCATGTGCCAATCTGCATAATCACCTTTCCTTATGCAAGTCTCTTGATACATGATTGATAGGTAAACAAAAGAGAAATAGATGATAAATAGTAGGTAGATGATAGATAGATGATAGATTGATAGATGATAGATTGATAGATAGATGGATGATAGATAGATGATAGATTGATAGATGATAGATAGATAGATAATAGATAGATAGACAGATGATAGATAGATAGATAGCTGATAGATAGATGGATGGATGATAGGCAATATATACATAAATAGATAGAGGGTAAATGATAGATGGATGGATATATAGATACTAGATTGATAGATATAGATAGATGATAGGTTGAAAATAGATAATATGTATGTAAATAGGAAGATGATCAATGACAGATGGATGGATAGATAGATAGTTGATGATAGGCTTATAATCATAAGTAGGTAGATAATCAGTGATAAATGATAGATACATAGATAGATGATAGAAATATGAGAGAAATCACATTCTATTGGCTCTGACTCTCTGGAAACCCCAGCTAATACAGCCCTTGATACCTTAACAGGTCGTGACTCTCTTGACTCTTTTTTCATCTTCCTTGTTTTTCTCTCTCTGTTCACAGACTGGAGAATGAGAGACTCTTACCTTCCAAATCCTTACCCTAGGCCTTGTAAGAGATGGGAAAAATAAAGCAGGTCTCTGGGCAGTAGGGGGAGTGTAGGTTTATCTTAAATTTTGAAGAGGAAAGACACCACAAAGTTGCCTCATCTTGAGGTGGTTTTCTGTGTGTATATAAAACTTCTCCATGGGAAATGTGCTTTCTTTTTTCTTTCTTTCCTTTTTTTTCTTTTTCTTTTTCTTTTTGGCTGCCCCTGTGAAGAATGAGATATGCAGAATAGTCACATGGGAGCTAGTAACCTTTAGTCCTCTGTTCCTGTGGGAGACTCTCGGCATTCATTCGTGGCCTTAGGTTGCCCCCTTTTCCCTCCCCTTCCCCCCCCCCTTCCCTTCCCTCCTCCCCTTCCCTGCCTTCCTCTCCTATTCCCTCCTCTCCCTTCCCTTCCCCTTCCCTCCCCTCCTCTCCTCTCCCCTCCCCTCCCCTCTTCTCCCCTCCCTTTCCCTCCCTTTCCCTCCCCTCCTCTCATCTCTTCTCCCCTCCCTTTCCCTCCCCTTTCTTCCCCTCCTCTCCTCTTCCCTCCCCTCCCCTCTTCTCCCCTCCCTTTCCCTCCCCTCCTCTCATCTCTTCTCCCCTCACCCTCTCTTCTCTCCACCATTACTTTCCCCATCTATTCTTTCCTCTTTCCTTTTCCTCTGTTCTCTTCTCTCCCCTCCCTTCCTTCCTCTGTCCCTCTTTTCTCTGCCTCCATCCCCTCCTTTCTTCCTCCTTCTCTCCATCCCCCATTCCATGACTTATCTCTCCTTCTGAGATAAGGTCTCACTAAGTAGCCTAGGTTGGCCTTTAATTCATGTTCCTCTGGCCTCAGTGTCCCCAGTGTTAGGAGTACAGGCATGTACCTTCACTATCCTACTCGGCTAAATTTCTCTTTCTTGACAGAAACAAACAAACAAACAAACAAACCACAAAAACTTCTATAGTTTTCTCTTGGAACTGTCTCAGCCCCAAATTACATCTAAAATTCTTTAAAAACAAAACAAAACAAAACAAAACCAAGCAAACTTACTCATATTTCATTTGGAAATTTGCACAAGTGAACTTAAGTTGCACACAGTCGATTTCGTTAATGCAAATGAATACTTAGTTGAAGATTGTAGAGCAACAATATTTATCCATGAGTAATATTTTCACAGCATCTAACTAAGGAGGATGTTTTATTGTGGTTGTTGTTGTTGTTTTAAATAAGCAATAAATAAGAGGGTCCTAAGACAGGCAATAATCCCAGCACTTGAGAGGCAGGGGGATCTCTGTGAGTTAGAGGCCAGCCTGGCCTACAGAGTGAGTTCCAGGACAGCCAGGGCTACACAGAGAAAGCCTGTCTCAGAAAAAACAAAACAAAACAAAAGAGGATCCTTAGGAATGGCTGAGTGTCCTCCCTCGCAAGAACCTCATTATTATAAAGTAACAACATTTTAAATCAAATGTTTTACATTTGGAATCCAAGTAAACTGTTGGAACCCAACCCACTGATTTTTCATGTTTAATCAAGTTGTTTGGTAGACAGTGTCTATGAGTTCTGCCAGGCTGTGAAACCGGCTTTCCCAAACTCTCAAATTGCAGACTGTTAGTCATATTGAAGACTATTTATAGCACGTTTTTAGAGCCAGACTGTTGTCTGTCTGCATGCAGAGGTCTCTCTTCAGCACCCTCTCCCAGGAGACCACCTGTGTCAGTGCCCTCTTAGCCCAGCTCTAGGCCAGGGATTGGGAAAAAAAAAGCGTTTCCCATAGAGAAGGTGTTTTCTCTCCTGGACACTCCATAGATGGCAGAGTCACTGATAGACTGCTAAATCCTAATCAGTAAGTCAATTTACCTCACGTCAGGAAGCAGCTAGTCACCTGGATCAGAGGATTTCCCTCCAGACAGCAATCTTTTTCCTTGATCAAGCTTAACACTGTGGTCTAAGAGGTGCTATAGCTCACACATCCTTAGTGATGGTTGGAATGTTACCAGCAGTAGAGGAAAAAAAAAAGGTTAAGTGTCCTTCTACTCAGAACTATTGGAAATAGTGTACCATTTTGTCTAATCTAGGATTTTGGTTCTATCCAAAATATACAACATAGGACTGGAGTCATGTTTGGATGTGTCAGTTTTTCCTTAAGTACCAAATTTTCATACTCTTAAGCTATTTTATTCCTTTTAAGATATTTTAATATGCATGAACTTCTAAAATGATTTATTTGCATTGATATGTATGCATGTGAGTGTATGTATGAGCACCACTTATGTGAAAGAGCCTAAAGAGGCCAAATGAAGGCATTGGATCTCCTGAAATGGCATAGGTGGTTTTGAACCAGCATGTGGTTGCTAGGACTTGAATCCATGTCCTCTGCAAGGGCAATTAAATACTCTTGCCGGAGAAGCCATCTCTCCAGATGCTGCACAGACATTTTATTTGAGAATAAGCTGTCTCTTATTTATAATTGTTTATTAAGTATGTCATGTAGCTGCCTAGCAGGAGAAACAGGCTGGAGGTCTGGATGCTTACCGTGCAGATAAAGCAGGCAGCTCATATTTCTGTAGACAGCCAGGCAATATTAGGGCCATTTGTTACGAAGTGTTTAACATTGGATTTTCATTATTCTGGTTCATAAAACAAGGTTAGTCTTAATGAAAGATGGTCAATCCCTGTCACCAAATGATAGCCTAAACCCTGCGTCATCCAGGCTCCTTAGAGAAGCGGGGCTCATGCCCCAGAGATCGGCAGCAAGGACTTCTTGACTTGTACATCTCTCGGGGTGGGGAGAGCGAAGCAAATCCAAAATCTAAGACCTGTGGGCAGCAGTGAGCAGCTGGAACTCTCAGGCATAGAGGAACCACTGAATTGCTTGTCCGGGAAAGCCTTCTGTGTGCTCCTAAATCCATTCCCTGATCCTGTTCATCCGGCTAACAACGTTATCCCGGGGAACTCCCGGATTCCAAGGTGTGCTCATTTTAGAACTCTCCGTGCAACCACAGTTCTTCTTGCCATATAACAGTATGGCAAGAGTACCAGGATGTACCAGGAGTCCGACTCTGCTTCCCACACGTCTAGGTTTTCTTTCTGAGACAGAAACTTTGCACGCGTGTTCTGTCCCTGGCAGATTCTCAAACCATCCCTAGTAAGGTACCTGCTTTTGTTTTTTTTACCAAGACCTGTCATGGATGTAAACACATTTTTGTTTTGATCCCAAGTGTGGGATGGGAAACAGACTTGTGAAAGAACAGGTGATGTTTGTTCACCAGAAGAGGAACGGCCTCTTGTGAGGGCATGTTCTTTGCCAAAGGATAAACATCCTCTGAGAGATGTGTATGTGAGCCCCAAAACAAGGGCTGGGGCTTTTGGGTCTTGGCATCATTTTCTATTATTTGTTTGTTCATCACTCTGCTTTGAGACGCTCCCAGAGAAAAAATGCTCCATAGGACGCTTCGAGGTTCCAGGTTCCGGCTGCTGCTCTGGGTTCCAGCTGCTGCTGTTGCAGTCACCTTTTCTGAATTGCTAGTTTGCGGTTTAATGGGTCTGCTGAAATCCTAACTACAAAGAGTGAAATTGCTCCAAGGAATTGAGTCTAAGAAGATCTACTTCTCCTGTTCCTGTTAACCTCTTTTCTTTCCTATCTAGGATAGATGGGGTGGAAGGAAGGCATAAGCTTTAAAGAACCCCAGATAAAGTAGGCTCGAAAAAGTTCAAAGCCTACCTAGACCCTATGGAGAACCACAGAAAATTCAATACTGAGGCTCCACTCTTGCAGGTGATGAGATCTGCTAGGTTTATCTCCACTCAGCCTCACTCTGCACAGATGATTACTTCTAGTGCCCTAAGGAATTATTTTAAAGTTGTTACTGAGCTTTGGAAGAGGACAGCATTCCTCCCCGCCCCAAAAAATGGATTGAATATTAGCATAGGATTAGGAAATATGTGTTTGGTTTGGAGAGCATCTGCAAAAATTTTTTTGACTGTGAGAGCTCTAGACCTTTTCATTGAAATTTCTAAAAGATAAATAATTTTCTAAAACTTATTATTAAAGATAATTATATAAAACAAGAAACATTTTAAGAGGCAAAAAGCTACCTCATAAAAGTGCAATTTGTAAGCTTAAAAGAAACAAGTGATAATCTAATTTAATTAAAAATTTGATAGACATATTCTGTTTCCTCTTCAATATTTTTAATTGTTTTTTTTCCTGATAATTCAGAAGAATGTTTCTCTAGAGGTTTAAACTATTTCTCATGCTTCACATCTGAAAATATTAATATTCTTTGAAGGGTAAACTCAGTTATATTTAATTCATTTTCACATTTCTAAAGCAATGAAAATGACTTTTGATTTCCAAGAAGTAAGTAGAAACACAATAAGGATGAAACATAGTGTACTAAGGCCCATTAATGTCCAGAGTCCAGCGTATCCAGGCCCATTAATGTCCTGAGTCCAGCGTATCCAGGCCCATTAATGTCCTTAATGTTCCAAACATTTTCTTATCTCCCAACAACTCCCCTTAGTGTACGCATGAAGAAACAAGGCAAAGGAAACCTTTTTATTTATGGCAGAGCTAGAGTATGGATCTCTAATTACCACCTGGATGTCCTAAAATGTATTTGTCACTAACACCTGGAGTCACCACAGACCCCCACAGGATAAATGCTCTGTTTCAGGAAGCTTCCTTCTTTTCAGTCCATCCATTCCTATCCTTGGTTCAATTCTTTGCTATAATAACTTACTTAATTGGGAATAAAACAAACAAGCCTGAAACTCAACAGTTTGCATGCAGTTATCAATGTCATGACCAGGCAAATGGAGGCCATGCAGCAGACCGGGGATGGGAGAAGGGTGCAGACCTCCTCACTCTCTCAGGAATGCCCTCATGTGTTCCCTGACCTGGAAACTCAAAGGCCATTATGTCAGTGTTTATGTGCAGATTGTACTACCACTCAGGAGGCAGAAACAAGCGGATCTGTGCAAGTTCGAGGCCAGGCCCCTCTACATACTGAGCTCCAGGACAGCCAGAGCTACATAGTGAGACCGTGTCTCAACTTCACCCCTTCCCACAAGTTACAATCTTTTAATCATGACTTAGTCTTTCTGGCCAGAGGCTTATGTCCCAAAAGGGGATGCGCCAGTTATATCATCATTGTATAACAGACACAGCCGTAGAGCTGCAGAAATCCCAAGAATTTTAGAGGCTGAGAGTCGAGGGAGGGATACTGCATTTCTTCTTACACCACAGCATCTTAGAAACACGCACTTAATTAGGTAAGTTATTGGGCGGCACTGCCACAGTACACTGCAGTACTGTGGCACAGGACAGAGTTACACAAGGAGCTATTTCCCACTGTCCTCACAGGCAGTCCTCCTTGTTAGTGATGTTTTCTCACCAGTCACTTCATTCACTGGGTGCCTTGTCCGGTCTGAAGCTTGTCGAAAGTATTCTTTTTCCCTCTTCTTATTCTTTTTCCTGGAAAGGAAAGAAAAAAAAAAAAAAGGAAATGGAGGAGGGGCAGATTTGCTTTGGTGATTAATGTATGGGGAGAAGTCACTCCCTCATCCAGTTTGATGGTTGAGTCTTTCAGCTGAAGCACAAGCTACTGTTTACGGCGTTTGTTCTTGGTTTGCCATACACATGGCAGGAGGATGCAAATAGCAAAACCCAGAAAGGCTCTTTTAGTAAGGTGATGAAAAGTGTTCAGCCAATGCAAATTAGAGAATTTAATCTACTTGTTTTCTTCCTTCTTTTATTCATTTGTCTGGGCTTGGAAGGGCCATTAATTCATTCCTGCTTTTCAAATGTGCTTGTAGGATGCCTGCTATGGACCGCTTCTTGGGTAAGCAACTGGTATGCACACCTGGTGTGTACCATGGACACATGGTTCACTTTCACTGGAGCCATGGTTCTCTTTCATGTAGTATGGTAAAAATCTTGTCAGATGAATCCACAGCACACAGGAACACTCAACAAAGTCACTAGATGCTACAAAAAGTGGATTATAAAATCAATTTCCATTCCCTTGTTTCCAAGAAACTGGTGGCCACCCTGAGTCTCCAGCATGCGCTCTTGTGCATGGTAGGCGGTACTCTCCATGTTTTCATAGACTCCCATCTCTAGAGGACATTTTTTCCCACCAGAATGTTCCATAGAATGCTGCATCCACATGACACCTTTTGACCTCTTGCTTCCTCTGCTGAGATCAGAATCTGGCACAGGGTGGAGGTGTGAAGAAGGAGACTCTGGGTAGCTTCATCCAGCTCCAGGCCTCCTGGAAATACATTAAATGTGCCCGAGACTAGAGATATTGTTGCTCAGTGGTTGGTTTCCTGCTCCTGTCTTGAGTGCTAGGTTGCACTTTCGCCTACGTCATCACCTGATCAGCCTCAAAGCACTGGCATACCAGGATTTGCACCACAGTGACCAAGCTGCTGGATCTCCATGGCTTTGTCTGTGCCTGCTTCCTAAGCTATCCCACAAGCATCACCAACTGCCATGTACCCACTTTCAAGGTCAGGAGGAAATGCAAAATGCCATGAGCTATAGCCCCTTCTAAGAGATTCATAACCATACGCGTGATTTAGTAACGATGGCTAAGGTAAGAAGAAGCCTACTTAACATTGACTCACTGTAACACACGGATTTATTTGACCATAGGATCCTTTTGTCATTAAGAGCTGCTAATGACTCTCAGCGCAGTACTAGTGTTCCAGGGAGCCGCTTTGGTGAGATGTTGCTGCATAAGGCACCTCCAGATTCTTCACTTCAGATATGTTTAGAAACTGTGCTTTTGAAGTCACCACAAAGAGACAGTCTGCTTTATCCCCCCTTGGAATGCATGCAAGATCAGTAAATTTAGGTCCTAAGTGGTTTACATGATTACCTGATAAATCCGCAGTGCATGCAAATTACCCCAGAGTCTGTACCACATTAGCCTATTGTAGAAGATATTAAGCTGTGAGTGAGCAATTAAGTAGCTTAATAAAATTTGAAAGCAGAATGGATAGCACAAGGCTACCAACCAAAATTTAATTCACCCACTATATACCATTATTTCTGGGAACCTGGCCGCATGGTATAGTCTTGGAGGAAAGCCAGATACCATTCTCTCACTACTACTTGGATTTGTATAACAAAGCTCTAAAGGTGGTGGGTACCCAGGCCGGCAGAAAGAATAACTATGGTCCTGGTTGGAGTCTTGCTTTATATGGTCAGAACCATCACTTATCTATGTCTTTAGGAATACCTAAATTTCAAGGGGTTCATGTGACTTCACACATATTAAAGTGATAAATCTAAATGTATAATGTGCTCATTTAGAACTAAGCCACTGCTGTTAAAGGTGCATAGTGTTTTTCTCCAATGAAGGGGAAATTTGCAGAGAGGGAGTATCCAGGTCTGTGTACGGTCTGATGAGTTTCAGAAAGATATTCACAACTGCATTCAGACCTCTGCCCCTCTCCCTCTGTATCTTACTCATATTCTGTCTCTACTTAATCAATTTAGCTCTTCTCCAATTTTACTCACAACAAACCACAATCTTATCTTTAAAAAAGATGGTATTTTGTGGGTATGAGTGTTTGTCTGCATGCATGTGCCTGCAGTGTCCACCAAGGCCAGGAGAGTATGTCAGATCTCCTGGAAGTAAAGTGGAGTTAACAGATTGTTTGGCTGCATACACACACACACACACACACACACACACACACACACACACACGTGCATGTGTATATATTTACATATATACATATATATGTATGTGTATATATATGCATGTGTATATATATATATATATAATTTCTAGGTTAATATAAAAGTTTCTCCAATGAAAAGAGGTCATGATTAAAACAATGTGTGCAGCCTTGCTTTGTGAACAATATATAAGATGGACACCTTCAGTTAGTGCAGCTCATCTGATTTGTCCTTGGAAAAGTTTTTATTTTAAATGGGTAGTTTCTTAGGAGAATTTCTGGGATGTTGCAAAGTCCACAGAGTGCACATCCAAGCTGAGGAGATACTCGGATGTCCTCCGCAGAGCCCAGGGATGACATAACCGAGTCACCATCTCAGGGGCTGCCTGGCACTGCTGTCTGCATGATTTGCCTTGACTGTTGGGCTAAGACGAGCATGGCTTATGGACTCCTTCCTATGGATGTAACGAATAAACAGCCATCCTGACCGAACTCTGGGTAAGCATGACCACATGAAAATTTCCCAGTGTATGGAGTGTTTACAGGGAGTTTCTGCACTTTCTCACTCACCCCATTTCCAGTAGAGCAACATAAGAAGCAGTAAGGCCCAACAGGATACACACTACCTACTTTCAGATGCATGGTTCACAACGGCTGCTTCTGACCCCAAAGCATCATTGTCTTCTCCATGGAAACGTGGCCATGGAAACTGGGTTTTTCCCCACGAACCTCTGCTCCTAGGTACTGCTTTGACTTGCCATTATGATCACTGTCCCTAGCACAGAGCCTACCATAGTAGGCACTCAATAAACATTGATTGAAGAAACAAATGCTTAGAGTACACTTCTCAGATCCTTCAAAACCCAGCTAAGATACTAACTTCCTGAAGATTTTTCTTGAGTCTCCCTCATGTCGAATCAGACACTGCCTTGTGTGAAAATCTGACACAGCTTTCAGAAGAATACAGTGTCATTACTGATTAGTGTCCCTCTCCCTGGGCTATGATTGCCCACGGGCAAAGCATATTACATTCACACATCTCTGGCACCTAAAGGGTGCCAGTCAGAGGAGAGGCTCCCAAAGATAAGCTAAGGAATGTGGGTCCCAGCAATGATCTCTGGTTTATAACCCTTTAGTAATGAAGATCCTGAAGTGCTGATCTCCCAGGCTCTCTGGTTTCACCGGAGTTGCTGGCGTGAGTCACAGTTTAGTGCTGTCTGTCCACCTTCTCCCTCGGTGTGCACCATAGCCGCGTGTTTCAAAGCCTTTAGGCCTTGCCCCGCACCCAACAATTTGTCTAATTTCTACGTTAGGATGCAAAGCAATGGGTTTCATTATGGCCTTTATACACACGCATGCATGCAAGCACACATGAACACAAGCACACATGCATGCATGCATGCTTGCACGCACACACACACACACACACACGCACACGCACGTACGCATGCATGCACACACCACTATGCTTGTTTTTAGTCATCCTGTCTTCTACCATCTTCCCCCATCCTTGCTGTCTCTTGCTGAGCCCTTTCCTTTCCGAGAATACTCTCTCCTTCTGCTTTCTGGGAATTAAAAAAAAAAAACTAGTACTGCTGTTGTGTCATACCCAATCCTTCTACCATCTTTGATTGGAAGACTTGGAACAGTACAGGTCTCAGGAACGGAGAGCAAGGTCACCTGGGATGCAGTGCTGCTCCTTCAGTTGACCTGCTCAGGGCCTATGAAGCCTGTCTGCTCCAGAAACATTGCCACCCTGACCCAGGAGTGGGGCTGAGCACTACTTCATTAAAATCCACATGTCTTGCTTGCATTCTGGGTCTCTGGTCCTGTAGAGGACAGCTGCCTCCTATTCCCCTGAGAGTGGATTTCTTTTCTATAGAAGTTTCATGCCTCAGGAACTAAGTGGCAAGCCCTGTGCTCTTTTTCCTCCCAGAGACTCAGCTCTGTGGACAATCCATCAGTGAATCCAACCACTGACTCTCCCTTGAGGCACATCTGCTCTCATATGAAAGGAGCTGCTGTCAATCTCCTGGCTGGCTGTCAGTGACCTATATAGAATGCTCGATTCCATCTCAGAGCCAGCTTCAGTCCTTGCCCAAAGACCCCCTGGAAAAATAATAAGGAGATTTGCATCTGTGAGCACTCAGCCAGCTATGGCTTTGTGATTATCAATTAGGGCATCGATCAAACTGGGGAAATCACTCACATGTGGGGGCAACAGCTGTCAGATCTGATTAGTTCTGCAAATACTGAAGCGGGTGATTGTCAACTATCTCTACACATGCACGTATCATGTGTGACATGGCTTTGAAACGGAGGTTTTTTGCCTCCCGCCTGGGTAGCAGAATAAAAGATGAATTAAGCCACTTACACCTGTCTTCACTTACAGCTTTCATCTTCAGAGCCTTTTCATCTTATTCTTATCTCTTCCTCCCACTCCGTACATGCTGAATACAAAATTACGTGTTTCCAATGAAGTTCCTAACACAACGGTAAATTAGCTACACCGTGACAGCATGGTAGTCAAAAGGCTAATGTAAGTATATTTTCTAGCATAAGACATTACAAAGAGCATGCAAATCAGATGTGTGGAGGCAAATGAAAGTTCTTCTTGGAGAAAATGGAGTTCATGTGGGTTTGTGCATGAAGGCTGGCTGCTTCCCTCCCCACCTTCCCGAAACACCTTAAGCACTCCGAAGCAGGTGGCTGTGTAAAAGGCAGCATAGGTCAGGGCATGGCTCTTAGAGCCACCCCACACTGAGACAGCCTCCCTGCCACTGTCACCCATTCTGAGGTGGGGAACAGCTCACTGGATCTCTCCTGATCAGCAACCTGGGGTGAGCAGAGTGCTCTTTGCTCCTATAACTCAGAAAAACAGGCAGGACCAGAAGCTAGACACAATATACCGGAAACTGGCCAGGGAAACTGACAATCAACTCTTCTAGATTTCTAGTTAGAAGCACCTTGTCGACTGCCTTTTAAATGTGGGTTGCACGGAAGAATAAAATCTTCACAGAATGATTGATTTACAAAGGTCCGAAGACAGGGTGATTTTACTTTAAGAACACTTTTTGTCTGGCACAATTTTGTTCAGGTGTTTTTCTTAGAAAAAAAAATCCCAGATCCCTTTGACCTGTAGGATCTCCAGTTGGGTTCTGGAGTTACAGAGGACTACCTCCCTGTCCCTTCGTAAACAAAAAGAGCTTTGCATATGTTTTGAGGAAATCACTCCCCAGAACTGAACCTGTGAGAAACTGTACCAGGAAATAAAGAATCACCTCTTGGAGCTCTGAGGAGAGATTCTGAAGAAAGGACACTAATCCATCATCTCCAGTTTAGCAGTTTGATAACCCCCAGTATGGCAGTGTGAAGAGGAATGGCCCCCACAGGCAGCTCATACATTTGAATATTTGGTCATTAGGGAGTGGCCCTACTTGATAGGAATTAGGAGGTGTGGCCTTGTTGGAGGAAGCATGTCACTAGGGGTGGGCTGTGGGGTTTCAAATGCTCAAGCCAGGCCCACTCAGCGTCTTTGTTCTTCCTGCTGCCTCTCAATCCAGATGCAGATTTCTCTGCTACTTTCCAGCACCATGTCTGCCTGCATGCCACCACGTTTCCTGCTATGATGATAATGGAGTAGACCTCTGAAACTGTAATCCAGCCCCAGTTAAATGTTTTCCTTTATTAGAGGTGCCATGGTCTTGGTCATACAGCAAGACAACACTGACTAAGACGCCCAGTTTCTAGGTAGTGGTTATTTATATTTTATCAAAATTCCCATAACAAAAATTGTCTCTGTTCCAGGACTTAGGATATTTCTCAGCTGGTTGCCGCAATCTAGTTAGCACCAGAGAGAAAACCCAGAAACGATGACACAGATGCTGGTGTGGGTGAGCAGATGATGCACAATTCTGTAAACATTTTTTTATTTACTATCTATTTTGGAGACTTGGTATAACGTGGTGCAAAATTCCAGCCTGCAGGAAGCTGAGGCACAAGGATTATGAATGTGAGGGTCATATGGTCTATATAAGAAGATCCTACCTAATACAACAAAACACACATCATATTAATTCTTTTGAAAATTAAAAATAATTAAGTTTCTACATACTGCCACTCGATTTCATCAAGCTGTCTGGGGAAGAGTGTTTTTTAAAAGCTTCCCGCCATCAATATTGTAGTATTAGTTGAGGCTCATCCAGTAAAGTGTGAGGCACTCTTATGTGTAATATGAACACACATACATATTGCTTTAAAAGTAAACTTTTAAAAAAATTTCAGAAATGGAAGTATCTCATTAAATCAACTTTTCTCTTTGGCTAATGTGGATTATGTGGCTTTCAAGGTCCTTAAAGTATATACTTATAATGTTGGAAGATTTATCACAGAAATCCTCCCCATGAAATGTAAATGAAAAATAGAATTCATAGAAACAGGAGAATCTAATGATGGGAGTTATCTTTTTTTTTTTATTAATTTATTCTTGTTACATCTCTATGGTTATCCCATCCCTTGTAT
>OU015751.1:89991673-90027036 GCA_907169655.1 Acomys percivali | reverse complement strand
GGTCTCCCCCGCCAGGGGACATAGTCAAATGTGAGGCACCAGAGTACACGAGAAAGTCAAATCCCTCTCTCCACTCAAGTGTGGAGACTGTCCTGTCCATGGGCTAGATCAGGGTAGGGGTTTAAATTTTACCACCTGTATTGTCCTTGGCTAGTGCCTTAGTTTGAGCGGGACCCCTTGACCCAAATCTGCCTATCATAATGTTCTACTTGCAGGTTTCTAGGACCCACTGGATCCTTCTACATTACTATTCTCCCATTGTTCTCTCATCTAGAGTGATGGGAGTTATCTTTAAGGACACAACTTCATGACACAACTTACTGGTTTGCGCAGCACCCTCACAAAACGATCAGTGTCTTTGTGCTCTTTCTATTACCAGCCTAATTACACCCCTCTTAAAAAACAAAAAACAAAAAACAAAAAGCATATGATGTTTGACCAACATTAGTTGTATGTCGTATGCAACTCATAGGGTGAATTTCTTATTGAACGGCTGAAAATAAATATTAAAATGTGGTAGGAGTCCATTCTGCAGAGAGGTTACTTACAGTGTACCCGCTGTGAAGCAGAGAGGGTAATTGTACATGGTACTGAGCTGAGCCTGCAGGCCAAGGAACTAGAGACAGGGGAGGGGGAAGGCCACAGGGAGGGGGTGCCGTGGAGTGGAGGGAGGAGGGAGGGAAATGTAGTTCTCACGTTTCCCACTCTCTTCACACATCATGTGTGACTGCAGAGTCAGCAATTCCAAGACACAAAAGCCCCAGCGTGCCTCTGTGCTGATCTTAGCAGCACAAATCTTTACTTATTTATAAGTACACTTCGCACTTCTATTTTCATCTAAGGATCCCGAACAGCTTCCTGGGCAGAGAGGCAAGATTAATCCCACTTTGCATGATTGGGTCAAGGTTTGCCAGAGCCATCATCTCTCCCTGTGCATTTCCAAGTTAAATTTTTCTGCATGGAAAAATACATCTTGAAAAGAATTCCTTTTGAAAGGCAATACTAGGAGCAAGCACGCAGAATCTCCTGCCTGCCTTTCCCTTGTGTAACTTCCAGACTTTTAGCAGCGTGGGTGCAAGTCCTGAGTGGTTATGCTAATAGAACCCTGTCTCTTAATGTACATTTCTTTTTCTTTTTTTTCTTTTTTTTTGGCCACTTGATGTTTTATAATATAGAGTATCCTGGAATGATTTTGTACCATATGTACTAAGCCGATGACGCCGGGTGGCATTTCCTTTTTAAATAGACTTCGGCTAGCCAGCAAGGAGGAAGCAAATGTGCCTACAGAGACAGACTTCGGAATATGTGGCTTACCTTCTGTAAGACTTATTTAGTTAGTTATTCATTTATTTATTATTAATTATTCACTTTGCATTCTGGCCATAACCCACTCCCTCCTTTCCCCCAGTCCTACCCTCTCTCTCTGTTTCCCCCCTCCCCATCCCCTACTCCACACAAATGGGCGCCGTGAGACAGCTCCACCAGGGGAAAGCGACAAAAAAGCAGGCAGAGACAGCCATGTTAGAGACAGCCCCCACTTCCCTCACTAGGGTACCCACATGATGACCAAGCTGCCCATTGGCTACGTCTGTACAGGGGGCCAGGTCCAGTCCATGCATAGTCCCTGACTGGAGCCCCAGTTTTCACAAGCCCCCCTGGGCTCTGGTTAGTTGTGTCTTTCAGTCCTCCCGTAGAGCTTCTGTCCCCTCTGAGTCCTCCCTTCCTTACCCCCCCCCCCCCCCCCCCACCCCCCCCCCCCCCCCCCCGCAAGCTTCCCCCGACCCCCTCCCCCACCCCCACCCCCACTGCTGCCATCCTGTGCTCCACCTAATGTTTGGCTGTGGGTCTCTGCGTGTGCTTCCATCAGCTGCTGGGTGAACTGTAAGATTTCTTTCTTTCTTTTTTTTTTTTTTTAAGATTTATTTACTTATTTATTATGTATACAGTATTCTAACTACACGTACACCTGCACACCAGAAGAAGGCATCAGATCTCATTGTAGATGGCTGTGAGCCACCATGTGGTTGCTGGGAATTGAACTCAGGACCTTTGGAAGAGCAGCCAGTGCACTTAACCTCTGAGCCAGATTTCTTATCTCTGTGACAGAATTCCTGACAGAACAACTTACAAAGAAAGGAAAATGTATCTGAGCTCCTGTTTTCAGAACTATCAGCTCATAGTCCCTGTCTTTTTTGAGTCTGGACTTGAGGGGGGAACAAATCATCACAGTAATAGGAGCATGTGGCTGAGTTGGCAGTTTCATGGCGGACAGGAAGTGGAGGGAAAAAAATGCCTGTGGCAGCTAACATCCCCCTTCTGCTTTTTAGTCCATTCAGGGATTTATAGTATGAGTGGGTTCTCCTCCCATTCAGAATGGGCTTGCTCTCTAGAGAATTTCACCCTCAGTGACACACCCCGGTAATGTGCTTACCCATCTGCGTACCTCTCAGTCTAATCAGGCGGACAGTCAGGATTGACTACGAGTCCTCGTATACTTGAGAGCCGCTGATCAGAAGTGAATAGTTTGGGTTTGCACAGGCCCAGTGGCCACAACAGAGAAGGTAGGTGAGGGGAATTTCTTGGCAACGACAAGAAATTGACTCTGAAAGAATGTGTCAATCAGCATTGTTTTACTGTGACACATATCTGGGGCAAGCATTGTGAGGGAGGCAGAGTTTATTTTGCATATCAGTCCACAGTCAGCCCATTCCTCTCAGGTCTGTCTGGTGAGGCAGCGCACCATGGCATAAGCACATGGTAGAGGCTTGCTGTGGTGGCCAGAAAAGAGAGAGGCTAGGAGAACAGAGAGTGCCACTCTACCCCAGAGGGTCTGTGTCTCTGCTTTTGGAGAGAAGAAAATAAATTTGGGAGATTGGAGTAGTTTCTCATTGGCAAAGGGAGCATTGGCTGCTAATTCTAAGATACACTAAGAATGAAATTATCTCATTGGCCTCAGAACCAAGGTGAGGTCAAATAGTCCAGCCATGGCATCACTCACAGCTTAAGGTCCATTATAGTTTATGCACCTTTAAATGTTTTTATCTCACATAGTTCACAAGCGCCGTTGAGCTGCTCGGTGCCTATTTCAAGCTCCCTGATTTTCTGATGCCTCATCCAACAGCTGAGTTAATGAATTTTTTTTCTAAGCAACTTCATGAAACAGCAAGAAAATCCTTGAACTTAGAGACAGAACTGGGTTTGGGTGACTGCTGTTGATTAGCTATGCTACTTTTATGACTCATATAAAGTCACCAAGTCACACATAATATGGGGAAAGCAGATAATACATGTGAAAGCATTTGTATCAACTGTCAGGCAAAAAACAATTATCTGTCTACATCAAGGGTTACTTTAATTAACATTAAACTGACCCTGGCACTGAGCTGGATGCTTAATAAGTCAAATACATATTATACAAATTAGAGTATCCTTAATTATAATGTAGCCCATAATAGGAAGGACAGTGTCAGACAATGATCAACCTTTAATCTTCCTAGAGTAGGCATGCTGCTGTGACTGCTGCTGACGCACCCAGTGTATGAACGTTTTATTTCAAACAATGGACATTTTAGAGTGAAATACTTGAATATGTAAAAGGGCATCTGCCCCTCACAAAGTAACTTGAAAGAAACTGAGTGTTAAACAAGAAAGGTGGGAAAGCAGGTCATCTTCACAACTGCGCGTGCAGTTGGAGGGGTGTAACCCAGCGGGGGTTATGTCTGATGGCCACCCGGGAGCTGGAGCACGTGCCGTGTCATAGAACAACTCACCAAGGAGGGTCTCCGCTCTTCCTATGCTTCGTGGGCAGAGTGCGTGGGGGGAAGGCAAGGGGGCGTCAGGTTCCTGACAAATCACTTGCTCACAAAAGGAGAGCAGCTCAGATGTTCAGGTCCAGCTCAACCATTAAAATTTTACCGATGGGATAAAGTACCCCAGCCTGGCCATCTTGGGGTGAAATGGATAAAAGATGGAGAGGTCAAGCTGGGGTTACATTTAGTCACATTCCTTTACAGGAGAAACATTTCTCATGGCAGTTGCACTTTGTCATTCTGTTCATTTGGGTCCAACTCTCAACACCTTATGTGCAAGGGGCCAGCAGTCTTTCAGAATACATCTATGTTCGTCTTTTGTTTTGTTTTTGTTGTTGTTGTTGTTGTTGTTTTGAGACAGGGTTTCTCTGTATCTCTTTGGCTGTCCTGGCTTTGTTATGTAGACCAGACTGGAACTCACAGCGATCCACCTGCCTCTGCCTCCTGAGTGCTGGGATTAAAAGCACGTGCTACCACTGTCCAGCTGTGTTTGTCCTTTTTTTTTTTAAGTTTACTTATTGTTTTTATTTTATATGTATGAGTGTCTACATGCCTGTATATATGTATGTGTATCGCATGCACGAGTGCACATGCTTACTAAAAAAGAGAGGTAGGTAGATCTCCTAGAACTGGAGTTACAGATGGCTGTGAGTTGCTCTAAGTGGGTGGTGGGAACTGAACCCCCAAGTCTTCTGCAAGAGCAGCCATTGCTCATAACTGTTGGGCTATCTCTTCAACACCTTCTGCTCCCATCTATATGGCATTTCTCTGTTAAAATAAAAAAAAAGCCACCTTTTATCTCATATAGTATCTTTAACCATGTGTTAGTGGCCACTGAGGGATATGTTACAGATGCAGGGATAGAGACCCAAAGTCCAATGTGAAAGTACTAAGAGGACTGGCTTTTCCTGTGGCCACTCCTATGGAAGGCCATCCCATGTCTCCACATGGCCCTTCTTCAGTACCTGTATCTTGTGGAGACAAGAGTCATGTTGATTTAGGGCCCAACCTAATGACATCATTAACTTTATTACCATTTCTCCACATCATATCACATCCCAAGGTCCTGGGAACTCAGCATTAATGTATGAATTGAAGAAGTGGGACTCAATTTGGCCCATAACTGTTGAGACGCTCTGGATTTTAATATAACCTGCTTTTTATAATTTCACACTTCTGAGAACAATTTACTGTCAAATCCTGTAGGTTGGAGTTCAAAGACATCACAGTCCAGCATTAAATCACCTGGCCCTGGGAACTTAGAAGTCGAAAGTTCAAGGCTCTTGTTAGGTCAAAGACAATCTTCTCTAATGTCATCTCTTGGCCAAGAAGAGTTTGTAAAAAGCTAAGAGGCTCTGTTTCTGGGTGTCAGATCTCCTGGAACTGCGGTTGCAGGTGATTGTGGGCTGTCTCATGTGGATGCCGGGAACTGAACATGAGTCCTCTGCAAGAGCAACTACAGTAGCTTCTCTGGGGATTGGTTCCATAGGAAGCTGTGACCTTTTTCAGAAACTCAGAAATTATGACATCAAATGCCTCTCTGCCTCATATTTTCATAGATAACCATTGGTTTTCATCTTTTTTCATGTTTCTTTTTTTTTAAAGTAGGATGTGAGAACCCTTTAAAGACAGCACCAAAAATGTTCATGTATGTATGCATGCATGCATGTATATATTTTTTACTTTATTTATAGTTACACATTTACCAACATGGTTCTATCTTTGCGCTTTTCCAAAATGAAAACCTGCACTTTCATTATTCTCAATATAGTCTACTTGTTTGCTGAAGCGTGGGATTTCCAAACATAGACTTGCAAACACACATCATTCTGAAAAGTTCACATTTGTCTTCTGTGCACTTTGATAAAGTTTGCAGAGCACTTTTGTTTTCATAATCAATTTTTCAATGTAAACAAAAATGTGTTTGTGTGTGTGTGTGTTTTTACAGTATCTGTACTAAAAATGGCCTCCTTCCTTCTTGTCCCTATTCTGAGTAAACTGAGAAGTTAGATGTAGGATAAACCAGGTAGAGGTTCAAGACAGGAAGTGGCTCTCAGTCCCCTCAAGTGGGCTTGTCAGCTGCATGGTAGAAGTGCACAGCCCCTCAATAGCCAGCACCCCACAAAAGCAGTCTTGATGTCTCCCCCACAGTCCTTCAGGGAGAAATCCTTTTCTAGTGAGGTGGGGCAAAAGGCCTCCCTGATGGTGGTGTTCCCTGGCCAAGGAACTTGGGAGTGCTGGAAAGGTAAGTCTCCCCATACCTACCCACAGCAAATGTGTTAGTCCCAGTTTGCACTTTGCCTTGGAGTGAGATGAAGGGCAGGGAAGGAATAGAAGTCATATCAACTTCCCTCACCGGAAGAAACAGCTCTGTCATGGCTGTTCCTGGTTGTCAACTTGACTACATCTGCAATAAAGACCCAAGTTTCTAGCCACACTTGTGAGGGATTTTGCCCGGAAGACCCACCTTAAATCTGGGCACGCCTTCCTCTGGCAGCCCACAGAAAGGAGAAGGAAGAAAACAGCTCTTGTTCATTGCTTGCTTGACCTCTTTCTCAGACTGGCATTAGAGCCTGCTTCTTTGGGATTCTGGCATATACTGAAGACCCTTTCACACCCAGCCTTGTGGACTGAACATCTACTAGATTCCTGGACTTTGCATTGGTAGACAGACATTGTTGGACTAGCTGGACCACAGCCTGTAAGCGACTTTACTATCAGTTCTCCAGAGAAGCCTGACTAACACAAACTCCCTCATGTTGATACTGTATTCATTAAGGACATTTTTGTGTTTGGTTTCTTTTCCAATGATGATGGTAATTTCATGTTGTTTGCAACAACTAAGATGATGCTATGCAATGACATAAGTGGGAGGAGCCCATTGCAGCCCTTGGATGCTCTGCACTGACCAAACTCATCATCCTCCCCATGTGTGTGCTCTTCCAGTCAGTTTTGGCTCTTCTTTCTCCCTTGCCTAGGCAGCCACAAGGTCCATTACTGTTACCTCATGGTCTCTGTACATGAGGAACTCTCCCAGTCTGACTTCAAGGATCTTCCCAGGCCACAATAAATGGCACAGGGATGTGCTGTTGCTATCACAAGACTCATCTTAGGGAGGACTGCAATATCCCTGAAGAAATATCCCTCTCTCCTCTAGCAGCCATCAATTGTCAACAACTCCTCCCCTAGAGCTGGAGCTCTGTGACTCCCTTTGCATTCATGCTTGGACCTTTCCTGGTTTGTCCAGACCTTGTGTATGCTCCTACTGTCTCTGTGAGCCCATGAATGCTGCATCCCTCTTGTGCCTGTAAAACCCTGCTTTGCTGCAGCCATCCACTACCCTTGCTTTTACAAGCTTTCTGCAATGAGCCCTAAGCCCTGGGAGGTAAGGATGTGGGATAGATGCCCACTTAGGGCTGAGCACTCCTCAGTCTGTTGATGGACTGCTTTCTGCATTTTAATGAACTGAATTGGGCAGACACATTTCATCTATGTATTTGTTGTTGTTTGCATACAAAAAATGGGTTTTGTATGTATGTATGTATGTATGTATATATATATATATACATATGTATAATTACACATTGCTAATCTTTAGCTTTCATCTTCCCTATCCCTCCTGACCCCTCTAGCAGGTACTCTTCATTTTCACATATAGCCCTCTTTGTGCTTTCATCACACACACACACGCACGCACGCACGCACGCACGCACGCATGCCTGTACACACAAAATGTGAGGGCAAATAAATATTTTTTGTTATTACCACATGAATACCCCAGGGCTGTGTAGCAATGGTGTGATATGTGATATATTGTCTTTCTTGCTAACAAATAATCCTTGCTATCTTGAATTGTACACAATTTGATCACAGTATATCAGTGTTTTGATTTATCAACAGATTTAATCTGCTGATGCTTAATTTTTCATCCACACTTAGTACAGACAATGATTTATATTTTTTTATACAGATGATCATTTTAAACATTTTATATTAAACCTAAGCTGTTTGGTGAAAAGAACTATTGAATTTCCTACCTTTTTTCCAGGATTGAAAATAGTTTAATAAGTGATAGGGTCATCTTTCTTTTAATGGCTAGGTAAAATTCAGCTATGAGTGCATCTGGTTCCAGTATCAGTATCTGTTTAATGGAAATTCATTAATAATCTTCTAGTCTCTCTTTGTGGCAATCGGTCTAATAAAGGTTTATATCTTAATTTGAGCATTTTATATTTTTTAGAAAAATCTTTCCTTCCTTCTATAACTCTCAGATATTTTGCCCTGATGTTATATTGCACTTACATGGTTTTCTATTATCTCTATTATAATAAAGTTAGATTCCTTAGATCTTTGGATACTTAAGACCGAAATAGAGCACACATGTCCAGATGTCCTGATGCCCTAACAAACCAACTGCTGTGCTCTGACCATGGCAGCCCAATTTGTAGCATAGCGCTCAGCCTAGAGAAGTACAGAGTAAGGCCATTGTCTCATGCCCGCTGTGTCAGTCAGTTCAGGCTGTCATGACAGAACTCCATACACTAGGCCACTTAATAAGATTTTATTTTTCATTGCTCTAGAATCAGTGGTTCTCAACCTTCCTAATGCTTCAACTCCTCATGTTGTGGTGACCCGCTAACCATAAAATTATTTTTTGTTGCTACTTCATAACTATAATTTTGCTGCTGTTGTGGATCATAATGTGGATATCTGATATGTAGGATATCTTATATGTGACCCCAAAGAGGTCATAACCCACAGGTTGAGAACTGCTGCTAGAGGCTGGGAGGCCTAAGTTCAAGGTTCTAGCTGACCCTGGTCTATAGTAAGTCTCCTTTTGGCAGTAAAAGTTTTTGTGCCGAAGCATGGCAAAGAATGGGCCAGGAGATGGAGAGGCACAGAAAGATAGAGTTATGAAGAGACCTGAAACACATCTTTCTTTTTTATCTGTAATGAGCAGTTGCTTACATGTATGTATATGTACCATATGCACACAGTGCCCACAAGAACCAGAGGAGAATATCAGATCCTCTTGAACGGGCATAATAAATGGTTATGATACTCCACATGGGTGCCAAGAACCAAAGGTCCTTTGCAAGAGTAGTAAGTGCTCTTAACCACTGGGCCATCTTGCCAGCCCCTAATACATATCTTATAAAGGCGTGAAATTCATCATAAGGACTTGATTTGAGCCCATTCACCATAAAAAAGACCCCACCTTCATCCATCACTGTATCAGGGATTAGAACTTCAGTCCTTGGATTTGAGTGTGACACAATTTAGTACATAGCCACTGTTACTATCAAACCCACAGATGTCTGCTCACCTCCCTCCTGCTCAATGTATTCAATCCCTAACTCTTCATATTTAAGAAGGGGACTATGCTTGGACATAGGCTCTTTGTAGACACAATCAAATCAGGATGAAGTTATAGTGGTTCCCAATCCAATGACTAAGGACATTAACAAGATGTGTGGAATCCTAGCACAGACAAACACATGTGGGCCGAGCATGCTACTGGACCATAAACATAGACTAGATTGATAGCTGTACAAACCAAGCTGGCACGTGACAGCTCGGTGAGAGTGTGGGACAGATTGCCCCAGGGACTCCAGGAAGAGGTGATCATGTCAGCACATTGGCTGAGAACTTTTGAACTCCAGGACTGTTAAAAAATTCAGGTTGGCTTAAACTACCCAGTACTCCATGATGGTGTGCCCAAGTAATTGACACTCTCCAGACCTTGTGCCTTCAGTTTTATTGTTTCAACCTGGAGTCATTCAACCCCATTCTTAAATGTGAGTCCCACCACATCTTGGTTTAAAAATGACTAATGAGGCTGTTTTCCCCAATTATCACTAAGCTCATTTCCCCCATCTTCAAGATCCCAGACAACTGTTTAATTATTTGTAATACTGTCCCCATTCCAATGGGGTTGCCATTTTCACTACTGGCCAGATGCGCCATTTTCTCCTTCCCTTTCATTTCTGTCCCTTTGAGCAGCTTCATGACTATCCTTCTGTCTCACCCTCATAGTGTAAGGTCAAATTTTAAATGAAAACCAAGCTCTTCCTTACTTAAGCTGCTTCTTATCTCTCTTTCCTCCAAATTTACAGAAAAGTTGTCAGTTGTATTATAGAATCTTCCTGCTTATTCTAGGTTGTTAGGATTGTTTATCTGTGTGTGTCTTGGTGATTACTCTTTGAGGTGAATAGCATTGATGCTTCTAAGACCCCTCAGGCCTAGCACAGTGATAAGATATGCAAACATTTCTAATTAGTTTGTGCCCACTGTAGGAATACCAAATATTGTGCCTACAGGTTGCTGCTCTGTTTGACCTCCTATCCTGACTTCCTTTAATGATGAACTGTGGTATGGAAATGCAAGCTAAATAAACCCTTTCCTCACCAAGTTGCTTTGGTCATGGTGTTTCATGGCAGCAATAGTAACCCTAGCTGGGACGCTCATTCCCTAAAAAGACAATAAATATATAATCCTTGAACAAGGCTTTCTTCCCTTCCTTCTGCTAAACCCCGCCCTCCCCCCTCCTCAACACGGCTTTCAAGTGACAGAGGGTTAAGAGGAACAGCTAATCTCCTCCATGCTCTAATCTTCTTCAACCTATGCCCCGGTTCAAGGTAATCCCTCAAAGAAAACTGGGAGAAACCCATTTCCACAAACCAAGTCCCTTTCCTGTAGAAAGACACCAAAAAAAAAAAAAAAAAAAAAAAAAAAAAAAAAAAAAAGCAGCACAGTATCTAGAGATGTCTCAGCTCTCGCAGCTGACAGTCTAATTAGCAGTAGACTCAGATGACCCTGGGATGCTGCCCTGATTGGGGCACAAGCTAATTGATCTCAATGTTTCCCTCTGCTCTGCCCACGCACTCACCCCATCCTCAGGTGAAGCCCATGAGCACATGCAGCTCCCTGCAAGATGCATTTCTTCTCGAGCTGTTCTCTTGTCTCTTTACTTCATAAGGCTCCTCCTCAGATGTCACCCACCCCTTTGTGATCAAATGCTCGACCGGAGCCAGGGGGCTGGTGTATGTGAGGTGGGAAAGCAGTAGGGTTGGTAGTGGGCGCAGTGAGGTGGTCCTTGTGGCCAAGATCCTGTATTATGGTTCCCAGGGAGCAAAAGTTTTAAAAAGGTTGGTTTGAATAACTTCAGGAAAGCTCAGTAATCTGTAACTGAATTTGGAGTGAGTGATCAAGGAGGATGTTGACCTTAGGTAGGAGAGTCAATGCAGGTGGGTAGCACTCTGGAAAAGCACACTCTCAGGACCACTACTAAGCATCTTCTGGACTTGGATAGTCCTAGGGGATACCGTCATTCAGCCAGGGCCCAGAGTTCAAAGCTTGAGAGCATAGAAGATAAAGGCTCTGTAAGTGCCAGAGACCTTCTCTTTAACTGACCTCCACCTCTGTCCTTTGCTCCTATATTTACAATCATTACACTTCAGAGAATGCTCCGGGCATTGTCTGTAGTGTTCCCCGATAGACTATAACTCTATTAAAACTTCTAGGGTGGGAACAGGAAGATACAAGTGAGGGGATAACAGTCAGGATATAATCTGAGTAAATTATAATAATTTTTTAAAAAGATATAAATTATTTAAACAAAACAAAACAAAACACCTACCCCATGAGGTCACAGCTATATCTCCAGCAGCAGACGAGAACTTAGATGCTCATCAATGCTTTAGCCAATGGGTGATTACATACATGTGTGTAAATAGCTTGAATTTTTCAGTGATAATCATAGATATGAATGGCTTATCAGCCCCATACTATAAAAGTGATATACTCTCCAAAAAGGTACCGATAGTTTAAAATATCCCTACTAATGACAGATATTGATATTAAAATATATGGAAAGTTTTAAATATTTGTTAATGAGATGTAAGAATGTAAAACTAATATTTCTAAATTAACTAATACTGTGGTACAGAATATGTAAATCTGTGTTCATAATTGTGTTACTATTGCTTCAGTTATGATTGATGTGTGTAACTAAACAGCCCACCAAATATTATTTACATCTCTGAAAGTGTGTGTGTACTGACCCATTCTATGCCATCTTGACACAGGGTAGAATCAACTGAGCAGGGAACCATAATTAAGAAAATGCCTGTGTAAGATCAGGCTGCAGGCAAGCCTGTAGAGTATTTTCTTAATCTGATGGGGGGAGGGCCCAGCCCATTGTGGGTGGGGCCATCCCTGGGCTGGGTTCTATAAATCATCTAGTTGAGCAAGCCATGATGAGCAAGGCAGTAAGCAGCACCCCTCCATGGCCTCTGCATCAGCTCCTGCCTCCAGGATCCCACCCTGTTTGAGTTCCTGTCCTGACTTCCTTCAGTGATGGACGTGTAAATGCAAGCCAAATAAACCCTTTCTTCTCCAAGTTCCTTTTCATCATGGTATTTCACCACGGCAATAGAAACCCTAACTAAGACAATGTGTGCGTTCAGGTTGGTCAAGAACAATTTTGGGAAAATTCAATCAAGATTGCTTCGCATTCAAGTCCACAAAAGACTTGAGCCTATTCATTTCACGTTATGCTAAGTCATACAAAAGAAATTTTGCTAAAAAATACATTTTGCTAAAAATCACATTTGAGAATGAAGTGATGTCAGCCATGAGAATGTAGTTTCATAGCCAGTGCCTCAATTTCTTCCCTCATCTTGGAAAAGAAAGAGATCCCCATGTCTTTCATGCAAGGATAGACTGAAGGGCTGAACAAGCAGAGATCACCCAAGAGAGTTAGCTTCCCTTCAGCAACATCTATTTAAGGACAGTCAGGGGCTTGGTTTCACTTACCACAGAGAACAAAAAGATGCTAAAATCTGAAGCCTAGAGAATGTGAAAAACAATGATACGACTGGTGGGGCCGAGAAAAGCATTGTGTTGGGGTTATGGTCTGTCTGATAACTGCTTCATACATTTTCAGTGTGATGTGGTACCGAGCACCCAAGAGGCCCTGCTGAAGAATGAGCTGAGCTAGATGGATCTGGATGCATCAACACCATCCATAGACCTTCGGTGGAAGCATTCTGCATGTCAGCCCCAGAGGAGGAGCTCAGCTGGTCAGAGGTGAGGCCACAGAATCTCTAAATTGCCATAGGCTTAGATCAGCGGGTCTCAGGAAGAAATGGATGCCAGGTTTGGTCTGCTAGGAGGAGTTTTCAGTGATAGATTAACAAGGTGGAACTGCTATAAAGGAAAAGGAGTTTTACACCTGGGTTTACTCTTTTGTTGCTTCCTAGGTGTTGGTACTTTCCCTAGTTCCGCACACCCATTTTTTGACCCATTTATCTTTTCAAATACATACCTGGTATTTCTTTGGGAGACTGATGTGAGCTGATGGCTTATAGAATAGTCAGAGTTGCTCCTGTTCTTCCTTCATTTCTATGTTGAATTTTTGAAATTTCTAATCCACTTAGACAGTTACTCACTTACAGTAGGCACTTTCTTTTTTTCTGAAAAAAAAAAATGACAACTGGGTTGGGGAGATGGCTCAGTTGTTAGAGTGCTTCCCTTGCCAATCATGAAGACCTGCACTTGAATCCCCAGAACCCCCAGACCCCTCCCCCCCATATAAAACACATGGGTGTAACTGGTCCAAGTACAGAGAATGTGTTTGTGGAATGCTAAGCTATTAGTGGGATATCTGTGTTGTACCACAAGAGCAGTGGTTCTCAACCTCAGGGTCATGACCCTTTCACAGATCGCCTGCATGATATTTACATTCTGATTCATAAAAGTAGCATAATTATAGTTATGAAATGGTGACAAAAAATTATGGCTGGGGGTGGAGGAAGGTTCACCACAACATGAGGAGATGCATTCAAGGAAGGTTGAGAACCACTGCAGTAGAGGGAGGCAGGCAGGCAGAAAGATCAGGACTTAAAGGTGGTGGTGGTGGTCAGGGAACTCTCAGCAGCAGTGGTTTTCTCAACAAGGCCTGCATTAGATCAAGCTCCATCCCTAGCTGAGGTCGTCAGTGGCTGCTGGGGAAGGGAGATTCAATTCTCTTCAGGTGCACGGCCCATAGTATGGGCCATACTCTGGTGAATGATCCCATACCCATGTGCCTATGCAAAACACAATTAGACTCGGAGGATGATTCTTTTTTTTTTAAGTGTAAAGGGAACATGAAGTTGAGAGAGGCGTGTGTTTGAGAGTCTGGAAGGAGTTGTATGGGGAGTAGAGGGATGGATAAAATAATGCTTTGTATAAAGTTCTCAACTAGTTTAGAGTATGTGTTTTTAAAATCTGGGCTTGCTGGCATACCTGTAGTCCCAGCACTGGGAAGATGGTCAGATGGATTCCTGGAGCTAGCTGGCCAGCCAGCATAGCCTACTTGATGAGCTTCAGGCCCAAGAGAGTCCTTGTCAAAAAAGTGTGGGTGGTGCATGAAGACTAACACCCAAGGGTGTCCTCTGGCCTCCATTATCAAATATATTCATATTCATGGACACCTGTACGTACATGTACAAGCACTCACATACAAACTAGGGTAATTATCAAGCATGGTTTTCTTGCTGACTGCACTGCATGTTCAGTTTTCTGGGTGCTCAAAGAGCAGTGACAGAACCCTGTGTTGACATGCTCTGTGACAGATGGCACCCATTTAAGCTCCCAAGACAGACAGTAATTTCTTGCAACTCCAGATGGACCACAGAACTTACTTTTAAATATGTATATATCTCTGCGACCTGCGTGTGTATCAGATTCCTGTGAATTATTTTCTGTACATCATTGAACTAAAAAATGCTCCATTTTCCATGTTAAACAGGTGATTTTGATAGAAAAGTAATAACATTTCAAAGAAATTGAATCTGTGGCTTTCAGTGATGAGAAAAAAAGGAGAGGGACAGAAGAAGGCGTGAGGAAGGATGAAAGGGGAGGAGGGGGAGGAGGGGGAGGAGGGGAGCAAGGGGGAGGAGGGGGAGGAGGGGGAAGATGAGGAAGGAGTAGAAAAACCAATGAATTAGACAAGAAAGAAAAACCTAAAGAGGTCTTTGTGCAATTTGGGTTAATACTGCAGTCTGAAAAGTCAGTTGAATTAAACATCTAATCTGCATATTTGCATTTGGAAATGTTTCCATTGGCATTCATGCCTTGGCAGAAATGAATTTTCTCTCAATAGCAAGAATTTATCATCTGCGCCTCCAAGTAAAAGAGCCAAACACACACGTGACTGGAAATTCCTTCTTACTGGGGC
Source organism: Acomys percivali (assembly GCA_907169655.1). Classification (NCBI taxonomy): domain Eukaryota; kingdom Metazoa; phylum Chordata; class Mammalia; order Rodentia; family Muridae; genus Acomys; species Acomys percivali. Next base: position 90,012,003 of record OU015751.1, on the reverse strand, counting down.
TCAACTGTAATCAACTACAACACTGCACAATATCACCCGGAAATAATCATTATTGTGGTTTCGGACTTGCCCCTTAGATTTTCATTTATTTTTGTTTTCAATGTGTTGAATTCAAGAAAAAGGGATCCAGAGACACAACCACATTAAGTTTTACTGAAGGGATCTTTGTTAGGAGTGCTCCATCCCAGGTCTCAGACTTTCTCTGTATTTTCCTGAGCAGAGGCACTGGCTCCTTTCATTCTGAATTATATTTTCAAGGTTATTGATATAACAGCACCATGGAAGCTAGGAGTGCTCTTTCTGCTAGTGCCAAAAGGTAGATTTATTTATTGTTCAATACAATAAAATAACATGTTATGATTTGGTCCTTAAATGTCCTCTGATAGCCTATATTGTGAAGGCTTGGTCACCAGCCTATGGCATTTGGGGATGGGGTAGCATCCTTAGGAGGCAGGTTCTAGTAGAGGGAAATTGGATTGACATCTTTTTAGAGCCCAGAGGAAGGTGATTAGATCAGTCTGGGCACATCCCTCTCAGGGATATTGGAGATTCAGCTGCCTCCTTTCTCTTCTCTGCTTCCCGGATGATAGAAGCATGCTAGCATGAGCAGCTTTGTTTCACCCTGTTCTCTCACAGTGGCATTTTGCCTCCCACAAGCTCAGGGGGGCAATGGGACCTGATGACCAAACAACAAACCAGCAGAGCACACACCACAAAATAAACTTTCCTCTTTAGGTTGATTTACCTCCATCATTATTTTACCACAGCTAAAGAAAGCTGGCTACCAGAAAACAGTACCTTCCAGGACAAAGGTCAGGCATATTTGTTCATGTCTAGGCTGAGGGCTCCTGTGTTCAAGATGTCTCTCCTGTAAAGCAACTGACTAAGTGCCACTGGCCCTGTGCATCACCTTGTGATGAGTGGGACTCAGTATTTTGACTACTGCACTTAACATGTGGTGTGCAACACCTTGTTCTCTATCTTTGATCCAGGAGTCCCCTTGTTTTTCCAGCACTCATAAAGTGAAGGAGGATTAGCTTGAAAATTTGCATGTAGAAAAGGTCTCAGAACCTCTGTAGTACTTGGCCTTGTAGCAATAGAGATGGAGATAGTGAGGACTTATTGGGCCAGTTAAAGGAGTTGGGACGAATCCCAGGAAATCTACAGCGAATATTTTGACTGAGTAATGCAGTCAAGGGAGAAACGGGTGTTTCTCATTTGTATCATTTGTTCATGAGGGCAATTAGTGTGGTGGTAAAGTGAGAAATGGTCTGTATTCAAACACTTGGTCCCCAGTAGGTGGTGCTGTTTGGGGAGGTTATGGGACTTTTAGGATGTGAATGAAGCCTTGCTAGAGGAAGTGTGTCACTGGAGGTGGGTTTTAGGGTTTAAAGCCTGACCCCAGTACTAGTTCACTGTCTCTGCTTCCTGAGTATATGATTAGAATGTGATCGCTCAGCTTTCTCCGGCCACAGTGGTTTCCTGACGTGAGCATCCAGTTCTCTGAAACTGTCAGCCCAAATGCATTTTCTTCTGGAAGTTGCTTCAGATTGTGGTGTATAACAGCAACCAGAAAAGTGACTCATCCAGCCAACAGGGAAAGCTAAGAGTTGTTGTTCATTATTCTGTTCACGGTTTAGCATCCAAATTTTAGTGACGTCATAAAATAATCTGGGATCTATTCTATTCTTTTCTTCTCTCTGGGAAACTTTACATAAACTTCAAATATTTAGAAGATTTATGAAGCCACAATTGACTATTTTTAATGAGGGAAATTTCAAAATTCGTATGTTCAAGTTCCTTAGCAGGTATAGACTTAACCAGTTTTACACTAATGCTTTTGTTCATTTCCATGATCTATGTTTTCTAAAATCAAACATAAGAGATAATTTTTTTTTTTTTTGTAAAAAGCTTTACCTGGAATCTGTCACTCTTGCTGTTTGTGACAAATGACAATATTGTTCCTCTTTCTGTCTATCTCTCCTACTCATTTGTAGGCTTATGTTTTTAAAAACCTACTTCAGTTAGGGTTTTTAAACACTTCAACTTTACTTCTAACCCACTGACTGAAGGAAGAGGAGAAAGAATGTTAATAGGAAAAAGGGATTGTGGACCTGTCTAGATGTAGTTCCTTGAGGCAATTACACTCTGCATTGTCAGGATAGAGCAGTCCAGTCCAATAACCAACACCAAACAGTACACGAATCCATAGAGGTGGCACGATCCAGCAGAAACAGGAAGTCTCCACTGAATTGGGATGAGTCAACAGAAGTGGCCAGAGTCAGGCAGAGTAGCATGGGAAGTTCTCTGTAACATTTCTCTCTGAGAAGGGAAAAACAGTGAAGACCAGCGAAGTGTTGCACAGTGGCACAGCAATACAAAAGCATCACCCCAGTATCTGTGGGGGGTTCTGTTTACTCCTTCCAAACATCACACGCCCTCTCACATGTCTGCTCCCAGAAAAACATCACATGCCCTTTCACAAGACATCTTCCAGAAAAATATCACATGTCCTCTCATAAGACATCTTCCAGAAAAAAAAAAACTACCACGTGGCTCAACTGAGTCTTCAAAGAAACCAGAAGCTTCCACTTCATCCTTTCCTTTTGTCTTCTTTAGATTTAACTTTTACTCTCTTTAAAATTCTTTTTGACATTTAGATTTTATTTTATGCATATGAGTATTGACCTGAATGTATGTGTGTATACCATATGTGTGCAGTACCTACAGAGGCCAGAAGAGGGAGTCAGATTTCCTGGGACTGGAGTCACAGATGGTTGTGAGTCACTGTGTGGATGCTGAGAATGGAACCTAGGTCCTGTAGATGAGCAGCCAGTGCTCTTAACTGCTGAGCCACCTGTCCACACCTCGCTCCTACTTCTACCATGTAAATTAAGCATGGCAGCGACTCTATCCTGGAAGAGCTGCTAAGTCACTGTTCTTTACTCGCCCTTGACCATGGGTTACTTAGAATTAAATGTCTTCAAATTTCAAACATAGAGGAATGTTTCAATCAGCTTTACTTACTGGATTCCAAGATGTCTTAACTGCACTGTAGTCAAAGAATGTAGAACACTCTGTTATTAAGACTGTTTACTTTGGTGTGATTAGCTTTATGGCCTAGCACATCTTTCTGTAAATTTATGTGTGTCTAAAAATGAGTGCTTTTTGAAAATTATAGGTTCACTGCTTCCTCCATGTCCATTTCATGGGCCTTGTAGCCTGGTCTTTGCTTGTATATTCTTACTGAATCAGGAACTCTTTTTTCAGACAGTTGTGTCAAATTGTCTTATTGTAATATTGGATATATTTCACTTTGTTCAATTTTTTGTTTTGTGTGTTTTGAGGTGATATGTGATTTGGTTATTATGAAATATTTTTCTTTATAGCTGGCAAGGACTTCCCCATAAATACTTTTGTCTTTGATATTAACACAGCAGCTTTCTTTCAGTCAGACTTTGTAAGATTGTCAATATTTCCATATACTTACATCTTAACTGTCAGATTATAAGCAGACAATAATTGGGTTTTGTTTTGTTTTTTTAATCATCACAGCTGTCTTTGCCTTTTCAAAGCAGTTTACATCTAATGTAATTACAGATCTATAAAGTTAACAATACCATCATACTATGGCTGGATTTATTGCTCTGTCCCTGTGCATTTGTGTTTTATAATGAATGTGCTTCATTCCTGCTTTTGATTTCATTTGTGGGCATCAGGCTAACAGTCTTCAGAAGGAAATGAAATGGGATTAAAGACTAAGATGCACAAAACTCGTGTGGTCTTGGAGAATCATGACACACGACAATGAGATTACTTTTTTTTTTTTTTTTTTTAGATTCATGTTGTCAGTGATTTTTCAAGTTATGAGGACGTGCCGAAGCACATGATCACATATGGTTTTGATTTTTTTCAAAGAGAGAACTTGCTTTATTTTCCTCTTGACACCAGTGCTGGGGAAAATTCTGAAATTAATGTCTTAGAAAGAATGGCTTGAGAGGCAATCTTCAGGAAAAATAAATGGCGATTGCCGAGCCAGAAGGCATTCATTTGAAATGCCAAATAATATCTGCATTTTCACTTTGTGAGAGGATCGCTAGACCAGCAAAACAAGAAGTGATAGATAAATAATTCTGTAATTCAACAAGCTGATTGACATAACACCCACTGGATGGACATGCTGGAAATACCCAGGCTGGATGTCATCACAATTGCTGTCTTTTAAAGCTGGTAACCAATAGTTGCTAAATCAGACCATTCATTACCTTGGTCCTCATGTGGCTCACCCTTTAAGCAATGACTTTAAGCAATGTGTAGAAATAATGCTATAAAAGTGTGTGTGGTGTGAAGCTGTCAGGGAAGAAATGTGTGTTGACTGATGGGAAGGAGTTCAAAAGGATCTCTCAGGCCACTCATGGCTCTTGATGGGTACAGTCAAGGGCGTGGATCCAAATATATATGTATATATGGAGGGTTGGGCTTAGCAACTGTGTGAAGTGGGTTTAAATCCTTTACAGCCAAGCCAAGGGTGAAGCTATATGAGGCAGCTGTGTGAACAAGCTTCTATAAAGTTCATTTAGGCATTTTTATAGAAGCATTGTATATTAAGTGAGAGGGCATTAATCAAAGATACTTGGGACATCAGTCTTATTACCTTCTATAATCCCATATTATCCACTGAGATGTGGGGTATCTTTAGATGTTCAGAAACTTCCAAGAAGGGAAGAATTTCCAAGGGTCACACAAGTCCTGGTGAAGGAATGTGGCAGGGCAAGGTCCTAGACAAGTGAGGTGGTTTGGGACTGTGGAGTCTTATTAAGAACAAGCCAGCAATGTGATCTGCAAGATAAAAGTTACAGAGACCTCCTCCTCCTCACCATGTGCGTCCATAGGCCCGCATGAACGCACGCACGCATGCCTGCATGCACGCCCGCACATCTCAAAGCCCACAGAAGGCCAGGGACCTCTCCAGAATCAGGGTAGAAGGGCAGGGTGATGTATGCCCTACACAGACAGCGCTGGGATGCAGAGGCAGCATTGGTAGGGATGGGCAGCTAGGGGGCGCACCACCTTTTGACCTTGAATCCTTTGTACAGTTTTTCTTTGTTTTCTCCCTCTGAGCAGATTTTCTCAAGATGAAACTACAGTACATTTGGTCTGCAGGAACAAGAAATGCATACTGAGTTAATAGTGACTCTTCTATCTTTTAAATTGAAATTTTATTTACTATCAAGTTAAGAAGAACATACTTTTAAAAATTGGTTATTACTAGAGGCATAAGAAATGTTTCTCTAGCTCATTCTTCCTTGTGGCCAAGCCCCTTCATAGGCCCAATTTCCATTATTATTAAAGCTGTCTTCAGAAGATATTACTTTTGGCTTCTGCAGATAAGGCTTCACTCTGGGGCTCAGGCACTTACCATGTAAGCCAAACTAGCCTTGAACTCGTGGCCATCCTTCTGCATCAAAGCTGTGGTGCCTCCTAGTGCTGCCCTGCTGTGAATTTTCAGAAGCTTTGAGAATTCTCACGTTCCACCTCCAGCTATGGTACTGACCTTATCTTTCCGAGGCGTGGCATGGTATGCCATTCGAGCTCACACCCTCTTCCTCTCAGTGTCTGCCTCTCTGGCTGTTCGGGATGAAACACTGCAATCATTTCTTCTTAAAGCTGTGCGATGGTGTTGCGTCCCAAGCCCTATGCTCCACTATGCTTTAGACTGTAAATGTTCCCCCGGGGGCACTTCCTATGTCAGAGAGTTGTCCTCGGCATATGGCCCTGGGAGGAAATGGTAGGCTACTTGAGAGGTGGAACCTACTGGAAGGGCCAGAATAAGGGAAGAACATTTGTTTCTTCTTCTCTCTTTAGTCCTCTGGCCATGAGATGGGAGGTTTGGCCCTATCACATACTCACACCATGATGTGTGTGTGCCACAGGGCCAGAGTGACAGGCCAACCGATATGAACTAAAACCACTGAAATAAAACTAACCCTTTTCTCTTTATAAGTAGGTCTTAGGTATTTGGTATAGTCAAAGATCATGGAGAAACACACTCATTAACAACTTCCTCTACTACCTAGAGTTATATTATAGGTGAATGTTTTTGTTTATTTAATTTTCCATGTCAGTCAATAATGTGTTGTTAAGGGCTAGTGGAACAAACTCTCCTTGAATTAACTGCAGACTCTACAGTATAGCTTTCTGTTGAGACTTCTTTCCAGAACGCACTGCTTCTCTCTCCAACTACTCAGCAGCTAGAGCAGCAATACTCTCACCACCTCCAAGTTCCAGAATCCTCTTGGCTTCCCAGAACTCCCTTTTTGTTTGCTGAGGCGGACGTTGCAGGGACCTCATGGTAAAGCCTAGGAGATGTTTTGAGGCTTTAAAAGTCAGGTCGTGTCTTCATTCTAACCTCATATTTGATTAACACTTACATGACAATAAAATTCAAAATCAAAAACTATTTTCCCTTCTTGTCTGAGGGGAATTGCTGACTTCCCTGTGGGCCATGCTTTGAGATGCTGTTCTGACTCTTGGTAGCTCTTCCATGCCATGGGATGCTATTTCATTGATGAGCAGAGGACTGGTCCACTGAGGGGCTTCACTCTGGAAGCATGATGGCTGTTTTATTTGTGTATTTCACACTCTTTGTCCAGGCCTTTCCCATGGTCTGGTGGTAAGTTTCCCCAGACATGGATCATGCGGGCCATGAGCCTGACTGGCAGCATCCAGGCAGCCACACACAAAGGGGTCATGCAGTTCAGCCCCACCAACCTCCACATAGTCCTTTCTATATGTCACTTCTCTCTGCTGGTCCTGATTCCCCATGATCCGATGTTCCCAGTTCAGTTTCCCTAGGATTAAACTCTCTCCTGCCATAGTAAAGGAGACCGTGCTGACCAAAGGAGGATTCACTGGTCTAACTGCTATTCACATAAACTGAAAAGTCTAATTTCTGCTCTCATACTTTACCTGCTACCAACTTTAGAGACATTTGTACATTTACTTTAGGAAAATGAGGCCTCCAATTAATATGTTTGCTCTGTTGCTAGTTTATATTTCTATAACACCTTCCTATTGCTAATTTAATTACAAATTTATTATAAATTATAAAATAAATTCAAATTAATCTCTCTCTGTTGTTAATTTATATTTCTACTTTTGTTGGCCCAGAAAGCTTTAAAAATCACTAATGTCTCTGTTTTAAAGCTTCCAAATTGTTGATGCCATTTCATATCTACTCTTCACTTCACTCCTGTTTTCCTTATCTTTTGTTGTTTTTTTAAAAAAAACTTTTAGTTGATATTTGAATAGCAATTTCACAAGCAAACAAATATAAGTGTATGTGTGCTTAATTTGTTAGCTTTCTTAAATGTTTTTTGCTTTGCTGTCAACTTCCCAGAATCTAAACTATGCTCTATTTCTTTGTGAAAAATCTGAGAATGAATTTTTTTCCCTCGGTGCTATAAAAAATACTTGAGGCTTGATATTTTGTGAACAAAGGTGGTTTAGGGTTAATTTAGTTCATAGTTTGGAAGGTGGAAAGTCCAAACAACATAATACTGACTCAGATGAATCAACCTTCCCAAGTATGTTATAGTAGATGGTGTCATTATGTGTGTGTGTGTGTGTGCGTGTGTGTGTGTGTGTGTGTGTGTGTGTATGAAGGAGGGACGGAAAGGGAGGGAGAGGGAGGGAGGGGGAGGGAAGGAGGGAGAGAGAGAATGAATCACAGGGTCAGATAAGAAGTTAGAAAGAAACTCCAGAGTCAGGCTAACCTTTTAAAATAACATCCCACTCTTATTTGGGTAATTAAAATTTACAGTCAATTCCTTTTACTGGTGGCATGTTAAGTAGACCTCCACCCCTAAATAATCTGCCACCTCCACATCACCACATTAGGGCTATCTCTAACCTGTAAGCCATTGGGATGAGGCCTATCTTCAACTCAAGCTCTTGGGTAATTTCCTTTTTTGAGCTAACATTGCTGTTATCACAAGCAATCTCTGGATCCCATTTAATAAACAGCGAATGCCTGTTTCCTGTAACACTTCCGCTGGCTTCGAGCCAGTGTGGCTCTGAGTGGCATGCCTTTTCCTTCCTGTGCTGTTTTCGTGGAAGATATAAATTGATGACAGGCGAAAGCATCTGAGCCAACAGAGGCTTCTGCTTAGTTGTTATTTCTGTACTGTTAGCAGAATCACAGCTCACACCAAGCCTGCAGGCCACAGGATGAGTAAATGTTTGTTTCTCCTGGGACAAAATGGATCACTAGACAGTTGTCAGGGACACATGCTGCATGCGTGAGGAAAGAAGAAAGGGATAGCTGAGATCAACTACATCAGGTATGAAGCCCTTTTGTTAAATTAAAGTTGCTAACATATCATAGTATTCATATTTCAAGGGACATTACTAAGAAAATAAATTCTACATGTGTCGGCATATGATTGATAAGGAGATGGTGTTACCTAAAGGAGAGATCTTCAGAGTTTGAAGACAGAGCATCATTTGAGGTAAAGGCTTTTTCTTTTGTTTCATCTCATAGCCTGGGAAGTTCATCCTTCTGAGGCTCTCGGCCATACCATCATAGTATGCACTTCGTAGCACCTGTGGCAGCATGAGACATAAACATGAAGCGGGTCCAGTGTCTGAGAAGCCATTAGTTACTATTTGTTGAGTAAATTAATGGGTGGGTGAATAACTTAGCGATGGAATGAAAGACCCTTTGATTCCCATATTGTGATGGCATGTCGGAATTTGAGTTGACTCTTGGATATCTAGGCTTGAGTGACCTGATGAGGAACCATGGCAACTAGTTTAATGCTGTAAGTGCTTTTAACACAGTTCCCCAACCCCCACCCCCAAAACAAAACAAAACCGTTGACACCATTCTTGCCCAAGTTTTATCTTAAGCTTGAGTCTCTACATGGAGTCTGGTATCTGCTCCTCCCTCTGTGGTGGGGTGTAGACCTGCCTGACCATGGCACTGCTAAGAAACATCCTCATGTGTATGCCATGGCCCTTTAGAAGCAGTTGTTTCAATATCGAGGCATGTCGTGAAATAGTTGCACTCGTTTTGTCTACTTTACTGAATTATTGTGAGTAATGAATTTCTCTCATGGAGAAATCCACTTTGAACTCCAAATACAAAAATACCCGATAGCATACCATAGCATCTAAAAGGTCACCAACATGCTGGGATGGAAACGGAATGCTTGCGTTTATGTCACAATTAGTACTAGCCTATTTTTTTAAAAAAATTTATTAATTATTTACACAGTATGATCAGATCACATTATAGATGGTTGTGAGCCACCATGTGGTTGCTGGGAATTGAACTCAGGACCTCTGGAAGAACAGTCAGTGCTCTTAACCACTGAGCCATCTCTCCAGCCCTGTACTAGCCTATTTTTATCAGATCTTCTTATCTTTAATTAATCACATATTGCTTTGGTGAGCAATGAACACAAATTGTTTCCGAGGTCTTTCAAACACCCACTGGACTAAAGGTGAGAAACTATGGAGGAGAGGCTTTGAATGGCACAAAATGCCCCTGGAACCTGGTTAACTTAATTCTGTTTTCTTCCCACCCAAATCAAATCTCATGCTCTAAAGTGGTTCTGGAGGTTTTTGGTGTTTTAGTTTTTTTAAAGATTTGATTTTATTTCATGTATATGTGTGCATAAGTGTGAATACATGTAGCACATGCAGTGTTCACAGAAGACTGGAGGAAGCACCGAATGCCCTGATTGAGTTATAGGCAGCTGTGAGCCACTGCGTGGGGGCTGGGAACTGAACCCAGGTCTGCTGGAAGAGCAGCCAGTGCTCTTAACCACTGAGCCATCTCTCCAGCCTTTGCCTGCAAGAAGTTAAGGAGCTCGGTGTCCATCTTAATCCCTCCTCTGCTTCTTTATGCCATCAGATCCTCTTGGCATCTCTGGAAGAGATCATGTTCATTTACTTCTCAATAAGATTTCTTTTGTTTTTGTTTTCAAAAGTCTGGTTCTTCTTTTGGGTAATTTTTCTTTTATGGGGAAAAAGAGAAAAGAGATAGCAGGTGTTTGATGAGAAATGTCTTAGGTGCAACATCATTATTCTGGCCTGACTCCTCCACAAGTCACTGGGACATGCTACCTGGATCTCAAAAGACCTGAGAAATGCTGATATAAACCCGCATGCTTCCGGGTATAGGGACAAATAAGTCCTTCTACCTTAAGTGGTTTGAAATAGAAACAATCTATATATGAGTGATGTTTGCCTTTACAAATAATTTCAAAGTCATTTTTATAGTTGTGTAGAAAAGAAATTATAGCTGGGTGGTGGTAGTGCACATTTTTATTCCCAGAACTTGAGAGTCAGAGGTAGGCACATTTTTGTTGGCTCAAGCCCAGAATGATCTACAAGGTAGATTCCAGGAGAGCCAGGACCACAAAGTGATCCCTGCTTTGAAAAACAAAAAGCAAAACAAACTCTATCTATCCATATCTATCCATATCTATCTATCTATCTATCTATCTATCTATCTATCTATCTATCTATCTACCTACCTATCTATTCTAACACCAAGTAGATATGTTCTCCCTCAATTCTTCTCTGACAGTTTTCTGTGAGAGAATTGATGATTAAACTAAAGAGAAATAAACAAGAACTTATATAAAAAATAGAAAATAAAAATAGGCTTCCCATAAAAAATAAATAAGTCTCACAGACTTTTAAAAAGAAAGGAAGGTGGGGCTGGAGAGATGGCTCAGCAGTTAAGAGCACTGGCTGTTCTTGTAGAGGACCCAGATTCGGCTCCAAGCACTCCAAGCTCACTACCATTTGAAACTTCAACTCTATGGAATACAGCACCTTCTTCTGGCCTTTGTAGTCACTGCACACATATGGTGCACATATATACAGGCAGGTAAAAATTCACACACAGAATAAAAAAATGAAGATTTTTTTTTTCCAAAAAAGAAGACAAAGGTTTGTTTTGTTTTGTTTTTAGGGCATATTATTTTATGTTCTGAAGTAGATATTTGCTGGTTAACCTGGCAGGATTGGAGGCTGGAGGCTACACTTAACTGAGTATATTAGACAATTCATTGATGTTGGACCAGAGTCTCCACCATCCTGTCATAGGCTGTTTGGCTCATCCTTCAAAGCACCATTTTCATCAGATAAAAAAACCATCTGCATTTACATCAAAGCAACAACTCTGGGAAGATTTGTATGGGAATCATGGTCTGTTGCCTGTCCATCAGCAGAGGACCTCAAATATTTTTCTGTATAATGAGGATGATAACAACTTAGTTATGTGACTAGCAGCCATGATTGACATAATCTGGGCTGAGTATGAAAGCGAGAGCACTGATGACAAATATGGGTGGCAATGTCACCCATAAGCCTAGAAACAGCTTTTAGTTTACAATGACCCTAATATCATAATGCTTAATCTCTTTCCACTTCCATCATAATAAGTCTAACAGAGGCCAAAGCCTCATTCACAAAGATACTCAATACCAGTCATAGAGAATCCTGACTGAAAAGTATGTTCAAAGTCTTCAAGGGCACTTGTTTATGTCTGCTGCTTTTGATGCTACCTAAGGCTCTCAGAGAAAACATCATGAAACTTTTAAGTTCATTCTGGAGAAAACCTAAATGCCCATTAAGTGATGAATGAATAAAGAAAAGATGGTGCAATCACTAAATGGAAGAGTGACTAGTCATAAGAAGCATTGGATCCTGTCATTGTAACAACACAGATGGAACTGGAAATCATTATGTTTAGTGGAATAAGTGAGGGTCAGCTTGGTGCCATCACTCATGTGGTGTCTAAAAGCATCTTGATATCACATATATATCCATATGTGTGTGTGTTTACTCACATAGGGTGGACATGAATGGGTACGTTTGCATGCATATGGATATGGATACTATAAATTGACATAGGATGTCTTCCTTGACTGTTCTCTACTTTTATCATGGAGGCAGAGTATCTTGCTGAACCCTGAGATCATTAACTTGCCTGGACTAGTTCATCATCTTGCTCAGAACTGCCGGGATTACAGTCATGTGGTGGCTACCTGGCTCTTCTGTGGCTGCCAGGAACATAAACCCTGCTCCTCAGGCTTGTGTGACAAGGGCTTTATCCATTGAGCCATCTCCTCAAACTGTTAGAATTTAAAGTGTATTGATGTATGCCATAAAGGGGCAACCGTGGTTTGCGATCTGTCTGGAAAGGTACAATTAAGAAGAACTCCAAGGCTAGGTCAGAACAGGGATCCGAGTGTAGGTGTTTTAAACTCCATGCTGGGACTGTGTGGGTAAGGCAGGGTAGAGGAAGGCTCTGGTGCTCAGCATGGCTTCTCTGCTGCTGGGGATCAGAGCCCAGGCTCGGCGTGTGGTTGTGGAGCAAACACTTTCCCGAGCCATGGTGATTTTACCTCTGTGAACAACGAGGATTGTTCAGCTCTAACAACTCCACGCAAATTCTAAATTTGAGAATGAGAAGCCTCGTGGGGTCAGGAAATGGAGAAGTGTGTCCTTCTGCAGTAGCATAGGGAAGAGCTGGTGAGTGGAATCTGCCTCAGATCCAAATAACCATATTCACCCTAGTGATCGGGACAGTTAACTTCTGGAGGCCGTATGCTCACAGGTAATTATTATTTGTAAACAGTCTGGAAGGGGGTACAGGATGAACCCAGAATGAAGGCAAATCACTTCAGAACAGCCTGCTATGCAGAGATGCCAGGCCATGCTTGGAAGTTGGCACTATATTTTTCCTTGGGAACTTGTGGTTGTGTAAGTCCTGTGTGAGAGGACTAGGGTGACTTCCCAACTACACAGGCTCAGGGAGTCTCATAAGCCTTCACTGACACTGTGGCCTTTTTTTGTTAATGTGGCCCAATCTACTATTTTTAGGAGTTAATTATGATGCTTTGATCTCTGAACCCACTGTTGTAATGACTTAAACTCTGAAAATGCACCCAGTGTGTCAGGCCAGGTGTCCACCTGTGTAGTAGTGGATCATCCATATGTGGATTGGGAGCCAGGCAAGTGAGCCACCTCTCTGAAAGTCATTTGAAAGTATCATTTGTTATTGCTCTTGCAGTAAATTACCACATTGAGAACTTCTAAGCACTACCAATGTACTATCCCCATTCCTATAAGAAGAAGTCACAGAATAGTCAGGCTCAAGCGTGTTTGCATGGAAGAGAATGCCATGGTGCTCAGACCCTGACTCTTCTTTTTAATTTTTTTTATTATTATTATTTGGTTTTCTCTGTGTGGCCCTGGCTGTTCTGGAAATCCCTCTGTAGACCAGGCTGGCCTTGAACTAACACAGCTCCACCAGCCTCTGCCTCCTGAGTGTGCTGGGATTAAAGGTGTACGCTACCACTACTGGGCAGACCCTGCTTCCTTGATGGCTGGTCCTTGCCTGAGTTCAAGGCTGCCAAAGTCAGCAGTGTGATTATCTTAGTCAATGCTCTATTGCTATGAAGAGAACACCGTGACTACAGCAAGTCTTACAAAGGAAAACATTTCGTTGGAGCTGGCTAATGGGCTCAGAGGTTTAGGCGAGTATTGTCCTGGTGGGAAGCATGTCAGGTGCTTGGGCAGAAATGGTGCTAGACAAGGAACCAAGAGCTCTACATCTGGATTAGCAGGCAGCAGGAAGAGAGACAGAGACCCATTGGGTGTGGCTTGAACTTCTGAAACCTCAAACCCCACCCCCAATGATACACTTCCTCCAACAGGGATACACCTACCCCAACAACAACCATACCTCTCGCAAGTAGTGCTACCCCCTAATGACCAAACATCCAAATATATGAGCCTATGTGTGGGGGGGTCCAATCCTACTCAAGCCACCACAGTAGTTAACACCAATATCTAAGTGCCATGATTGCACCCTTACTTAGGGGCTATCTTGCCATGCTTGTTATTGTGGCTCACAGCGTCACAGCTGGGTAGGACTATTGGTTGCTCCCCTCCCTTGGCAGTTTGCATAGCACCTTCCAGCACCATGAAAGCTGGTCCCCAGGGAGGAAGCTTCCAGTCAGATCCAGCTCGTATCCTCTAAGTCCAGTCCTGTGTTAGACATGCATAGTGTCTTTAGCAACAGGGGTTACTTTTAGCCTCTGAGAGGCAACCAAAGTTAGCAGCCATAGCTTATATTGTTTTGGGAGTCTCATGGACTCCCCTGACCAAAAAAAAAAATGCCTGGTTTTAGGGTATTTGTTAGATAATATGATTTTATTTTAAAGGCAGCATAGAGCCTTCAATACATAGATAACAGGCTAATACTTGTGAGGTGAAGGTACAGTGAATCTAGATGCAGCAGTGAGAACCTCAGAGCAGTGGGTGGTACCCAGTGGGGAAAAATCTAAATTTTCACTAGTATACATTACTTTGCTCTTCTTAAAACTGTGAGGCAGGAACAAGAGGTACATATTATGTATTCTAATTCAGTAAAAGTAAAAAAAAAACAAAAAACAAAAAACAAAACCATTGTATTATAGGTGACTAAATAACAAAAATGAAATAATAAAATAAATTCATATAGACAGAAGCCAGCGATCACGTTACATATTTTGTTAATAGCATTATTAGCTAGCTAGAGACTTCACACATTTATGCTAAATGAAAAAAAAGTTAAATGATTAAGCGGTTTCAAAAGTACACTAAATGCAATTATAGTTGACCAAACAGCAATGAGAATACAAAGAAAATTATTTTCTGTTTCCAAGCCACTTGAAATTTAGTAGAATAAGTTAATCCAAGTTTGAAAGAAAGAAAAAAAATTAATAAAGCATCAAAGATCAAAATGATGCGGTTTGGCTCCCCTTCTGTGAGGCTATTACAGACAGCTCTTCCAAAGGTAAAGAGATAATTAAGGTTTTGACCCTCTCTGACGCTAATAACTCCCACACACGGAAGGAGATCTCATTCCAGAAGCTCTCAGCCACCCACAGTGGCCAAAGGCGCAGACCATGGTGGGAGCGTTCTGTTCCCACCCAACACAGAGGTCAAACGGCCGGCACTAGCCATTCAACCACAAGGACTGTCGTGTTTAATCGTGCATCAGCTTGACTGGGTGTAGAGTCGTGTAGGGACACACCTCTGGAGATGTTCGTGAGGATGTCTCCCAAGGTATTTAACTGCAGAGGGAAGATTCTCCCTGAGTAGAAGCAACTCCATGTTCTTACGGGTTGTGGTCCTGGTGAGAATAAAAGGAATAGTCAGACCAGCTCTAGCATTCCTGTCTCTCAGCTTCCTGACTATGGATACAGAGCAATCAGCTACGTCACACTCCCTGCTGCTACGCCTTCCCTGCCATGGCGGGTTGTACCCTCAAACCATGAGACGAAATAAACCTTCTCTTCATTAACTTGCATTTGCGAGATATTTTGTCAAAGAAATGCCATCTATATAGCAAGGATCATGAAGGGTTTCTCGGTATGTGGGATGCGGGTAGGATGGGGCTACACAGTCTCTAAAATGCTTCATGAAAAGGGCAGTTGTCATAAAAAACACCTCTAAAAAACCTCCAAAGCTCGGGTGCGAAACAACCCCTGACAAAAATATTCTGGCAGGAGGAGCCCAGCAGGAAAAAGATCCCCACCATTTTAGCTGATTTTTATGTGTAATAAGTCTTAAGATTTGTGGCTCAGCAGATCAAAGGAATCTCTGAAATAACGGTCCCTGGTGCACAGTATTTGCTACATTCTACATTGATTTATACCTACTTTGCTGACTCTTGAAATTTAATAAAACCTTCAGCTTCGACTTAAAATTTGAATTATAAAGAAATATGGTCCGTAGTTTATTTAAGACTTGAAGTTTTTTTTCCAAAATAAATTTTTTTTTCAAAAATAGGCTCTCTTCAGATGCATAAATCAGGGTCAGCAAACTGGGCTGTGAGTCATAGCTACCCCGTTATTCTGTAAATAAAGTTGTTGTTGTTGTTTTTTTTTAATATGGCCTCTGTTGTCTTCTTCTGTATTGTCTATGGTGCATTAGCGCTATAGCTGCTAAGTACTGTAACTGCCACAGGAACAAAACAGCCCATAATCTAAAATATTTACTTCCTGTGCTTGTGTGAGAAAAGGAAATTGCTGAAATCAGAAAGTACTGGTGTATGTTGCAGCTAGAAGCAGAATTTTACTAAGTGAAAGAAGCCATTCTCTAAGGAGCAGATACCACAATCCCCTGTGTCTATGCACGGTGTGGCAAATCTATGGAGACAGAATGCTAATGATGACTTCAGGACTGGGCCGTGAAAGAGATGAGTGACCATCAATTAACACGGAAGGTTTGCCATTGTTTGTTTTCAATGAAATGGTCTCAAGCTTGAAGACTGATTTTAAAAACTTGGAAAATTCTGTAGATACATCCTAAGAGCTGCCCTGCGTATTTTAAGTAGGTGAACTTGACAGATGAAATACGTTTTAATGAAGTTTTTTTTTTTTCTTGAGACAAAGTGTGAGGAGTTGCTAACTTCTAATTGAGATTCATGGAGTCAGAGTCCAAAACTATAGAGCAACTTTATCTTATTAGTTATGTGATTGTATCAGAAGTGATCAGAAGTGATACTGTGGGGCCAGAGTGAGTACTGAAGCTGCCTGTGACACTGACTGCACGGACCACTCTGTACGCCCCTGTGACTTGACAGAGTGGCACTAAAGACTGAATTCATCTACCAGTGCCAACTGAAGGACCTACATGTGACATTTCAATGTGGCAGCAAGGGATTCACAAGTCGGAGTTTCAAGGAACAGAGAGGCAGCAGCAGCAGGGTTTCTTAGGACTCCTCCATGTGTGTCTCATCACTTCCGTTCCATGGGAGGAGGTGCGGAGACTCACAACCATCACCCATGTCCCATAACCATAGCGTGACTCCTTACACATCAAGACAAAAACCTAATCTAACCGAAGAATTGATGCATTTAAAGTTGCATGAAAATTAGTTACATTAATTTCTCACTTTGCATTTTAATACAATTGTTCATTCTCAGAGTCTATGAGGCAGAAAAATTTCAATACTCATTTTTATTTTGTAGAAGCATCAGATGACCCAAGCTATCATTCTTTTAACAACAACAACAACAACAACAGCCTATTTATGTATATGAGTGTTTTCCCTGTGTGGATGTGTGTGTACCATATGCATGGCTGGTGACCCCAGAGGTCAGAAGAGGGCATTGGATCCCCTGAAACTGTAGGTACAGATGGTTGTAAGGGACTCTCTGGGTTCTGGGAATTGAACCCATGTCCTCTGGAAGAATAGCCAGTGCTCTTAACCGCTGAGCCATCTCTCCAGCCCAACAAGATGGCTTATCACCCTTGTAGAGTGGCCAAGAGAAATGTGCTGTTCTCTTCCATGGGCAACAGTTCTTCTACACATAGAAAAGATTTTAGCTGTATATGAAGGGCAGTTGGAACAATTTGAAATAGAAAGTGATAGCTATATGCTATCTTTTATTTTCTCTTCAAGTTGTGTTAGGAACTTTCTGAAGACTTTATTAGTGTGTGTCTACAATTGTGCCGGTGAATGTGTAGGTGTCCTTGGAGATGACCTTTTTGGGGTTGCGGTTACAGGCAGCTGAGGACTGTCCATGCCTTCTGGGAATCTACATCCTCTGCAAAAGCAGCAAGTGCTTTTAACTGCTGGGCCATCTCTCCAGCCTGAGTATTTACTTTTTTACGTTATATTTACTCCAGATGTGTGGGAAAGCCCACAGTGTGACGGAATTTTTAATAGCATGTTCTTTGCCAGATCCAAGTGGGTGGTTGTACCAAGAAATGTAATGAAACATAGAGCAAACATCTATTGGTCGTCATGTGTGGAACAGATGTGAGATGTAAAATGCGTGCAGGGCCTCCTAGCAGAGCTGAGGCGAGAGTCCCTCGAGCAAACTCCCTGTCTCACTACGCCGTCTGCAGACAGGTCAGAACCAGAGTCAGGAGGGAGTTTTTGAAGGTTAGAAATGAGAAAGACCATGACTGTCTACAGAAGAACAAAACCAGGCCCTATTTCAGAAACTTCTTTTTGGGGCAAACTATTAGAACATTGTGCTTTTAATTTTTGGGTTTTCCTTTTTTAAATGTCAAAAGAGAATGTTTGAGTATTATGAATTGTATGTCACTTTGATAGGTGTGGCTGGGTTGCAAGGGGGCAGAAAGGCAGGAGAATCCTTGTAGAGGTGTAGGCACAGAATCAGATTCAATTATCTTAGCCCTAAGTGCTTGATCCAACCAGCTCATCTGTGGCTACCTTAAGATAAATAGTATTGTCTTCATTTCAGAAATAGGCTTTCTAAGAGAATATTCAGATTAATAATCAATATGGTAATTTTTAATTTAATACATATAAGCATTATATATATTTATATATATTCTTTATAATGTTCCAAATTTCTTTGGAAGTTCAACATTCTATAG
Organism: Acomys percivali; assembly: GCA_907169655.1. Lineage (NCBI taxonomy): Eukaryota > Metazoa > Chordata > Mammalia > Rodentia > Muridae > Acomys > Acomys percivali. The sequence goes on along the minus strand of OU015751.1, from coordinate 89,993,577 downwards.
CACATTTTCATTCATTTTATTTTTATTTATTTTTAAATTATGTTTAATTTATTTATTCACTTTACATCCTGATCATAGCCCCCTCCCTCCTCTCCTTCTATTGCCACCCTTCTTCCTCCTTGCCCCATTCACCTTCTCCTGTCCCTCAGAAAAGGGGAGCCCCCCCAACTCACCCCAGCTCATCAAGTTGCATCAGGACTGAGTGTGTCCTCTTCCCCTGTGGCCTGCTGAGGTAGCCCCACCAGGAAGAAATGATTAGAAAGCAGGCAACAGAGTCCATGTCAGACAGCCCCCTCTCTCCTTACTAGGGGACCCATATATGAAGCCTGAGCTGCCCATTGGCTACATCTGTGTAGGGGGCCTAGGTCCAGGCTATGCATGGTCCTTGGTTGGTGCTTCAGTCTCTGCAAATGCCTCTGGGCCCTAGTTTATCTGGCTTTGTTGGTCTTCCTTTGTAGCTCCTGTCACCTCCAGGCCCTTCCATCCTTCCCCCCACTTTCCCATTAGACTCCCTATGCTTCGCCCAATATTTGGCTATGAGTCTCAGCATCTGTTTCGAACTGCTGCTGGGTGGAGCCTCTCAGAGGTCAGCTATGCTAGGCTCCTGTCTGTGAGCATAGCAGAATATTGTTAATAGTGTTAAGGCTGGCTCTCTCCCATGGGGTGGGGCTCAGGTTGGGCCAGGCATTGGCTGTACATTCCCTCCATCTCTGTTCTATCTTTATCCCTGCATATCTTGTAGGCAAAGTGTGTCCATAGCAGCTTTTTAATAATAATAATAGCCAGAATCTGGAAACAACCCAGATGTCCCTCAACTAAAGAATGGATAAACAAACTGTGGTACATTTATACAATGGAATACTACTCAGCTATTAAAGACAAGGAAAGCATGCAACTTTCATGTAAGATCATCTTGAGTGAGGTAACCCAGACCCAGAAAGACACACATGGTATATATACATTCATAAGCAGGTTTTAATCATATATAGGATAAACAAACTATAATTCACAGACCTAAAGAAGATAAATAACAAGGAGGACCCAAGGGAGGATGCTTAAATCTCACTCAGAAGGGGAAATAGAATAGACAGAGGTAGTGACTGAAGAAAGGGAGAAAAGTAGGAGAGGGAGGACAGGAGAGAAAGGAGGGTGGAGATCAGACCTGGGGTGAGCGGGTGATGGGAGGATAGAGAGCCTGAAGGAAGAAGGAAATGTGTGGGTGGAGGAGGCATCTCTGTGACAAGCTGGAGACCCAGGACAGGGTAGGTTTCTGGGAAGATACGGGGGTGACTCCTAGTAGCAGGGGTCATGGAGACTGAAGAAGACATCTGCTAACTAGACAAGATCCCTAGTGGAGGGAGGAGATCACCAACCCACCCCCCTAAAAAACTTAAACCTTAAATTATGTTTAAATATTGGGGGTCGGGGGTGGGGTGGGCTGTGCACATGGCTGCAGTGCGCATGGAAGCCAGAAGAGGGCGCTGGAAATTTGGGTTGTAAGCTGCCAGATGTGGGTGCCGGCAACCAAACTTGGGTCCTGTGCAATGGTATCGTGGGCTCTTGACCACTGAGCTATCTTTCCAGTCCCAACTTTTTAAAATTTAAACTATTGCAGTTGTTAAAAAGTTTTTTGTTTAAATATTGAGATGGCTCGGCGGTTAAGATCCTGCATTGCTCTTACAGGGGACCTGAGTTTGGTTTCCTGATCCTAAGTTCCACCTGTAACTTGGGTCAGGGGACCCAGCACCCTTTTCTAGTCTCAATGGACACTTTACTCAATGGACACACAGGCAAAGAAAACAAAACAAAAACGAGACAAAGAGCAAAAACAAACAAACAAAAAACAACGAAAGAAAGAAAGAAAGAAAGAAAGAAAGAAAGAAAGAAAGAAAGAAAGAAAGAAA